>PVJH01000354.1:0-343307 GCA_004026705.1 Nesogale talazaci
ACAAACTATATCCAAAGTGACAGACTAGACTCCACCCCTACACGGTTAATCCTCAAACTGACACCAGATTAGGTGACTACCACATACAGGTTCCCAGTAAGCCTCTTGCCAACCCTGGCGCTGCATTCCTCTTCATATGGTGCAGCTTCTCTTACAATCTGTTCAGCATACAGATTGAACAGTATTGTGAAAGGATATAATCCTGATACATTAATTTCCTGAGTTTATGATGTGATATTCCCTTGTTCTGTTTGAGTGACAACTTCCTGGTTCTCTGAGTGCAATGATGCGCTGTGGAATTCCCATTCTTCTCAGTGTTATCATGGACAAGTAAAGTTCCTACTGGCATTCTCTGCTTCCAGTGAAGATCCTTTTGACCAGAGCATTGATAGTTGTCATTTCTTGTATTCCTATGTATCTGGCTTGATTTTTCTGACAATTCACCATTGAGGTGCTGCTTCAAACACTATTGAAGAATCTTTAACAAAAGTTTATTTGAATGTGATATTAATGTGACCTTTCTGTGGAATGAACATTACTATGGATCTTTTCCAGTCAATTGGCCATATAGCCATCTTCTACATGCTTTGGCATAGGCGAGTCACATAAGGGATTGCAAAATTGAGGGAGAGTTCATGAAAAATGTGGATCAGAGTGGGATGCTTCTACTTGGTGAACAATATGAAAGAAGTAAGAACTGCACAATCCAGATGAGGGAAGGAACAGGTACCAGGGTTTTTAGACAATAAACTCAAATTTTTAAAAGCTGAAGCATTCACTAACCTCATGCAGTTTGCATTAAAATGTTTGTAGTATAAAAACAAGTATTTGAGATTCAGAAGAAAGTAAAATAATAAATATATTTAATATAAGCAGATAAAAATGCTTACTCTCAAGTCTTGTGTAGGTGTGTTTACAACAAAATAAAAACTCTAAAATTCTTAGTGGTCAAGATAAAATTCAGAGTCATGCCATCTTTAAGAATGGATAAGGAGATGAAAGCTTATGTTCAAAAGAGAAGATACGGTTTTCACTAGTGCCGAAGCGTGTAAGAAATTTCTCCTTTGAGACATTGCTCACAGAAAGCTGTTCCATCTATTGAACGATGTCTTGCATAACACTACACAAAGCAATGCTTGCAAGGTTCTTATGAGTGTTGCTTTTAACACTTAGAAGGTAAACTAATGGCAAAATGCCCTAAATTCAATTTGGTGCAAGCAATTATAGCAGGGTCTGGATAGAGCCATCAAAGTGTGAAGCTCCATGATGGTCTCACATCCAGATTTTGTCCATTAAAGTCAAGGAAAGTTACCTTGCAGGTGTATAGAGGCACACATTATCATGGTAAAAATGTCTTTATTTCTAAAATTTCGAGATTAATATTTTAAAGCATCATTTTGCAAATTAATCTTCAATAGTATAAATGCTACAGCTCTGTAAATATATCATGTGTCATGATATCTTAGTAATCAGTTCTCCCAAACAGGAATCACCACACAATTTCTGTTTTGTTCCCCCACTACGACTCTGGGTCATAGCAGCAGTAGCATTTTCACCTGGCCTTATTTTCTATCAAGATTCACTTTGAAAATTTCAAAGGCCACATTTAGAAAATGAAAATGACACTCAATTTATTCCTTTTTTCACTTCAGGGCAGCATGTAAGAATGGCAATCATTTCAATCCCCAGGAAAAATGCTTTTAGACAAATTATGTAGGTGTTCTTTTTTCTGGGAATAAATTAAAAGTACTGTGAAAGAACTATTATAGATAATGCATTGACACAGTAGGCCACTAAAAACAAGAAATGGTAGAAATGATCAGTTATCTACCAACTTAAACTTTCTTCATTTTAAGATATCATATATCTCATGGGCGCTTTGGAGGCAACAACATTTAAGCAATATAGTCAAAGATAAAGCTCTAACCTTTCCTTTAAATAGTTTGCCTATTCTTAGAAACTATCAAATAATAATACATTGTTAGTGTGCTTATGTTTTATTAGAAAAAGAATTCCTGTTTTATGAATGAATTTTCTTCCCAATTTTCTTCTAGCATCAAGGGGTATTTGCGAAGAAGGGGAGAGCTACATGAGGACAGAGGTGTCCCTGGTAACCCAACATTGTCATTTCTTGTGGTTTAAATCATTCATTCAGCATTCTATCACATCGCTTCAAAGCAGGGTCTTGGACATATGCAGAGGAACAAGGCTAAGCACCAACTTTGAATTAGGGAGTTATCTATGTTAAGGAGCACTAAAATTAATTTAAAGTAGCTTACCCTGCTTAGTTGTCTTGTGTTGTTGCCGGTTTGTTTTCTACTTCAAAGTCTTTCTGGGAAATGATTTCTTAGCATTCTTTGTTGCATACATACATACATACAGTCACACACATATAAAGCAAAAACCAAACCCATTGCAATTGAGTCAATTGCAGTCAAGTGGGATCCTATAGGACAGGGTAGAACTGCCCCCTGTGACTTTCCAAGAGTGTAACTCTAGGGGTTCAGTAGAAAAGAGGAAGACCCTCAGTGAGATGATTGACAAGGTAAAGACAAAAGTGAGGCTCACAAATAACAGCTATTTTGAGGATGACACAAAACACAACAGAGTTTCATTCTGTTGTGTCTTGAGTCGATATGATTTAGCATTGACTTGATGGCCCCTAGAAACGACAGTATTTATATGCATAAATATTTAAAACACTTCACCATAAATAAAGTTATGCAAAATTCTCCATAAGGACAGAACATTTTTATTTGACTCAGTCTTTTAAGGTACAGAATATTTAGTACCTGAATCATTTATATATTTAATATATCAACTATGTACATCAAGCGGAATTATAGACTGAATTGGAACAAAAATGAAAGTCTTTTAAATTAAGAAAAGAATAATTAATATTTAATCTAAAACTGTCTAATTTAATTATATGGTTTACTGTTGAATGTTTAGTAGATGAATTTGTAAATTCTTACAAGAATGTAGCTATATATAAACATAAACATATGCATGTATACATATTTATATGTGTGTGGGTATATATAGTTCACCAGAATGATATCAGGATGCCAGGTTTGACACTACCCAAATAGTTTGGGTTTTGTTCTCGCTTTCTGAAAGAGTTTAGAAGTCCCCAATTAAAGTGTCTTTGAATTAGCCTCCCTCCCTATCACTTCTGTGAGCTTATTCTGATTCTAGTATGATCTCTACAGGTCAAAAGGATCAACTCCTGATATTAGTTCACTGCAGGGAGTGTGCAAAGACATGGAGGGAGAAAAACAAAATGGAAGAAAACAGTACACCTTAAGCTGAAAGAAATCAAGAAAAAAATTCAAGCCTAGAGTTGTAATTTTGAAAGTTTCTATAGGCAAAAATCAAATGATGCAGGAAGCATCAAAAAAAGATGAAAGAATACACAGTGTCACCAAAAAGAAGTACTACCAATAAAACCCCAAACCTGTGGACATTCCACTATTTCAGGAGTTGTATCTGAGCAAGACTCGATAGGACTAAACGTAGAAATTCAAGTAACACTAAAAGCACTAGCCAAAAAAGTAAAAAGTTCTAGAAATTGGTGGAATATCAATTGAAAGTTTTCAACAGGTTGATGACATCACTTGGAGGATCAACGTGAAGCAAGCGGGGTGTTTTCCTTTACCTTGTATGCATTTCAATATTGGGCAATGAATTAGAAATCACGGGAGAAATGATGGCCTTGAATTATGAAGTTGGCAAAAATTATTGAGAATATGTGGGTTCCCAAGAGGACCAGCACATCCGTCTATGAGGAAGCACAGTCAGAAAAGAAGAGGGCAAGATTCTCTCAGATTCTGGGCATGTTGGTCAGAGAGAGCAGCCTATGCAAAAGAACACCAGTGGTTGGTTGAATATAAATTCTATCAGTGATACAATTGTCACCTTCAGTCTTATTAGGATGTCTAACATTTAAACATAAAAATTACCAGCTCAGAAGGTCACAAAAATTGTTTTCTAGACCTCAAAGCTGGCTTTTGGAAACTTTGTTTCCAAAATCAAAGAACAGTTAAAAGCAACATTCTGGGTTTTTGAGAATGCCTAACCTGCTGTTTTGATGTGTTGTAAGATAAAAGAGCCCAGAAGTTCTCAGGAAAGGGTTAAGGAGTTGAAAATACCATCCTTCAGAAGTATATAGACATAGACAAATGATATGCTAAAAAAAAAAAGGCTCCCTAATTAGTCTATGGTGGTACAGTCGTGGACACTCCTGATCGCATGAGATCTCACCAGCTACACAAAGGCAGAGCTGACTAGTATCTACAATAGCTGCACAGTTTGACATTTATACTTATGAAAAGTTTCTAAGGTTTTGTAGCTTGGCTCATTGCCATGTGCATTACTCTAATTCTCTCTCTTATGAAGGCCGTTCTAGAAGTGTCATTCCAGAAACAAGGAGCACATTATCTGTGTAAATTGTGATGTCTTAACACTATATTTTCTCATTAGAGAGATACAAACATTTTTGGAGAAAAAAAAGATGCAGGAAAAGTAAAATTGAGCATGGAAATGTTTTATGACCTAGTATGACATGCCGACCAATCTGTCACACTGTAAAGGCTTTCAGGTTACCCTGATGTGCTAGCATTGCTAATACCAGCAAGGCCACCAAAAGTAAGCAGGTTTCAGTGGAATATCTAGATTGAGACTGGAGTGCAAACAAAGGGCAGGCTTTCCACTGTTGAGGAATGATCAACTCAAACCTTGCCAGCCGAAGCAGGTTTGTATGGTGCACTGTTAGAGGATCAACCTCTCAGGGCTTCTCAAAAGACGCCCAAAGAAGGGCTGACTTCTCAGCGGAGAGTTGATCGTTCTGGATAGAATAAAGCAAGTCACAAAATAGGAAACCAATATCATAGGCACTAGGGAGCTGCAATGTAAAGATATTGGCCATTTCGAATCAAACGACCATATGGTTTGCCACACCAACCAATGGCAAATTTTCAAAGGGAATGAGGACCCGTGAATCATGAGCTAGAATATCTGAAGATCTATCTTTCAAAATACAAATGACAACTATGAACGTGGATTTCTCTAGACAAAACACACAAAAAAACCAGCTGACTATATCTGTGTAAATATAAGACAGAGAAGTTCAATATCAACAGTTAAAATGAGGCCAGAAGCCTACTGTGAGAAACCACCAATGCTCACATGTAAATTCAGGGTGATTCTGAAGAAAATTAAGCTAAGTCTATGAGCGTTCATTTATGACCTTGATTTTTTTCTTCCTGGGAAACAGAGTGTCACATTTTCTCTCTGCTCCAGACTGGATATTTTCTAACTACTGATTTTTGCTTAGCACCTAATCACTTATTCACTGAATCAGTAAGTATCCTTTCCAGCTCACATTTTGACAATGATGATTTCAAATGTGGCTTTCCTTAGTAAAAAATGAGGAATCTTCAATATTATCAGCAGGATAAATTTGGAGGTAATTTTTATGCAAATAAGGTGAATATTCCCCTCTCTGTGAGAAACATTTTTTTTCTACATCAGGGACTACAGAAAGTATCCCTTCCTTGACTTCAATGGCTGAAAACAATGGCAGGAATATTACTGTAAACTGTGCATTGTGGATGAAAATAAAAAATGCTACAACAGAAAGAAAATAAAGGCAATTGTGAAGGAAATGAAAGCCATCTAGCAATATTCAACCTTCAATGTCCAGCAAGCAATTAAGTGAATTTTTGTAATATTGACATCAAACACAATTGCTCCTAGTGAATTGAAATTATATTTGAAATCATTACTTTTTAAATTAAATGTCTCATGAAAAACGCATATGTGAAACATTCTCAAAGGTAAACTAACTTAAAGTAAAAAGTGCACAAATTGCTTGTGAGCAAAAGAAAAAAAAATGCATGTTTCATTTTTATAACAAAATCCCTCAATTATTAGGGATTTTGGCATTGTGGCTGTCATATTAGCTTTAAATATTTATTTTAGTTAAAGAGAGAGTAATTAATATGGGAGAATGGCTTATTATTATGCAGTAGAAAAATATTAAACCAGGAACTAAATAAACCAAACAGTGAAGAAAACATTTCATTGTACCTAAAAGCAAACTCATTAAGAGTGCTTCATCAAACAGCAGATTAAGAAGCTGATGACAATTGTTTATATTCAATATTGAAATAATTAGAGATTCACTCCATCTAGTCTTCACCTAGTTTGTCCCAATGAGCTTTTGAATATTCAAAACATAACAATTACTTGGGTACAATATATGTATATACTTGTATGTCATTACAGTAATTGCTTTAACATAGATCCAGTGAAAAACGAGTTTTCTTTCTTCCTATATCTGTATAGTTGACTATAGTACTAATAGATTTTGGGCATTTGAATTGGGTCCACCAATCGAGCGGTAGACACTGAATATATCTGTATTGTTTCTAGGTCTTCCCTCAGACTTCCTGCCAATCCACTTGCCTGGTTGTCAGCTCAGGGACCTGGCAGTCATGTTGCACCTCGGGATGTTTGCTCTGGCTAATTTAGCTACTGATCTTCTAATGTCTGGAGCTTGGCAATAAAGTCTCAGTTGGAGTTTCCAACCAACAGCAGTTTGCTTTTAGTTTCTGAATCTAGTTTACTGTCTTAGTACCTTCCCGTTTGATTGCATGAAGACAATCGCTCCTAGGGACACCTGAACCTGAAATGAACTGAAAATATATTACAGCTTTTCAACTTGCCAGGCAGTAGAGGAAAAAGTCATACCCATCCGAGGGCTCCTAACAGCTGCTGCTCTAAGGTGATATTACTGAGGAATCCTAAAATAGAGCAAAGCAAACACCATCCCTGCGAGGGTTCTCCTATATTTTGGAGGTCTCCAGCTGGAAACTTAATTGTAATTTAAACAGAGCATACAGAAACAGCTTCCCTGCAACTGTTCTCCACACTTTTATTGAATTGGATAATTTAATCAATAAGTCACAATTCTCTCTGTGCAGTACTACACAAAATTCCCCGAAGAGAGAAGTTTTATCATTGCTGCCTTTTTTCTCCATATGCTTGAATTGCATTCTCCTGGGATTTTAGTTTATAGCCTATTCCTATCCCAAGCCAGTCTTTAAACACTTGAAAATACGTTTTCACTCCTTGTGTTCACATCTTTCAGATGAGGAAGACCAGGAATATACCTGTGGATGATCGAATTTGACTTGTTATTAGTTGCAGTTAGGAAAAATGAGTGAAATGTTTTCTGGTATCATGGATTCAGTCCTGAGTCAGATCTTAGTTTTTTGTTCAGTCACACAATACCCTGACTGGTCGTCTGCCTTTTCACAATTGTTGTTTTTTCTTAATGCATTGTGTCAATGCATCTCATCAAGGGTCTTCCTTTTTTTCCACTGATTTATTTTACCAAGAACTATCTGCTTTCCCAGGGTCTGTTCTTTCCTGGTAACTTGTCCAAAGAACATGAAGGGATGTCCTGCTATATTTACTGACCAGGAGGCTTCTGGCTGCACATTTTCAACAACAGATTTGTTTATTCTTTCAGTTGTCCAGGTTATTTTCAATATCCTTCACCATCATCATTATTTGAGCACATCTCCTTTGGTTTTCTATTTCATTGCTCAATGTTCATATGCTTATGGGGTAAGTGGAAATGTAGTGTCTCGGGTCTGGTATAGCTCCTGTCTCCAATGAGCCCTAGCTCTTCAACTGTGGAAGGTACAATGCAAAACAAATCAAATACACTGCCATTAGGCTGATTCCAGCTCAGAGCACTCCCCTAGTTGGGTGTAACTGTTCCTTCATGTGTTCAAGGCTGTAAATCTTTAGGGGAGTAGAAAGTCTCATTTTTTCTTGCATGCAGCACCTTGTGGGTTTGAATTTCTGGGATAGAGGCCCAACCCATTACCCCTATGGCACTAGAACCCTTTAAAATGCAATAGGGAGATGTTAATTATCTGAAACAGTGGGATGATAGTCATAATTTGTTATAGTATTTAGACTTTGGTTGGATGACTTGCAAAGAAGGTTCAAGGCAGTGAGGACTTTCTCCTGATTATCTTTTGCCAGGAAATAAATCTTATAATTGGGTACACTAATAAATATTATCTCTAATAAGCACAAATTAGAGTGATGTTAAAGCTGTGATTGATAAAGAAACAGCTGTTACTCTATTAGCCAACATATGAGTATAAGTTTTTTGTGTTCTGATTGTGATAATACCCATTATTTATCTAATGTTCACATATGATTATTGCATTCTTGTACTATTATTCATGTCCACCATGATCAACAAACTCCAAATCAAAATCCCTGCCATCATGTTGATCTACCTATAAAGACCCTATAGGATCCTATAGTTGATCTGTCCCTATGGTTTCAGAGACTGTGATCATTATAGGACTAAAAGACCACATGACCACAGTGTCTTATCAGGACACTGAGGTACTGTGAGATTGACTACGGTCAAATTAAGATCATGTCGCCCTGACTATGAGGGCAGATTGGCTGTTAGCAACACCAATGGCTCGCTATTGGTCCCAGGCCAGCTGCTTCTCTGCTCACTGTTCTTAGTGACTCATAGGGACTCAACTCCTAGGGACAGTCTGCACTACAGAACAAACCACTCGCTGGTCCTGCGCCACCTCACCGTTATCCCTATACCTGCGCCCATTGATGCAGCCCCTGTGTCCACCCATCTCAAAGTCAAGTCCTTTCCTCTTCATCAATGTCCCTCCTCCTCAGCAGCATGTCCCTCTCCACACACTGGTCTCTCCTGATGATATGTACAGAGTGTGAAAGAAGAAGTCTTGCCACTCTTACCTCTACAGAGATTTCTGACCTAACTTCATCCAATGCAGATCTGTTAGCCATCCATGGCACTTTCAATATTCTGCTCCAGCACCACAGTTACAATGCATTCATTCCTGTATGGTCTTCCTTTTCAATGTCCAACTTTCACATGCATGTGAGGCAATGGAGAGTACCATGACTTGGGTGAGGAGCATCTGAGTTTTCAAGGTAACATGCTTGCTCCTCAATACTCTAAAGAGGTCTTGTGCAGTAGATGTAACTAGTTCAATGCATTTTTTATCTCTGGACTGATGCTTCCATGAATACTGATTGTGAATACATACAAGAGAAAATCTTTGACAATTTCAAGAGGGTACATTCTGCATTTTTCACTTTCATGTGATTCTACCAAAGAATGTTGACCAAATCTTAGGTGGTTACATAGAAACTGAAGGGAAAATTAAAAAATATAAGAATCCTTGATCATTAAAAATATAATTCACTCATAGCGAAAATATTAATTCCCTTTAAGTTATTACCACAACATAGCTCAAGAAATTAAGACTAGAACATGAAATTCTTCACTAATGTTAAGATTTATTTAGTTAGCTAAAATATGTTTATAAAGTTTTTTACACTATATCTATACTAGTAGAAATAAAGCAAGTAAACAATAATGTTCACATGTTTGATATGAATTTCAAAATTTTATAATATTTTTCCAAATACTAATAGTTGATATCAGGAGAGACTTTTCTCTGGACAATACTAGCATACTTGAAAAAGTAGAACTGCAATGAAAAAGAGGAAGACACTAAATTTGTACCAACGGGCTCAAACAACTATTGTGAGGACAGAAGAGGTTCAGGCCATTGTTCAATTCTCTTATACATAAGATCACTTTAAGTTAGACCTGACTTGCTGGCATCTAATAACAACAATCAATGACATGTCGACATTGATTCCAACTCCTCATTATGTCTTCATACAAAAAATATATGGGTGCTTCATAATAACATTTGCCAGAAACAAAGGTTTAGAAGATAGAGAGAGGTACAGGGTTCCGCATTAATCTGTGCAGCTTTCTATTCCAGACAAACAGTGACACCAGCATGGGCTAATGGTTCTCCTTGGATCCAAGGGCTGGCAGAAAGTGGGGGCTTGCTTTTCAAGGTAAAGCAAAATAGCTCAATACAAATCCAAAATCATTTTTAACGTAAAACTTTAGTTTTTTCAAGGCAATAAATCAAAACCAGATGGTATAGGTAGAAAACACACAGAGTTTGAGCACAGTAAGGATGAATGAGTGTCATCTTCCCTCATCCTTCATAAGTATTCACACTGCACTCCAGGATCCAGCATGGGGTTTGAAAGGACTGGGCTGGGTCCCAGTGTACCAGTCTTCTTTTCTAGCTACATGTTAGAACTGTGTGAACCTTTCATCTTGTGAGACTTGCCAACTTGAGGAATATTTTATGAGTTACCAGCTTAACAACTTTTGCAGAATATATTCAAACATCACTTTTTCAGGAAGTAGGACTGCATGTGTTTCTCCAAAGATTAAAGAAAAAAATGTATAATTATAAAAAGATAAAGAAATCTAGTCATGCCCATTATTTCATCGCAGAGCCCCTAGTTTTCCATAACTTGACATGAAGTCAAATACTTGAGGGAAGTGTCTGCAGATCTTCCTCCAGTGGTTATCATCTGCAATATAATCTTGGTTGAATACCATCAATAACAAAAATATAATAGGAAATAAGTATCATTCCTTTTTAGGCATTTGATTACTAATCTTTAGTGAAAATAACATATTGCTTTATAATAAAGCATGCCTCTGTTCTTTCTTGTCATTTACTATATTTTATGAATCATTTAATAGTCTCATCTGTTAACAAATAACATATAAATAATTTGTGATGAAAGATAAACCTAAAGATATTCTTACTTTCAGAGAGCATGAAAATAATGTACTCTTTTTTAATCCAAAGTTTCATAGAAGTTTATTCCTACTCCTAAACCTAATTTACTTTTAT
Source organism: Nesogale talazaci (assembly GCA_004026705.1). Classification (NCBI taxonomy): domain Eukaryota; kingdom Metazoa; phylum Chordata; class Mammalia; order Afrosoricida; family Tenrecidae; genus Nesogale; species Nesogale talazaci. Next base: position 10,821 of record PVJH01000354.1, read on the forward strand.
AAATTAAGACATGAAGGATAGGTTACATATTCTAGAATATAAAACAAATCAGATATTTTATGTTATGAATTTAACAGTGCTTGAAAATTTTATCTTAATAAGTAACTCAGTGAGAAAAGCTGAAATTGATCTTGTAACATAATTGACCTCTCTGTGGAGAACAAAGAACTATTGCTAGAGTTTTGGTGCAATAGACATATTAATTGATAGCCTTAATCCATTTTCTCTCCACATAATGCTTGGAATTACTTTATGAGATTCCCCCTGGATACTTCCGACATAGTATCTATGTTAACAGGTAGCATTTACCTGTCAATAACAAATTTCCAAGGATCTAATCACATTGAATCTAAAAAAAAAATGTATATTTATGGGGAAATACTTTCCTATTGATCTAAGATGTTAGGGATCATATCTTTGTTGCTACTAAAAAAGTTGCTGAAGATACTTAAGTGATCTTACTGGAAAGAGGCAAAACCCCTAAAATACAATGCTAACATTTATCACTCCATTATTCAACTTTTCAATTGAGCAAAGACTGGCCATGGGAAGACAAAAATACATCTAACTGCATCAGACTGAGAGAAAGACTTAGTAGCACTCCATCCTCCCTACCTTCCACACTCACCAGGAGAAGTTGACTTTCCCTAGTGTAAGACTGCATTTCAATTTAGTAGTAATTCTCTGTATGTTGGTTTTGAATGGACAGGTTCTGCTTATGTTTTGTCTAGAAGCACTATCCATATACTTGTATGTTTGTATGTAAATGTGTATATGCAGAGAGAAAGAGTGGGTGGAGCAAATGGTTCAGAAAACATGAAAATGGTCAGTTTAACCTGAACAGTACATGCCTAAGAATAAAAGTTGGTCAACACCTGCCGAAAAGCCAGTGTTGATGATGTCACTGAGCAGAGGTTTACTTGGCTATGTGCAAGTCAGAATGGATTTGACTACACTTGATTGGTTTTTTGTATACATAATCTTAATATGCAAATAGTTAATCATGAGCTTCCTTATGTTTTCTCAACTGGACAATAAGTCTCTAATAGCATAAGTTGTCTGAGCATCTGGCATAGCACCTTTATCACTTTACCTGTATCTTTAAATATTTCCCTGTCAATCTGTATGATGATTCTTATAAAATAAGAACTCACTTATTCCCTTTGTTCTTTATGATTTTTGTTATGTTTTCCATTTAGCCTTATCAGTTAAGAACACTTGGTTAATTTCCATCATATCGTTTTCTATTCCGTTTCTTTTCAACAAAACAGACATTCAACTTTCTCTGTTCAGTTTGACCCTTGACATAGTCAAATATCATCTCAAAATTTGATGGAAACACAAAGGAAGCCTAAAGTACTGGACTATTCAGTGGGCTGAATGATTTAAAGAACAGTCACTATTCCACCCTAAAAGACAAAGAAGGCAGTAATGAGAGGGCAAATGCCAACGACAGATAAGACATGAGACAACCTTTGAAGATTTAGCATCCACCTTCCAAACATGTGTTTTGCTTTAGCTAAGGTTTTAATAATATGTCAATGCTAGGATGTGTTTTGTCTGATTAAAAAAAATTTCCTCATGCCCTTGTTTTAGTTTCTTAAAATTCACCTCAGGTTTCAAGAAAGGGTACTGGTTGATGTTCCAATATTTGCCAGTGCATTAGTTAAAAGAGAAATTGCATACGTTAAACCTCCCATACGAGAGAGAACTCTTCCTAAGAACTATGCACATCACAACCTGGATTAAATTTCTTCAGAAGACCACAGTTTACTGACTAATATACTAACGTTGTTGCTTTTGATAATATACTCTATTTGCAGAAAGACTCACAAAAACTCCCAGTAGATATTTGTAAACCCTCCAAAAAAATACCAAAACATGGTTTCTGTGTCAATTTTCATTTATGTCACTAACTCACAATGTATATCTTCTTTATAATATTTTCTGAAAAAAATAATCTGTGATTGACATCCTATATAATTTTAAATGATGTGTCCTGAAGGTTATTTGCATACTGTATATTTACTAATTTGAGTGACTATATCCCAATATGAACAAAACCACATGAGAATTTTTTAAGCCAAATTTTCTAGCACAAATTATTGTATTTAAAAATACTTTGGTAATAAAAAAGTGGCAGCATTGCTAGTGTAATTTAATAAGACTTATTCAGAAAACTCTTATTCAGGTGACTTTTTACTACTTTTGATGTCTTCAGATTGAAGAAGCATAATAAAGTAGTTTCAAACTTCTTCCTCATTTTTATTTATTTTTATAAGACGTTATTTTGGAAAAAGAAAAACAAGGTTAGCTATGCCTTTGTGCACCTTGTAGTCTGCCTACTTACGTGCCCTCCCCGTCAGCCCTCCGCCAAATACTTTTTTTATATTTGCTCTCTTCTTCTAGGAACTGGCCTGCACTTTAGAAAGGGATCCTTGTCTTAGACTGACACTGCTGTTCTTCACATCTCTGTTAATAGTGAGAGTTGGTTTTCTCACTAAACACTACTTCTATCTTAAGTCTTACCAAGAAAGAATATGCTGTCATAGCTTCATATGGTCTATAATTGTTATAATGAACTCAATGGAATTTGCTTAATGTTGATCTGATAAAAATGAAGGAATCCTGATGGCACCATGGACTCAGCTTTGAGTTGCAAGCCTCAAGGACAACAGTTCAAACCCCAGTCACTCTTCAGGAGAGAGATGACACTAGTTGTTTCCCTAACTATTTAGTTTCTCAAAGATTGCAATTTCAAAAAAAAAAAGATTGCAATTTCAATCATTACATTTTAATACATCAAATCCCACAGGTATAAAAAAGGGACTGTTTCATATGTTCCACCATTTCTTTAGTTAGTTATGTTACCAGAATTCTAGTTATGCTAAATTTTAGTTATGCTACCAGAATTTGAAACACCTGCAAGATCAGGGTGGTAGGTAGGATTCAGAGGATGTTCTAAGTTAGGAAAGAGTAGAAAAATCCTTTGTGGCACAGTACTTAAAAATCAGCCCTTGAAACCACAAATCTCTCTGTGAGAGATATGTGGGGCATTCTACTCCTGTCAAAACTCCCACAGACAGTTCTAGTCTGTCATATAGGGTCACTGTGAGGCAGGACACATTCAATGTCAGTGAATTTGTTCATTTTAATTTTGAGTTTTCCTAAAATAGTGGCCAGTAAGAATGTTATAAAGACCAGTGGGACCTTGTTTAACACAGTGCTGGAACGTTACGCCTTAGGTTGGAAAGCATTCCACATACACCTGGAGAAGAGGTGCCTTTTCAAAATATAATTTATCTTACTGCCATGAATGCAAAGAATAAGAATTCTTTGAATGAGCCTGAGAATGGCCACAATAATTGATTGTGCTTATGAATCCCCTGGACATGGAACAAGGTGCACTTGTTCAAAAAGAACAAGAAGATGCCAAGCGGTTTATAATCAGGAAAAGTCTGTGTCAGAAATGTATTCTTTTACCTCACTCATTTAATTTGTATGCTAAATCTCATACAGCAGAACATAGGAAGAAAACAATAGTACCAAGATTGGAGGAGACCTCATCAACAACCTGTGATATGCAACAGATAAAAAACTGCTTCCTGGGAGCTAAGAGGGCACGAAACACTGAGTGATAAAGATCATCTTAGCATGGATTTCACTTCAATATAAATAAAGCAAAAGGAAATCTCACAATCATATCCAAATAAACTTAGAAACATGAATGTTGTAAAGACTCATTTTTCCTAAATCAATAATCAATGTGTGAAAGCATTCAGTAATAACTGAAAGGTAGAATTGTATTGGAAAATCTGCTCTTTAAATTGAATAAATAAGCTCTAGGACTTGCATACAGCAGAATAGTCTGCATCCCTAGAAAAAACAGAAAGGTGGCGGTCCCAAACCTCATAAGATGGCTCGATTTAGAAGGCTTCCTGCTGAATAATGTTAGTCTCACTAAGTCAAATATAAAACATGAGATCATTATTAAAAATAAAACAGATGGTGATGGTTATAGGGAGGCCAAGGAGAAGGGAGAAGAAAAGATGCGGAAAAGAAAAGAGATAAGCAACCAACATATGCACACAGACATGAAGTCTGGTTAGTGCTCGCTGGTCAAAGGGGTGGTGACAAGAAGATACCACCTGTAGCCACACCATCCGTCTTTTTTCTAGATAACACAGGAGGTCTGGGGCTAGAAACAATAAACAAAGGAGCAAAAATGTCCCTTTGAAAACCAAGGAGCACCTGGCCCAAGGCATAGCATTTTCAATTGCCTTACTTGCATCTGGACAACAAAAAAAGAGAATGGAGAAAATATTATAAATTTAATTCATGGTGTTGGTGAAGAATATAGACTGTACCAAGGATTGCCAGAAGAATGAATGTGTGTGTTCTGAAATTCAGTCAGAACGCTTCTTAGAAGTAAGAGAGTGGTACTTTTCAAATATTTTAGGCATGTATTCAGGAGAGAGCAGTGCTTGGAAAAGGGGTACTTGGTAAATTAGAGGCTCAGTGGAAGAGAAACCACCAATTATATGATTTATACTAAAATGCTTGAAACGATGAGTTCAACCTAGGTAGGCGTGATTGTGAGGATTGCATGGAACCAGGCAGCATTCCCCACTGTTAACCCTGCGGTAACTGTGATTGCATCGAATTTCATGACACCTAACAACAATGATAATGACATATTTTGTGATGACAATGAAATTTGTTTTCAATATATTAATTGATGCTATATCACCGTACCTCAGTAGATGTACTACAAAGGGACCAAATTGACTATATCTGTAGAAAAAGACAATGGAAACTTTCAAGAATGTCAATCAGAGGAAGACCATGGAACTTTACCACAGATACATTAAGTGCTCAATTCAAGTTGAAGCTTAAGAAAATGAGAATGGTTGTTGTGAGGTACATGTGTCAGTGCAAACTCATAGTAACCCGATGTACAATAGAGCAAAGCACCATACAATTCTGTGCCGTTCTCTCCATTTTTATGCCTGAGTCCATTGCTACAGCTACTGTGTCAATTCCTCTCCCTACTGGCCTTCCTCTTTGCACTCTCCTACCTCACTTTATCAAGCACGATGCCCTTCTCCAGGGATTGGTCTATCCTGATAACATGCCCAAAGTACATGAGACATGTTCCTTCCATCTATTCCTCTAAGGAACATTCTGATAAGCTTCTTCATCGATTGATCTATCTGTTCTTTGTTCAACCAAGGTATTTTTGTTAAGTTTAGTTTAATTTTTGTTTTTATTTTTTCATCCATTTTTAATATTCTTTACAAACTCCATTATTCAAATGCATCATTTTTTTCTTTTGTTCTCCTTAGCGCCCAACTTGTACATGCATATAAAATAATCGAAAGTATCATGATGTGGTTCAGGCATAGCTTAGTCCTCAAAGTAGCACCCTATCTTCCACATTTGAAAGAGATCTTGTGCCGCTGATTTTACCCAAAGCAATATGTCATTAAATCTCCTCACTGCTGCTTCCGTGAGCACTGACTGTAGATCCAAGTGAGATGAAATCCTTCACAACTTTAGCCTTTGCTTAACTACCAAGCAAGTTGTGAGGATTTTGGTTCTTTTTGCAGTGATTTGCAATCCATACTGAATGCTGCAGTCCTTGGTCTTCATCAGCACGTGCTTCAAGTCCTCCTTACTTTCAGCAAGGAAGGATATGGCATGTGAATATTGTAGGTAAAAAAAGTATGCAGTCGTTATACTATGATCTTCTTTATACTGCATTCATACATCTCTGATTACTGGCTCAAAGAGCAGACTGAATAACCATCATGAGAAGATATCGATATAACCCTAGTCCACACTTTTCCTGATTTAAAATCATGCAGAATCCTTTGTTCTGTTTACACAACTACCTCTTGACCCATGTTCATGAGCACCATGAAGTATTTTATAACTCCCATTCTTCTCAAGGTTATCCTTAGGTTATTATGGTCCACACAGTCAGGATGTCTTCTCATCGTAAATAAAGCACAAGTAAACACCTTTGTAGTCTTCTCTGCTTCCAACCAAGATTCAGCTACCATAAGCAAGGGAATCCCTCTGTTCATGAACTTTTCTGAATCTGGCCTAAACCTCTGTCAATGTATGGCTGCAACATTGTTGGGTCATATGCAGGAAAATTTCACTGGCATGATATATCCATGATATTGTTAAGTAATATAACCTTAAAATATTGTAATATGTAAATTAAGGTTTGATTCTTTTCTTCATTCTGTGCAAGATACACTGAGTATATTCTTCTATTTTGTTTTTATAACTCTAGGTCTTTGTACATTCTTTTATTGTATTTTACTTTGTCTTCTAAAGATGTCCTTTGAAAAATTTTGTTCAACTCTTTGACTTCATCACTTTTACATTGGCCTTTGGTGCCCTGCAATTACATGTACATTTTGGGGTCTCTCTTGGCAATTGATCTTCTGTTTCTTATCTTTTTAATGAAGTTTTGCTTTATTTTTGGATACTGTTCTTGATGTCATCACAACGTTTATTAGACCTTCTGTCATTAGTATTCAATACATCAAATAAGTTGTCGAAATGTTCTTGAAATTCAGATGGAAATTATTCACGTTTGTATTTTGGCTCTTGTAAGACCTCTTTTAATTTTCTTTTTAATCAACCTGAAGTTCCATATGAGCAAGTGATGTTCTGTTCCACAGTCAGCTCCTGGCCTGGTCCAACTGCTGATATTGAGCTTCTCCATCATCTCTTCCCACAGATGTGGTTAAATTGATTTCAGTATAGTCCACTTGGAGAAGTCCACAGGTGTAGTCCTCTCTGAGTTGTTGAAAAGGGTATGTTATGATAAAATTATTCATTTTGAAACACTTTATCTTAGGACTTTATGCTTTGTTTCTATCACCAAGTTCGTAGCTCCCAATTTTTCATTCTAGTCACCAATATTTACCAGTGCATCTCGATTGCACATTTAATTAAGTTCAGTCTGATGACTTGGGTTTAATTCTTCACCTTATGCCACATTAGCTTTTGTGGTTGGTGCATATATTTGAATAGTATTTGTATTTTCTGAATTTCCATAAAGGCAGATAGAGACAATCTTAATACAGACCACATTGTACTTCCATATAGACATTGAAATATACTTTTGACAATGAATGCAATGTTATTTCTCTTGAATCTTCCATTTGTAATATAACATACCATGTGATATTCTGATTTTAAATGGCCAATATTAGTTCATGACAGCTCACCAATGCTGGGATGTGGATTTTATGTCTTCTATTTCTTAAAAGAAATCACTCCCATTTTAGTAGATTCATATATTGTATAAAGTATACCTTTGGTCATATAATGGATTACACATAAGCCTATAACTACTAGATAGGCGGTTCCTAACCACTAGCCATTGAGCTGAAGAAAGGGCTTTCTACTCTGGTAAGAAGTTACAGTACAGAAGCCCATAGGGACAGTTCAACCCAACCCTATCAGGACCTAATAGTAGAAATTGATGACAGAAAGTTTAGCATGTTTTGGTATACTTGTATTATCCAAGTACTGATTATTAATTAATGTTTGCAACTGTTTTTTTCTCATTTGAATTGTGCCAAATCAACAAATTAAAGGGCTTTACCTCCACAGGCTTTTCTCTAACTGCATCATTGTGGGGCACTCTGCCTTGTGACCCAAGAATCTCAATTTCTGGCACTACTTTTGATAATGTTATGCTTCTCTTGTGAGGTTTTTTAGTTTCTAAAGTATTTCTATGTGACCCATAAGATTTTCAACCCTCTGAAGCAGGTTTCTTTGTAATTTGTTCCTTGTGTGGATATCTGCTAAAAACCTGTTCACTTTTGGAGACTGCTGGCATTTGAATCAGCAGTGACATAACATTCAGTATCACACAAGCCACCACAGTCTAAAAAACTGACAGACAAATGGGGGAAAATAAGTCTACAGGGTCCAAAATATGACAGTTAGTATATTCAACCTGAAATTAATGACAATCTCAAGAATAGACTTGATGTATTTTGCCAATTACAAAAGACAAGTTATAGAATAAAATCAAGGTCATCATACTTGAAATGTGTAAAATGACAATAAAAAGAAAGCAGAATGACTTATGGATTAATGGCAAACTAAGCTGATATGCTCCACAGACCCTCTATATCAAAGACACATGACAGCAAGTGGAACAGAGACAAATGACAATCCTATACCCTAGACTTCATAGGAATTGATAAAGTAGATTGAATAGTGACTAGGGGAAGAAGCTGAATCAGAGTGGAATTAGAGGGTGAATTCTCATGGAGTCTGACATCGTCCTACCATCTTGAACTTGTACAATCAGCATTCCATGCATAAAAGTGTTTGGCACAGTACCTTTCCTTGGCCATCACTGGATGGTTGTGTGCTGAGTTCTTCCATATCCAGAAACCCTGCTTCCAGGTGCCCCAAAGCAGTCCCTCCTGGAACATGCACCCTGACCTCAGCCACCACTTCAGGTGGCAGAAACTACTTCTACACCAACTGCCTTGACCCCAGCTAAAAGCAGGCTTACATAAACTGCAATGAGGACCAGGGCCCCACCCCTTCCCACACCATTCCTTGAACTCCTGAGTTGGACAAATGTGGCAACCTCACCAGGTGCCCCGCTCTCCCTCAGTGTGCCCTATTATTGGTTAGTTGGAAATTCCCTCTTCCATTCCTGACTTTCAACCTGGTAAGAGCTGCTTTCCTATTTCTTTTTTCTGCTGCTTCTCCTGTAATTTCTTCCCTTAAAAAATCTACCAGTCTCTTTTCTCTTTCCTATTTTTGCTTTTTGTTTATTTTCCTTCCTTCTTTTAGTTTCTTTTTCACTGCCCTTTAATTTTACTTCGGCACTTTTTTAGTTATTTACTATTTTTCTTTGCTGTTTTCTGCATACCATATTTACTTTTAAAGGTCATTTTATTGGGGGCTCTTATAGCTTTTATAGTAATCCATACTGCAATTGTATCAAGCATATCTACATATGTTGCCATCATGTGTCTAGACATTTATATTCTATTTGAGTCCTTGATATCAGCTCCTCTTTTTTCCTCCCCTCATCTCCTCCCAACTCATGGCCCCTTGATAAAATTGCTATTTTCATATCGACCTTCATTTCTTCTCCTCACCTATCCTCCACCCTCCTGATATCACTACTCCTATTTCTGTTCGTTAGGGGCTTAACTGACCTGGATTCCATGTGTCCTGGGCTCTTACCTATACCCTTATCTATACATGCTCTGACCTAGCCTGCAGTGAAAGGAAGGGTTGGGATCATGGTGCTTTGGAGTGAGGAAGCCTCAAGGAACTGGAGAGATTCTTTGTGTTTCATTGGTGATATAGCACACCCTGGTTGACTCATCTCTTCCTTGTGACCCTACTGTAAGGGACTGTCACATTGTCTGCAGATGAATTTTGGGTCTCTGAACTGACACATCTTGCTCTCAACAATGTTTGTTTATCTGTCCATTTATTTGGGTTTTCTGCTGTCTGTTACCCGATTCCATCCACACCTCATGATCGTACAGGCTGGTGTGCTTCTTCCATGTGGGCTTGTTGCTTCTCTGCTAGGCAACTGCTTGTTTAACTTCCAGCCTTTAAGACCATGGATGCCATATATTTGAAAGCAGTACACTATCAGCTTTCTTCATCATATTTGCTTGTACACCCATTTTGTCTTCAGCAGGTGTGCTGGGCGGGTGAGCATTGCACAATGCCACGTTGTTAGAACAAAATGCTCCTGCATTGAGGGAGGGCATGAGCAGAGGCCCAACATCCATCCACTTCCTCAATGTATTGTCATATAAATAAATATATGTACCCATGCCAATATCTCTATTCTTCATTAAAATATTCAGGTAAGTGTACACCTATGTTTATTCCTCTATCCATAGCTTTGCTTGTTAGGTCTTTCCTCTGTTTCCTTTTACCTTCCTTCTTTCCCGCCATCACACTGACCTTTCTTCTGCTTTCTACTAATTCCTCTCAGCTAGTTTGCTCTTGCTCCAACATTCAGGTTTTTCTACATCCTCCTCATTGCTGATTTTAATTCCCTAGTTGCTCCCCTGTGTATGTTGTTGCTTGCTTACTGCTCCCTACCCCTGCCTCTTCCTCCACCTGTGTTCTCCTGGAAACTTTTTTTTGGGGGGGGCATCATTGCTCTCTGGTGGTGGGAGTAGGAAACCCAGCCCCACTGCTGGAATTGAACCTCCATCCCAGTGGGCTGCAGTCCCGCGCACAACCACTACGCCACCGGGGCTCAGCCCCCCTGGAAACTTTGATTCTTTTGCTTTCTCTTGGAGCTTGCTTCACATGCCTATCTTATATTGGTAGGCAAGCCAACAATAATGTAGACAATACAAAAAGCAAACAAAAGCTGAATACAAAGAGAAAAAATAAATTATATATACTTATTATATAATAATAAAATAAATTATATATAATTCTTATTGTTACATAAGACTTATATATAATTTATTTTTTCTTCTTTTTTAACATTTTCTTTATATATATATATATATAATAAACAGGGAAATGTCAAAAAGCATAGATAATTACAGATCTATCCGATGACCTTTGTGATTATCTCCCTACTGATCTTGGGGATTCCAGGAACTTCCTCTCCTAGCCTGTGGTTTCTTAGGGGGCTTTTCAGGTGGTGTGGCTTTTCTTTGCTTCTTCTTGGTTCTCCACCGCTGTGGGGGATTCAGATTGGACTCAGCCCCACAGTGTGCTCCCAGTAATGTCCTCTGTCATGCTTTACTCCAACAAGGGGTCATCATGTCTTAAGCTGCTGTCGGCCCCACTGTCCTCTCGGTACTGAGAAGCTCCAGGGCACGCTTACTGGTGCTTGTTTTTATTTTAAATAATTTATTTGGGGCTATTGTTTCCTTTTTGACGCTACCCTCTTTATTCCATCCAACAGTAAACAATTGTCATGCCCACTAGGCCAGTCATATCTGTTCACCTCGGCAGCCAGAGCCCCTGCTGACCCAGGATCTCATGATCCACAGTGGACGGGTGAGAGCACCAGCTGATCTGGACTGCCACTGTACTGAGAGAACTCTGCACATGTTTACGTGTCACCAGGAGACAGGTGGTGAGGGGCTAAGGTGTCAGCCACATAAATCACCAACGGAATACAGACATAACAATACTATAATTTTCAAAGACAGCAGAAAATTTCAATTCACACAAAGAAACAAGACAATATGGCCTAATAAGTGATCAAGATGAACTTTTATTAGATAAGGAGTTTTGAAGATAATATTTAGATTCCTTTGATGAATTGAGATGAAGATTGACAATGATGCGGATAATATTGGGCAAATTACTAAAAATTATTAAGAAGAATTCTGGAAAACACTACTGACAAAACAAAAAATTAGAACCCATGCAAAAATAACAATTAGAAATACAAAGGATTGGGCTGAGCCCCGGTGGCGTAGTGGTTGTGCGCAGAACTGCGGTCTACTGGCATGGAGGCTCAATTCCAGCAGTGGCTCCACAGGAGCAAAGGCTGGGCATCCTATTCCCACCACCAGAGGGCAGTGATGCCCAAACAACAACAACAACAGCAACAAAGAAATACAAAGGATTAAAACTAGAAAACTTTCAAATTAAAAATAAATTGAAAAAAAATAAAATAAAATAAATTGAGAGCAAATAAGTGAAATGAAATTAGTGAGGTCTCAATTAGTGAAATTGAGGACAAATCTATCTGTCAGAGAGGAGAAAAGAAAAGGACAGAAGGAAATCTGAAAACTTCCTAAAAATCACATGGATGCCATTGAAATAACTGACGTATGTGTAATCAGAATTCCAAAGCAGAAAGTAATAACAAAAAGTCAATGAAAGATTGTCAAAGCATGGATAGAGAAAACTTGTCTACTATTAAACAGGAGAATATATACATTCAAGAAACTGAACCAACACCCCCCCCCAAAAAAAAATAAAGGGGACCTAAAAAAGACAAAACTGTATAACAAAAGAGATCTGACCTGCCTGGAGGACAGGAATGGGGGAGTGGGTTGAGGGAGGTGTCGGGCAGGGTAAGATACAACAGAATAATAATAATTTATAAAGTATTGAGGGTTGATGGGGGAGGGAGAGCAGAGGAACAGGGGAGGGGTTGGAGGAACCGACACCAGGGGCTGGGGGAAAGGGCGGATGTTTGGAAATGATGACGGCAGTGGATGTGCGAGGGATCTTGTCACAGTATGTTTATTTATGTATTGGAAAAATGATGTATGAGCCCCTAATAAAATAATGTTTAATTGAAAAAAAAAAGAGACTCTAAAACGTCTCTGGAGAACATGGTAGCTAAAACCAGCTTCAGAATCATGATATAATGTCCCCAATAGAAGATTTGAGCAGGATCCTGGTTTCAGAAGACAAAGTAAACTATTAGAATGAAGTGTGGCGTGTACTGGCTTTAGAACACTGTAGGGAAGACCTGTCGCTAATGGAGCAGGAAATCAGCAATATTGAATTACCAAATTGAAGGATTATATGCTCAAAATATTGACTGATACAATAGACATGAAGGGAATAGGGAAGGAATACAGTCATATATCAAAAATGAATAGGTCCAAAGCAAACACATTTCACCATATGATCAAAGCTGTTGATACTGAATAATGGCATACTTAAGATATTAGTGAAAACAAGACTTCAGGAATTTATCAGAGTTCAAATATGTAAACAAATGAATGCAGCCCTGGAAATGTTCACTTGTCTATTTCAAGAAATTTGAGAAACAGCTACCAAGCTAACCAGCTACCAAAGAGATCTATAATTTGGCCCATTCAAATAAAATGTGATAGAGCAGAATGCAGAAACAATCAAATATCAATATTTACAAAAGTTAAATTATCCTGAAAGCATTGTCCTGAAGATAACTCCAACTCAAGGGTTAGAAGAGTTTATTGGCAAGAAAGTGCCAGAAATTGAAGCAGAATGAGGATGAAGATGTGAAATAAGAGATGTTATTAATCAAATCAGATTGATCCAGGTTAAAAGCAGATAATACCAGAGAGGTGTTCCCTGGATTTATTTGACTATGAAGAATTTATTCAGCTATGTGAATAACAACACATTGGGGGTAACATTACGTAAAATGAATTTCTAGAACATAAAACTTTTCTCATGCAGAAATCGTATCCATGTAGTCTTTTGAACAGACCGAGGACATAGCACGTGGTTTAAAATTGTGAAGGCTAGGCATCATGTTTTCAAATTTTCACCATACTTATTGAGTCTATGCAAGGAGGATATAATCTGATGAACTGGACAATATAAAGAAGCATTGGGATTGGATGGAGACTCATTAGCAACTTGGATATATTGATGCTATAGCCTTTGAGAAGTTACCATGGAAGTTGCATAACTTTAAGTCAACTTGAAGATGCATAAAAGTATAGGGGTGGTATTCAGCTTGCCAATCAGGTCACAGCCTGATGATGCCTCCTTGAGGGCATGGCGTTCTCATAAGGAGGGCCTTGGGAGCCTCCTCTTCTCTTTGCCTTCACTTTCCTGCAGGCTGACTCTGATGGTTGCCAGGGCCACCACCATTGGATCCACAAGATTTTACACCCACTGGTCTGTGATTTTTCTGCACCCTGCATCATTTCATGTGACTGCATGATTTTAAAGAGAGACTTAAGAACTAGTAAAGGACTTAGGATCTTGAGTTGAACTGGGCTGGGATATCCTCTTGATATGCAATTACTTCTTTATACAAAGCTCTTTCTTACTCATTTTATATGTGTCACTGGCTGTGATTCTTGAGTCAACCTGGTCTAGGACAATTTGATAAAGAGCAGCCATAATCTTTACATGATAGATTTTACCATAGGAAAAAAATAATCAGAAATTGGGCAAAATAGCAATATAAAGGAAAAGAAATTGAAGTTGGCAAGGATATCTTTTTATTGGGAACCGCTATTGATGAACATAGAATCAGCAACAAAGAAATCAAATTGCTTTGTATTGGGCAAATACTCTGTAACATGCATTTCTTAAAATGCTACTAAGCAAATATATCACTTTGAGAACTACAGTGGGTATTTTAAGCTAGGTTCTCTAGCACAGTATAATTCAGTAATACAGTGGGTATTTTAAGCTAGGTTCTCTAGCACAGTAAAATTCAGTAATTTTGCTATGAAATTTACATGTGTGTGTTGTGAGCAAGAGAGAGAAAGTAAGAGAGAGAAGAGAGACTTAAATTAAGGAAATTATTCACACAGTTGTAAAGGTATAGGTGGGCTACTCTCCAAGTCTATGACTAATATTTCTGGCAGGAGGCATCTCATTACTGATATAATTTCAGGCACTGATGTTCCAAGATTGGCAGGTCAGAGGAGAGGCGTGTGACTATAGAGACATATAAATCCAAGGTCAGCAAGTAATATACCAGGTGGCAGATGACTCACAGAACTATGCTCAAAGAACTGACAGCTGAAGGACCAAATGCAGGATTTAGACTATGAAAAAAGCAAGCAGACTTTTCATCAGCATTATTCATTTATATTGGAAGCAGGTCCCACACCTTTGATGAGATCGCACTGTAAATGAATTGTAGGTCTTAACTACCATCTCAATGAGAATCTTACCCCAGCACAATTGACATAAAGCCTTAACCATCATGTTATTGTGTCTGACTCAAGCCATGGTGTTTGCAATTGCTTAACACACCTTTGATAGCTACACAATGAATAAAGATGATAGAAGAATATCAAATCTACTGGGGACTAACAGAAGAACAAACAAACCTTTTCTGGGAGAAATACTTGAATTCTCCTTAAAATGAAGGTGCCATAATTCTGTAACACTTATTTCAGTTATGTTATTGAAAGGGTCCATCCTTTGAAAAGAACATCATCCTTGGTCCAGAAGTTACGTCCCAAGGTGGGACGTTGACACAGTGGCTGCAAAAATAGGCTCAAGTCTAACAGTGCTTGTGCTGATGGGACGAAACCATCCAATGTTGCATTCTGTGTTTAGAGGAGGACACTGTTAGTCAGAACCAGTTGGATGCCACTTAACAAGAACAAATTTATAAAATATGAGAATAAAATTATATATATACATACATATCTCATATATATTTATATTTTCTAATCAATGGTGTATTTTATTTTTTATTAACCATGAAATGATCTTTTAAAAACAATGTTAGTGAGTGGGAGGTAGCATTTGAGAACCACAGGAAAGTCGCATATTTCATTGCTACTACCCTGTAACTTAACTGGCTCATCTCCCTGCAAACCCTCTGCAAGAGGATGTCGCTTCACCTATTAATGGACTTTGGCTCCTCAATCTGTACCCCCCCTCATTAATAATGATATAATTTTAGTTCTTTGATGCCTGATATCTCAATTCTACCACATAAATCCAGCTAGACCAGGGAAGGTACAGTGAAGTTGGAAACATGGGGTATTTAGGATGGATGATCCCTCAAGACTATTAGTAGGAATGGTAAGACCAGGAGGGTGGAGGGATGGTGGAATAGAAAGGGATCTACATATAGCCTCATCTCTGGGGCACAGATAACAGGGAAGTGAGTGAAGGAACACATTGGACAGTGTGAAGTATGAAAATAATAACAATTTGTAAATTACTAAGGGTTCATGGGGGAAGGGGGAAAGTAAGGGAAATATAGGGAGCTGATACTGGAGGCCTGGATGGAGGGAGGATGTTTTGAAAGTGATGATGTGCAAATGTGGCCTGCATACAGTTGATATATGTATGGATCATGATGGGAGTTTTATGATCCCCCAATAAAATGATTCATTTATAAAAGGAGGTGGGGGGGAGAGAAGGAGGAACTTATACAAAGGGCCCAAGTGGGAAATATTTAGAAATGCATATGGTAATATGTGTACAAACATGCTTGATACAAATGATGTATTGAATGCTATAAGACCTGTAAGAGCCCCCAATAAAATAATTGGAAAAAGAGATTTATGTAAGTATTAAATCTAATTGAACTTTCCCAACACAAAAGCATACCTGCCAAATATTCAATAAAGAGTTTTATAAAATGGTAAAAAATACAAAACAAAAAACAATGCACTTCTTTGCAGGAAAAAAGGGATGTCAAAATCTCATCACAAAATGTGCAATCCATTATTTATTTCAACTTGAATTTCTATATTTTTTGCTTTGTGTATTGTGAAAACATTTACATTGTGGCATAAAGTTCTAGGATTGCTTTAACATCATAAAAATTGCTCCTTTATCTGTATTAATTAGCTAATGCTTTTGGCTTTGGAGATATGTTACTGTGTGCTTTATATCTTTCTATTCATAGTTACATATTATTCTTTTATTAATTCTTAGATATTTAATAGCTTTTGTTTATTTAAAAATGGAAAAGATTTAGGAGGATATTATTGAATTCTCACTGTTTAGATCATCAGAAGGTCTCTATCTCTTAATTGAGGTGATTAAAAATTCTGAATTTAACTATAGATATGTTAGTATTTAAGCAGATGCATCAGTATTATTGTTGTTATTGTTTATCTATATTGCCATAGACCCCTTTTCTGTAGCACTACCATCATTTACAATTGAGCAGCAGTGATAACTTGATATGGCTCTTGTAGCCACAGTCATTGAACTCCCAACAAGAAATTGGATGGATGGGATGATACAGATTTAGTGTATTTTCTTAATTTATGGTTAGTCTTACAAAATCGAAGGAGGAGAATGTAGCAATAAAATGTTTCTATGGATGGGATGATACAGATTTAGTGTATTTTCTTAATTTATGGTTAGTCTTACAAAATCGAAGGAGGAGAATGTAGCAATAAAATGTTTCTATTTCAATTGTTACGATTTGTTAATTATGATTATAAAAATTTGGAACTCTAACTTGGGAGTTGTTCAAAAGCCAGAAAAGGGAAGTCTTATTTCCACTGAGAGAAAAGAGCCAGGTGTAGATGACATCCTTTGGAAACTGAGATGTCTGTGCAGCGAATCTCCTTGGTCTGGGAGACAGAACTGTGACACCAGAGACAAGGTGGCAGCGGATGCAGCAGCAGCAGGGACATGAGACAACATGATAATATTTCCAGTTTAGGCACTATGTATAGACAGGAGCTTGCTGGGAATGGTGCTTCCAAGTACCAAATTGATGGAGCTAGAATTGCTCACTCAAGGAGCAATGGAGGCACAGAGCTCTGAGTGCAGTTGCACTGTAGCTTCTAGGGGAATGGAGTGCTCTGTGGGCGCTAATTAGCAGCACGGAGCAAGCACTGTGACATTTCAAGAGAAGCCACTGAACACATGACTCAAAGATTGTCCAACAGAGAGGGATGTCTTTGGGCATGATGGAGAAGAGGTTGCCCTGACTGCAAGAACTATATTCTGAGACTTTCTGAACCTGAATTGTAACCTCCCGGTTTCCCTATTAAAGCTCATCATTTTGATTGTTGCCTGTGAGTTCTATATGGCCGCTGCAACAAATTATAGACTGCAGCAGAAAGCACAGCTCATGTCAGATCTGAGAGAAAACAGTGGGAAGTTGAGACATGTCTGATCTGAACCTCATAGCAGTGTCTGCCTCACATCTGGGGGGGATGTTTCAATCTTCCCCCCTCTGTGCTGTCAAAGGAAGTCAGATGCTGCTGCTGGTTTGTCTTCCATGATTTGCCCAAAGAACAGCAGCAGGGCGAACCTAAATTTAAATGATCGACACAAATACCAACACAGGTTACATGCATTTTATATATTCTCTGTTTTCTTTCATTAGTATTTACGCACTTTATTATTTACTAATGCTAGTGACAATTAGCTGAAATTCAAGACTAAGAGCTAATGTTAAGCTGAGCTGATTATCATAATTAAAATTGTTTCCATAGATATGATATTTAGCATATGTATATTACAGAGTCAATTATAAAATATAATTTTTGTAACAGCTGTTCCTAGACAAATGGCATAATAAAGAACATTATATTTATTGCTGCATTGAAAAAATGTTTTACATTTTGATTAGTTTTATTTATGAGAAAATTTAGGATTTGAATATCAGACAATATGTTAAATATTTAATATATTACACTTCAAAACAAAATAGGCAAATAATTGAATGGACTCCACTTAAGTTAATTTTTTAATTATGTTATTTTAATAAGAAAGATTTCTGATATTAAAAATAAATTTGCTATTCTTTGAAATGTGATATTACATGGTTATAGTGTTTAAAATACCTTCTGCCTTTTTCATCATTTCTTTATTTCTGTCATCATTTTAGTTTACTGGAGTTTCTTTTAATCCTTGCATCTCAGGGAATAAACACCCTGAATAAACACTCTTTTGTGTTCTGTTGCGATATATCAGCCTTTTAAAAATCATTTTATTGGGGACTCGTGCCTCGCTTATCCCAATCCACACATAAATATACTGTGCCAAGTACCTTCACATGCCTGCTGCCTTCATCTGTCTCCAACTATCTGTTTTTCCACTCGAGCCTTTGCTATCAGCTTTTCATTCCTTCTCCCCATCCCTGCTCCCCCCTCCCCTACCAACCCTCAGTGCTTTATAAAACACTATTATTTTGTCATGTCTTACACTGCCCAACATCTCCCCTCACCCACTCCTCGGCTCTCTGTCCTCCTGACATGAGGTTACGTGTAGATCCTTGAGACTGGCTCCTCCTTTCTACCACATCATCCTTCCGTCCATCTAGTAGCTCCACTCTCATTACTGGTCCTGAGGGGTTCGCTTGTCCTGGGTTCACCATATTTCAAGTTCCCATCTCTATCAGTGTACCTCTTCCAGTCCAGCTGGATTTATAAGGTAGAATTGGAACCATGATAGTTGGGGGGAGGAAGCCTTCAAGAATTAGAGAAAAGTTGTATGCTTCATTGCTACTTCTCTGCACCCTGACCGGCCTGCCTCCTCCCGGCGACTCTACTGTAAGGAAATGCCCAGGCCGAACCCCAGTGGCATAGTGGTTATGTGCGGGACTGCAGCCCACAGGGTTGGTAGTTCAAATTCAGCAGCAGCTTTCCAGAAGCAAGGCTGGGCTTCCTACTCCCACCAGGACAGTGATGCCAATAAAAATAAAACCAAAATAAATATTTTTTTCTTAAAAAAAGGGGATGTACAATGGCCCACAAAGGGACCTTGGGTCCCCATCCTGCTCTACCGCTCATTCATAGTGATGTGATCTTGTTCCTTGAGGCTTGATACCTGCTCCCCTTGACCCCTTGTGATCACACAAGCTGGTGTGCTTCTTTCATGTGGGCCTTGCTGTTCTGCACTAGATGGTCACTTGTTTACTTTCAGGCCTTTAAGACCCCAAACACTTTATCATTTGGTAGCTGGACTCCATCAGCTTCCTCGACTCTGTTTACCTCTGGATCCATTTGTCCTCTGTGATCATATTGGGAAGGTGGCCACATAATGACATGATTTTTGTTCTTGGATGTCAGATACCTGATTCTTTCCACGTCTTACAGTTGCACAAGCTGGTGTGCTTCTTGTATGTTGGATTTTGTTGCTCCTGAGCTATGTGACCACTTGTTTACCCTCAAACTTCTATGACCCCAGGCGCTATATTTTTTGCTGGCAGGGCACCAACAGCTTTCTTCACCACTCTTGCTCATGCCCCCACATGTCCTCAGTGATCATCTCAGGGAGGTAAGCACACAGTGATATGGATTTGTCCTGTTTGTTGCCTGTGACTTGATCCTTTTGACACCTCATAGCCACACTGGCTAGTGTGCCTCTTCCACGTGAGCTTGGTGACTTCTCAGTTATATGGTTGTTTATCTTCAAGCTTTTGAGACCCACAATGCTATATACTATGATAGCTGGGTGCCATCAGCTATCTTCACCACATTTGCTTTTGCACTTATTTGACTTCAGTGATCATATTGGACCAGTATACATCATGGAATACCAGATTAGTTGAACAAAGTGTTCTTCCATTGAGGGAGTGCCTGGATGAAGGCTCAAGGTTCATCTGCTACCCTCGTACCAAACATATATATATATATATATATATATATATATATATATATATATATGGATTGATTTCCTCCTTATCAAAATAATTATATTTCCAAAAGTACATGTCTGTGTTTAGATTTCTGCAAATGTCCTTTGCCTTGTAGTCCTTTCCTCCATTTCCTTCTGCCTTCCTCCTGTCCCACTATCATGCCCAGTCTTCATATGAGTTTCAGTACTTCCTCTCAGTTACATTACCCTTGCTTGAACTCTACCTCGCTTAAGCATTACCCTTTCTTAAACCATCCTCCTCACCAGCAATTTCAGACCCCCTGTTGACTCTCCCCATCCCTGAGCCTCTCTTTGCCCCCTCCTTCTTCCCCTCTCCCATGTCTCCCAGGGATCATCAATCCTGTCATTCTCTCCTCCCAACTGTCCATCCAGGAGTGTTCCCTTCTTGATTTGGTCCATTTTTGGAGCTCCGACCTCATTGCTCCCCCACTATGTGACCCCTGAAATGTCCTCTGTCACTGTTTGCTTCAGTATGGAGACAGTGTGACACATCCAGTTGCTGTTTGCCCAGTCTCCTCTGTGATCTATTAGGTCCCTGCAGGGGCTTAGTCCTCTGAGCATTGTGGGCGGGGACTGTACCAGTGTGGGTGGGGTCTGGCTCTTTCTCTTACTCCCTGTCAGCCTGTCTCCATGTGGATGTGGCATGCTGTCCCCTCTCCCCAACCTGTCCTCTGCCATACCTTTAGTTAGAAATTCTTCCTTAGCTTACCCTTACTCTCCTAAAGTTACATTTGAAGGCATGATTATATTGTCTTCCATTGCATTTCTTTTTTCTTTCACAGTATCTGAGTACTTTGATTAAGGTAAGCTTACATACCTATTGTTAGCATATCTTACTTTTCTCTGCAAATTAATTTTAGGGATAATGACAAAAGCATATCTCTCTAATATATTAGAGAGATCCACTAATTGTTTTTATATTTTAAACTGTTTCCCAATCCATCTTTCCCCAAAAGACCAAAACAACAAGCCCTGCCTGCTCCTGTCTGATTCTCAGGATTGTTGCTATGTGTGAACTCTTGTTGAATGCACCATGCCAGCCCCTCTCACTGAGGTTCCTTTTTCACCAGCCACACGTCAATGGCTTGGTTTAGTTTGGTTTGTTTAAACCACTTTATAAGCATGCAGTCCTTATCCAGGGAATAGTCCCTCCTGATAACATGTCCAAAGTTTGTGAGACAATGTTTCACCAGGTTCACTGCTAAGGAGCACTTTGGTTGCACTTCCTTCAAGACAGCTGTGTTCATTCTTCTTGTCGCTCTGTGCCATAATCAATATTCTTTGCCAAACCATAATTTGAAGGCATCAATTATTTCCAGCCTTCCTTATTCAGTGCTCACAATCCACATGCATGTGAGGCCATTGAGGATACCATTGATTGCTTCAAGAAAGCCTTAATGTTGAACAAGTCTCAGGTTTTGTGGGGATTTTTTTCTCTTTAACACTTTAAATAAGTCTTTTGCAATAGAGTTGACCAGTTCTTTTGGTTTCTTGATTCCATAAGGGGCTACCGTAGGTAGAAGTGAAAATGAAATCTGTGAAAAGCTCAAGGTATTCTTCATTTTTCATGATGCTATTTATAGGTCCAATGAGGGTTTATGTGTTTTCATTAAAGTGAAAGCCATATCTAATATCCCAGTCTTTGGTAGTCTAAAATAAGAACTTGGAGTCCCTTCCACTTTCTGTATGCAGAGACATGCCATCTGCATACGACAGCTCTCCTTTACTATTGGAAACTCGTAGAATGCTCTGCTCAAATTAAATTTGTCTTCTTGGTATTGTTAATATCTGCAAAGCACTCTATATAATAAGAACATCATATTTCTTAATAAGAACATCAATTTTTGTTTAATGGTTTGCTAATAGTAGCAAATCACTCTATGACACTACATAGCATGTTTATAAAGAATCCTGTAATGTTTGATAATATGCCCAGGAAATTCCATCTTATTTATTATGCCCTAATACACCTTCCTCCTGATTTAATTACAGCTACTCTTTTTTCTAGGGTTATTCCCCAGATGTTTTTGTAAGACGTAAATAATGTTGATCCTTCCTCTCACAAATTGCAATGCTTGGCTACCTTTTGGTCAATATATATAAATAATAATTTTGAATATGTTTTCCAGTTTTCTAAACGTTTAAGGTAGAAATGCTAGGTAAGTACCAGCTTCTCCTTCAGGAGAAAAAGACATTTGGCCAAGATACTTTTCAAAATAAAATACTTATACAAACCATCATTCCTTTAATTGACAATTAACTAGATTAAATAAAAACAAACAAAAACACTCAAAGTAAATTAAATGAACTGAAAGCCTGGATCCAGTTTGGCAGTAATTGAGTAATATTCATAGATACAAAAGGTTATTCTTAGAAGTTCAATTTAGAAATCATTCAAAGTATTATATAATTACTGTTTTGTTTGTTGCACAAAATTATCTCATAATGTGTGACTTGTATTTTGAATAACAGCAAAGCTGCCACATGGAAAAACAAATGAACACTGATTCTACAAAATTTTAATTTGGAGCTGAGCCCCAGTGGCGTAAATGGTTGAGTGCGGTACTGCGGCCCACTGGCTTGGCGGTTCAAATCCAGCAGTGGCTCTCAGGAGCAGTGCTGGGTAGCTCCCATGACCACCAGAGGGGAGTGAGGCCCACAAAAACAAAAACAAAAAACAAAACAAAATTTTAATTTGGAATGAAATCTTATATCTATATGACTGAAAGTAACAAATATTAAATATTATCTCCAAAAATGTATTATAGAAACTTGAATAACATATTTGCAAATAAGCAAAAACAATTTACTTTTAAACATTAGAAAAAATGATCATTTTTCTTTCATGAGAAAGGACTAGTTTGCACAGTTCCTGCATTTTCTTTGATTTTTCCCCTATGTACTTTCAATGCATTACCAATTTTATCTCAAATAACAATTCACACAACTTTTCATTGGAATAATAATAATCCATAATATTTTATCCTTTTGAGAGCTGGTACATACAGTTAATCACTCATAACTAAATGCATATACTGTAGAAAGAAAAATCCATTAAGAAAATTTGGAACAGGTATTTCTATTGAAATTCCCAGCATGGCAGAAAGCAGAGTTTAAAAAAAATGTTGCCACCATTATAGGATTAGATTTAATGGAAGTGGAGGGCATTACTTTTACAATGCATCCAAAGAAATTCATTTGTTTTGTATTTTTCCCCAGGAAAAACTACTTTAGTAGGACATTGTAGCAAAATTTACTTTGCATCATAAGACTTTAGATAATATTTTTCTAGGATTGGTATAGAAAAATAGACTCCTTTGGAATTTCCATTCCCTAACAAAATATGCATGTAGAGATAAATCATAAGGAAATATCTGCACTCTGTAAGAAATCACTAATAAATAATGTAAGATATTTGAAATGCTAGAAACAAAGGGATAATTACAGTTATCACAAAGTTCTAGAAAACATATTTACTTCCATATAACTATGTCTCTAAGAGACTTACCCCTGGTGGATTTGATGTTAGTGGGCTCCCTAATGGACTGCTGAACACAGTGCTAGCAGTTCAAAGCCACCAAAGGCTCTGCCAGAATGACTTGCAGCCCCAAGAACCCAAAGGGGACCCCTAATTTGTCCTATCTGTCACCTGAGTCAGAATGGACACAATGGCAGGAAGTTTTGTTTTGTTTTTCTGTCATTTCCCACTTGGGTATATAAGAAAACAATCCTGATGTCACAGTGGTTTTGTGTTGGTCAATGACCCCAAAGTGTAAAGCAATGGTGCTTCAGGTAGAAAGTGATGGTGGTTTTCTTTCACAGAGATCTACAGACTTGAAGACTTTTAGAAAATAAACAGGACTGCTACTACAAATCCAGTTCATACATAAAAAGGGTACACTCCAAACCAAACATGCCTAAACATGACTCCAGAATGGTTAGGGGCCATTTCTCTCCAACGTATGAGGACACTCGTCTTCGTCTTCTTTGGGTACTTTTAAATGGAGTTCAATCAAAACATGTCCAGAGAACATCTACTGGATCGGTCAAATGTAAGACAGAGACGTCTCAGTTTAGAAGTTTATGGCAACCGTGGATTAGAATTCTAGAGGATAATTTTGATAGATTTTGTTGGTGGACACAAAGCAGCCACAAGGGATCATGAGGAAGATTTTTTTTTTTGCTATAGAAAATTTAAAGCTAAAGTGATGATTAAAAGCCAGGAAAATGTGTGGAGGAACAATTTTTACCTCACGGCGATCGTCCAGTCTTCCCGGGCAGCAGGACTTTCACTGGGACTCTCTTTGAGTCATCATCCTCTATTCCACCTAAAGCTCTTTTGAGTTCCTGCTGTGAGTAAATACCAAAGAACATTTTAAAGGAACACAGTTTGAGTCCTTTGAGGATGTCAAGCCCTTTTATTCTGGTGTAAACCAAAAAGTGAAGAACTATTTTGGGGAAAGATTTGTGAAATGAATTTCTGCTTCTAGAAGTATATAGACCTAGATAGAAGACATGTGGAGAAAAAATAACTCCACATTTCGGCATTTTTGTTCAAAGATATACATGATATTGTGGCAGTGCTCTTTGGTTTATCCTAAGATATAGTTTATTAACTGTTCAGAATTTCAATCATTATGTTCATTATGGCTACTACTATATACTTCCAATCCTAGAATCTTAGGGTTTGTAAACTAGTTAAGTTCAACTCTTATCAAGGTCTTTAGATGTTTGTGTAGAATCATAATGTTTAAATGGGTTCAGTAATACACGACATTTAAAAAATAATGATATACTTAGATCGTCACTACTCGTCCTTGACATGAGCCATTCAGTAATGCGGTATGTATTGGGGTTGGGGGGGGGAAGATGCTGCTGTTCTGTCCTGTTCATTCATTTTGGAGGTATAAATACTCCCACTACGAAGTTGTCCGTATATCTGCTGAGGTAAGGGAAGTGGACTCAGGAAAAGATGCACACTATCCACCCTAGAAAGTCAGCATGAGGCGATCCCAGCCCAAACAGATACTTATTGTGATGGTCTCGCGCAACACTTTACAGTAGCAATCATCCTCGCGCAACACTTTACAGTAGCAATCATCCTCCTTTTGAAGGATGCGGAAATCGCGGTGATGAGTACGTGGTAATTCACCAAATCCATGCAGCCTGAATTAAAGGTCCAGGTTTCACACTCCAGGTCCCTTTCCACCGAGAAGTCAAACATTTTTGCCTAAGGTAGGTTCAAAAAGTCACAGATAAAGTGCAATATCTTTAAATCCATTTTCTGTCAAACTTTTGAAGACCGCTGCACTTGTGCTTCCATAAAGACACAATATTATATATAGATGCAGAGAAATCTAACTCTAAATAATATCACAGTGGTTATTAGTTAGTTATTAGTCCTATTAGTGACTTCCTCCTCTAGTCATACATTTATATGGACATACTGAAAACAAACAATGAAACTTTATTGTTATTTTTATGTTAACATCAGGTTTTGAACATGTACCTCAAAAGCGTGTTCAGGTGTGTTTGCGTATACACACTGTATTTGCTTTAATAAAATGGATATGATTTTTAAAGTTTTATTGTCATATAATTGATAGATCATAAAGATTAAGGTTAGAACCCCAGACCTCAATGCTAATTCATTCTAGCTGTAATTAAGAGCAATAAAGATCTGCCTTGCAAGATGATGAATGATGACCACATGCAACTCCTTCGTGAGAGAAACTGATCGTCCTACGAGGCCCAGCAGAAATGCTGAGTCACAGCAAAGAAATAAACAAGGGAACCAGGAGCCATCCCAGAAAGTTTGGAGGATTCTGGTAAGACCCAGTAGCCAGCTTAACGGCTAATATGTACGTGGGGAGAGGGACAGGACTCAGAGAGTCAGGAATGTAGGAGACCTCCATTCCTGCTCTCTCCAACTCTACCCAGGGCGAGTCCATCGAAGAAGGCAATGCTAGCAGGACTTTGATGCTGAGTAAACTGGGTTACTTGGCTTAGAGTAATCATGTAAGTTACTTTTAAGTTGTTTGATGTGTGTGTACTGAGAATTTGACAATGTCAAAGAGCATTAAGTGAGATTTGAGGAAGTCAAGTTTTGAATCAAATTTTCCCATAAGAAATGATTGAAAGAAAATGGATCAATCCACTCTCACCCACCAAGATTTTACCCTAACCTTGCCTTTTTATACAAAACATTACAGACATTTCAAAGCAAATAAGTTCAGTGTTAAATAATATAATTTAAATAAGAAGTACAACATTTTAAAAGTTGTTGACAACTACAGTATGGTCTATGCCTTGAGATGGATGAACATCTGGATCCGTGGACACAGATGTGCAGAAATATGGAGAGAGAGTAATTGTCTGGAAGGGGAATCCCCTTCTATAAAATCAACAGCCTTTTTGGGTGTCTTTTCTCCTCTGACTTCTTTTAGTGAGGACGGCCTGACTTCATCTAAAAATAAATCCCAGATGGTCTGCTGTGAACATTTCCTTAACTGGGCTTACTAAGGGTTTACTAGATTATCATCAGCAATTTCGATAACATAGTTAACCAATTCTTTATCATGATGATGCTTTTTAAAACACTCCTTCTTAGGATCCATGGATTTTATCTAAAAAAAAAACAGTCCAATAAGCCACAAAAACTAAGAAGTATAGCAAACTGTTTGGAACAAAGCTGCAAATGGTTTAAACAATGTGTATTAACAATGCCAACTAATGAGGAGTGACTGAAACACGAACTGCTTGGTTTATAAATCTCCTGTGTGTCAAGGCGACGTTTTGTTTGAACTCCAATGCAAAATTTGTTCTACATTTCGTGTTGAAATCCCATTATGCATTTGAGTACCGGGGCTCTACCGTATATTCAGGAGAGTTGTGAAATCATCACCACAATCAATTGCAGAATATTTTCTCTCATTGTATTACTCTCCCCTTCCCCCATCCTCCCTGCTACGTGCCTAGGTAATTATTCCTCCTGATGCTGTCTCTATGGAGCTACCTATCCTAAATTTCCTGCAAAGGAAATCATACAGATCACATACAAGACAAAAACCCAACAAAAACTGACTAGACAAAACATAGAAAAACCTCAAAAAGAAATCAGAAAAATGTTAAAAATTGAAAAATCTTTAAAATGGGCCAAAGAGGGATGAAATACTAAGGTAGTACATTTTAATTACAGCTGCCACAATCAACTTTACAAACTCTCTGCTTGAGAGTAAGGCTATTAACATCTCTGGACCATGTTCAGAGGGAAGTCACTGGAGGTTTGATCCATAGCTGGACCTTCGAGATGGTTTGGAGGCTTCTACTCTCTCCATAACCTTCTGCAAACCCGGCATTCACAATTTGAGCTCAGATATCATGCCCTCCTTTGCTGATATATAATCCTCTATCACACAGGCCGGTGTGCTGCTTCTGTGTGGACTTACTGATGCCTCACTCAGATGGCTGACTCCAGGTGTGTGAGTCTGTTTTTTACTCTGTTGTTTCTCCGGAAGAATTTTAGTGCAGTGCATTATTATGATAAATGATCATTTGTCACCTTCTTTAGCTTCCCTCTCCAATATTGAATCTATGTAGACAATTATAAAGCCTTGCGCTTTGGATTTACAGATTTGACTCCATTTTCTCTCAAAAATAGCAAATATAAGTCATATGCATGCCACATTTTATCTATTTAGACTGATTTTAAAAAAACCAAATATACTTGGTGCCATCTAGTTGATGCTAACTCATATTATAGCAACCACCTAAGACAGGATAGGCCCACCTGAGGACTTCTGAGACTGTTATCACTTTACTAGTGCAGCAAACCCCATCTTTCTCCCGCAGGGTGGCTGGTGGTTTTGAACAGTTAACATTGTAGTCATCAGCCCAGCACACGGCCCTTTGTCAAGGCTCCTAGATTTGTTGAGTGGCATTCAAAAATCAATGTATTTGATATAAGTGAAGCAGCTGACTTTGTTATTATACAAATTCCAAATTTGATTAAATTTGGCCTGTTCCAATTTCTCTTTTATGCCTTTCTAAGATTAGAATCTGTGATTTAGAGCCTTACTGAAATCTAAGTTCATGTAGAATTTGAACTTCACTCAGCAAAAAGTGAAGGGCTGAGAAGACATATTTTTAAGGAAAATGGTTTTGTTTCCATTTTTGAAATGGCCATGTGAAAGTATGCAGCTTGCCTCAATAAGAATGTATAAGTACTTATTTAAAAAACAAACAAACAAGCATGTTAGCCTGGTTCTAAAACATGTGAGTTAGAAAATAAAATAACCGGCTGAGCCCCGGTGGTATAGTGGTTGTGCACGGGACTGTGGCCCACTGGGATGGAGGTTCAATTCCAGCTCCACGGAGTAAAGGCTGGGCCTCCTACTCCCACCACCTAAGGGAAGTGATGCCGGCCCCCCCCCCAAAAAAAAAAAAGAAATTAAATTAACTAAGCTCATACTCTCTTAATTTTTTGTCTTGTGAGTATAACTAGCTCCAACAATGGTAACATATTATACCCTCTCCTCATATTTCTATGTGAAACTTCACCTGTCTCATAAAGTTAGAAGAGTTGGTACTTTTATTTTATCCTGTGTTTCCTCAATCAAATTATTGTCTTTTGCCTCTAAAGAACAACTGTTTAAAATCAGTATTTGCCTGATTTACATCTATGTAAAAATCTCTACTTTACTGTCATTCATTTGCTACATAAACTGAAAAGTGACAGAAAGACATTTAAAGTGCCTGCAAAATGAGCAAAGTTTAAAGCACATTGCTTCTATGTAATGATTTACGTAATTTTGAAAACAGACATTTACTGAGGCATTTTTTGTCAAAATTACAATACTACAATCTATGGAGCAGTGGTGGCCAGAGCCATCGAGTCCAAAGCACAATTTTTCTTTTCTTTTAGTATTCTCTTGACATTCTTTTCTAACTAGGACTTTGGTTTACATTAAGGATAGCTTTTCAGATTTCATAAGGGTATTTGTTATTCTGACTTTAAAATTCTACTGTAAGAATAATGTAGAGTATTATGTCAAATAATGTAAAGTAACAATGTAAAGTAACCTTTGGTAACCTTGATTGGATGCACATTTCTCCTTCACTTAAGCTAATCCCAAACCATGGCAACCCCATCCATGCATGGCCCCACATGAGACTTCCAAGGCTGGGACTCCTAAGAAGCAGAATCTAAAACTCTCTGATGTAGATCCTTGTCGTTGCCTCTGAGTCTAACGTTCAAACCTTTCCCCCAGTAGTTCATGCTTCCACTTGCACCCCCAATGGACTTCGTGAGGTCATTTAGGAATAATAATATTCATGATAAACTAAGCTGTAGAAACATCTTTCCTAATTTATGAAGATACGGTGCCTTTTAAAAAGGTATGATTTTAGATGTGAAAAGATGTAGTTAAATGAATTTCTTGAAATTGGGATTTTATGTCTTTTCATTAAAGGGAGCAAATTTTACTAGGGAGTGTTTTCCCTTTCTCTGTTGAACCCATCTAACAATGTTTTTCTCAATTCCATGATGTAGCTAGGATCACTATTCTTCTAGGAATTCTTTGTGTATTTCTTACTCACTCAAGATAGATTATGACACATCTATAGATGTTTATTGGCTTAGAGTTCCCCACCGGGAGCTTCCTGACACTGACTTGAAAATCTCTTAATTAGATTAAAAGTAAAACAATAGTCAAAGACATGTCAGAAATGTGAAGCTGTATGAAGTAAATATCTTTATAATCACAGTTATCTCGATATGCAGAACTTCATAAAAGACCAGTCTAGTTTGGAAAGCATATGAGAAAACTATTGTGCTACAGAAATGTGTAAAATGAATAGATGCAAAGTCTGACTTCTGGAAGCACTGCTCCTATCAGTTGTTATGGAAATCAATTAAAATTAAGTTGTTTTGTATCAAAAAT
Organism: Nesogale talazaci; assembly: GCA_004026705.1. Taxonomy (NCBI): domain Eukaryota; kingdom Metazoa; phylum Chordata; class Mammalia; order Afrosoricida; family Tenrecidae; genus Nesogale; species Nesogale talazaci. The sequence continues at coordinate 40,820 of PVJH01000354.1, forward strand.
AAGCACGGTATTTGACTCTATCCATTTACAACTTGTTCTTGACTGTTTAAAAGTTGGATAAGACAGGCATGAGTTGATAATTCCCTTAGCATTTTCTTTCCCAAACTTCTGGTTTATAACTGAGTTGGGAGCCAAAGCTAATTTTTGTAGCTTCATTTTCAGCTCTCTACTTTACTCATCAAGTTGTTGCCTGAATTTCTTCTCTTTGCCACTTGAATAATCCAGGCTAGTGTGAACATTAAAATCTCTTGTTTTAATGTGGGGATTAAAGGCATATGCTAAGGTTTACTGATTTGGCAAATATAGAGAACCAAGTCGTCATGATTTGAATAAAAAGTTTTGAACAGAAAGCAGTAAAAGCCAAAAGGTACTCTGTGAAACTAGATAGAAAATGAGGAACTTATGATTGTTTGGGGGAAAAAGCAACAGCTGATATAAATTCAAACTTCCCCAAATAACCACCAAATAAAGACAAGATTTAAATACAATTTAAATATCTTATGCACAGGTTTTCAAATATGACATAAAACTTTGAGGAGATAAGAATATTCACAACATTAAGAAGTTGTGATAGGAGTGTTGGTGAATATATATAGGGAATAAATTGAGGGAAAAGACTTCATAGAAAGAAGTATCAACTAGCATGAAGATTAAGATGGAATATATTTGAATAAAAGGTTTGAATAAAGATTGAAAGGAGAGCTTCAAGAGAGGCAAAATGTTATCTTAGAGGTATAAATTAGCCAGGAGGAAAATGATAAAAATGAATGTATAGTGGAAGTTTAAGAAGAAAAATAAGATTACAAAGCATATTAAAATAAATAATTCCAAGAGAATAAAAGCACAAATTTCTTAAATACCCAAACTCAAAAATATATATATATAGTTAAAGAGAGAACACAGTAAATACAGTGTGAGGACTAGAATAAATACAATAAAAATATTATGACAAATCAAGTATAAGCATATCTCTTGTATCAGTAACTATGAAATACTAATGGATCTACTAATCCAAACAAAAATTTCAAGTTGTTTCATGAAGTCCATTTCAATGTATATATGATATATGAAAATTAAAATGATAAGAAAGGTAAAAGGAAAAAATAAAGGTGGAATTTAGATCAAATATATAAAATGTGATAGAAAATAATAACACTTTTAAAGTTTAAAAGCCACATTCCACAGTAAATGTTCTTCAGGTTTGACCATGTAGAGCAACCAATAAAACCAGCCGCTCCAAACATAAGCTAGATAAGACATGTGGGTAAACAGAAGTATATATAATCACAGCAGAAAGTATTCACACATCATAAGCAGTCCAAGAACAATGATAAGAAAAAGCCAAACTATAAAAGATCTAAATGGAGCTCTTTTTAAAGATTATATATATATATATATATAGTCATTGAGTGGATGACAATCTCTAAGGACCTTATATGTTTCCCAAGGTGATCAAACAGATGGAAGCTTATAGCCTCAACTTTCTTCCAGAGAACATAGTGGGTTTGACTTCATGACCATATGATTAGTCGTCCAATATTTGCATGATACTTGATAGCGCCACCAAACTCAAAGCAAAACCAAAGAACTCACTGTCAGTTGAGGCAATTGCAATTTTCAGCAACCCATTATTGCAGAGTAGTACTGTCCCCGTGGAGTCCTGACACAGTATAGAAAGCCATATTTTTCTCCCGGGGAAAGACTGGTGTTTCCTATAAGTGTGCAATCACTGTGAATTCAGAGCTCTCTATAGAACCACCAGGATTTCTTTATATACAGTCTTTTAAAAAATATATTGTTTAGGGACACAGTTTCATATCAACTAAACAAAAAGCTCACACTAATTGCTGATATATTTTTGCTGATATATTTTGTTTGATATATAATCGGCAGAAATAATGCAACTAGTACTTATATCACACAATGCCTAGAAATGGTAACAAAACCAGCAAGTTCAAAACTTCATGGGAAATAGGTAAATGTCATGAAAAATTCAATCTACTACAATGAAAACAGCAAGAAATGTAAGTAGCATACTGGTAATCAAGCAGGCTGCTAACAATCCTAAACCACCAGTTGCTGCGTTGGACCCTGAGGACGCTCTCACGCAGATGGAGAGTAAGTTGCCAAAGCCCACAAGGGGAGTTTCCTCCTGCCCTACAGGGTTGCCGGCGGTTGGCCCAGACTTGATAAGGTAGTTTGGTTTTTAGTGTGCCATGTGATACATGGAATTTGTGCTAAGATCCCTCAAAGCAACTGGAAGCCCCAAATGATTTTATTGAAAGTAGAATTAGCACATTGTTGAACATAGCAGACCTGCTTCAGGATACTGCTAAAGAAAAAGCATTGCTCAAATTCTATTGAGGGTAGCCTAATCAACTAGTGAAGACACTGAGAACGAATGCTAAACTAATATCCCTAGAGACTAGTAGTATAGACAATAAAGTCCTTACTAGAATATTAACAAACTGAATCAAATATTATGTAAAAGATGCATAATAACCAAGAGTGATTTGTTCTAAAAATGTGACACCAACTTACTAATTAAAAATCAACCAATAAATTCATATTGGCAGGAAAGGCTATGTGGTCATTTCAGTGTACAGTAGAAGCCTGAACCTGGACACCGTCTGTTCTAGAAGGAGCGTTGAGCTGTGATGCATTTGAGTTTGAAATCAATGCCTTTCATATGAAATAACCGAGACTGGATTAATTTGTTCTTGACCACCAAGTTCTTATCTTAATCTTGCCTTTTTATACAAAACATTACACAAGCATTTCAAAGCAAATAATTTCAGAGCTGAGTAATGTAAACAAAAAACACAACATTGAAAACGTTTTTAAGAACTTCAGTATAACCCCTACCTTGAGATCGATGAGGATCTGGATCTGTGGACACGGATGTGGAGAGAAGGTAGGGAGAGAGAGTTATTGTTGGGAAGGGTTATCTCCTGCCATGAAATCAACTGGTGCCGGTTTTTCAGGGATTTTTTCCCCGGTCTTTGCCTTTTTTTGTTTTTCACTAGAACCTGGCTGACTTTCTCTTTGAAAAACCTGTCGAATGTGGTCTGCTGTTGGCGTTTCCTTCACTGTTTTCTAAAAGGGTTCACTAAATTATGATCCACAATATCGATAACTTGGTTATCCAGGTCCTGATTATGATTATCCTTATAAAAAATTCTTTCTTAGGTCCCATGATTTTTATCTAGAAAGAGTGTAAAAATTAAAAAAATTTTAGCGAACACTTGGAACACAGCTGCAAAAGGTTTAAACAATGTGTATTAACAACGCCAACTAATGAGGAGTGACCGAAACACGAACTGCTTTTGTTTACAAAAATCACGTGTGTCGGCTCACATTCCGATGTTTTGTTCAATCTCTGATTCAAAATTTTCTCTAGATTTTGGATTGAAATCCAGTAATATACTGAGGCAGTGGAGTACCAGAATTCTGCTGTATACAGAGAAAGCATTTGAACACATTTAACAGTTAGGGAATCTTGAAAAGGCTTAACTGTTAACATACTATTGAAAAGCCAGGCAGTTCAAATCCTTCCAGGGTTGTCTGAAGACAGGCCAGGCAATCTGATTCTACATGATTAGGCCTTTGAAGATTCAACAGAGCATAGTTCTACCTGCAACTCTTGAAGCTTCTCTAAAAACGTTGTTTTGTTTGTTTGTTTGTTTGTTTTAATGAGCAAATTTATCAGTACCCTACGAATAGTTAGAAATGTCCTCAACTGAGTAAGGCACCGCTAGGAAAATCACTGTCTAAAATAAAAAATGGTGCAGATGTACTCTTGTAGTAAAGAATATACCAGTATCATCTATTTCATTGCTATTCCGTGTTGTAGAGGATAAATATGTTTGATCTTGTAATAACATCATCTATTTGGGGAACAATGAAGGAATAAAACCAAAATGTTGGCAGTTTTGGGTTTTCTACTCCCTTGGGACCGTCTGAAGAACACAGGGGCAGTCAGTCCTTCTCTGCCCTAAAGGAGCGCCGGGGGTCCAAATGGGCCTGTGGCAGGGAGTCTGGTTTGGTATTGTAGGTAATCGAACCAGCAATAGCTGTACAATACTATTCCTTGATTGCATAAAGGCAGCATTGGGATTCAATTAGTTCACACTGGTTTGGCAGAATCAATAATTTTGTATCTAATAAAGCTAATTTTTGGTAGAATTCAGCAAACTGGTTGTTAGAAAGGTGCTTGCAAAAAAATGGCGCTTGCAATCAGATTTCTCTTTAAATTTGTGGCACTCCTACATTTCTATTCCATACTTAATGTTCATTTACTAAAGGGACCAGATGTCCCGCTTTTTAAACAATTTAACAATGTCCTGCGGCATTTTAAAATTAAAATAAATATATTGCAATAATATTTTTGCGTTCTATGAATATTTTTGTTGCTCCATAGAGATCAAATTTTTAATCAAGAACCACCCCCTGACCTCCCGGGTTAATGGTGTCCAGCTTAAAATCTGGTCACTTTATCATTTACTCAAAAGTGCATTCTGAACATCCATAGTAATGTTCTTTCCGTCCATGGGTATAAAAGTTTAGAAAAAGGTATGGCTACTATATAAATATATTATCAAGATATATTAATATATGTGATACATTACAGCATAAATATATTTATAAATATATTCTAATAATAAAGCTCATTATGCTTTTCAAGAAATACTACATTTTTGTTCCCTTGGGTTTGTTATTTCTGTAAAAAAAATTATATAACATGAAAAAGTGCCAAACAAGCATAACAATATGTTGACATTCACTTTAGCTGTGTATTATGTCCCAAATCCCCACAGGACATAATGAGTGAAATGTACAATTCCTGAGAGTGTTCAAAGAGCTAAAAATGTCAGAAAACTTTCTGTACGTTCAGAAGTGGAAAAGGATTTTTCAAATATAAGCACATGTTCAGAGAAGAGAAGCTTCCAAAGTATCCAGCACAATGGCTACTGTCTAACAGGTTACCTACAGGAATGGCATCCTTCTACAATGAAAAGATGGTTAAGCATAAATCATACAGAAGAAGATGCTCAGGTAAAAGAAAAGCGAGGAAACCAATTAGGAAGTGAAATGAAAACATCCTAAATAACAGCTTCATTGTATGGTTTTTTGGGGGGTCAGGTATTATTTGTTTTTCATTAATAATTTTAAATGTTATAACCTAGTTTTAAAAATCTCATTTATTGTTATTTAAGTGTACATGTATGAAATAATACACTGCTTCTTGATATAACATTTTGTTTTGTTTTGTTTTGGGGGGGGGCAATCACTGCCCTCTGGTGGCCGTGAGAGGTACCCAGCCTTGCTCCTGGAGAGCCGCTGCTGAATTTGAACTGTCAAGCCTGTGGGCCTCAGTCCCGCACTCAACCACTCAGCCACAGGGCCTCAGCCCTGATACATCATTTTCTTATACTTAAAATGCTCTTTAGTGCAGCAGACCAACTTTGACCTTACTGAACTCCCACCACTACAGGGTCCCGTCTTTGCTGTGGCCATGATCTGATCTGTTGGCGGCAACATCGTGTTGAAAGTGGCTTTCTACTTCAAAGGTGTGCTCACTTTAACATATTTCCCAAATATTTTAGCTATGAGATAATGTGATTAATTTTGAAATACTTATTAACATTTTTGTAACCCGCTTTAGAATTTTTCAAGCCACTGTCAGTATGAATATATTTGCAGTTGATTCTCTTTATAAATAATAGCATACATAAATATGGTCTTCATTTCAACCTAACAGACCATTAAACAATTTATCTTCTGTGAGTTACATGGATAAGATTTCTTACTTTAAGAAAAATATTTGTCTGAAATTAAAACAAAATTCATCATGAAAATCATATATTTTTATAAAAGCACATTAGTATGTGAGTAATTTATATTTAGTATTTAAAACATCAAGAACGCATCATCATTTTGGTGCATCTGAAGATATACTTAGGAATCTTTATTGCTTAAAAGTGAAGGTAAATTCTTGCATTATTATAGCTATATTGTCAGCATATTATTTTAAAATAGTTTACTATTATGGAGAAGGGGTGCCTTATAAGACTTATTCAATTTGGGCCTGTTTCCAAGAGGGAGTAGTAATGTTATTTATGGTTTAATAATTATAAATACATTTATATTAAATTTAATTTTTGTATGTGAAATCATGATTTCCCGAAACATTAAGCAATTAGAGCATGAACCACCCCCAATAAAATATACAGATTTAGAGTCTGTGACACAGAAAATCAAGTATAAATATGTAACAGTATCAGAAGACAATGCAATCAAATAAAATAGCAAGTGGTATAATGCATTTGACTTCCTATAAGCTACTGTTTTCAATTTCTTGGCAAAGTAAATTAATTCAAAATGTGTTCTGCACTCAATGACCTAGATTACAAAAGAAAGGACGAGGGCAAATTGGGTTTAAATGAAGTTTTTTTTTTAGATATTTCAATAAAATATGCATTCTTTATTATTATAAAATTGAAATCAGAATTCCAGTTTGAATGTGTGAATAGCATAAGCCATTCTTGTAGGGATATTCTAGACAGATTTACCTCCCCCTTTACCTTTTTATCTATCTGTTTCTCTTTGTGTGTGTTTTTTGGTTTTGCTTTGTTTTGGGTTACATTCTGAGGGGGACTCCTGTAGATAGAGAACTAAAGATGAATCTCAGTATGATTAAACATTACAATATAAAGTCCAAGCACTGAAGGGCAGCATTTTTATATTGCACCTTTTCATGTGATGTATCTTCATCATTCTAGCGACAATTAATTGAAGCTGATTTAGATTATAAATGACAATCATAAAAAGGGAAAGCTTGATGGTACAGAATACTTTATCATGCTAAACAAATACAAACAGTAAAATATCAATAAGGTTAAAAGGGAAAGAGTAGAGACAAGATGCTTTTCATTAGCAAGCCTAGACCCGTGAAAATCATATAGTTCATGGGACCCCAAACAACCATGAAGAGGAATCTAAATTTGTGCTGCAGCCGTGTTGGACTTGAAAGGTATACATTTACAGAAAGGCATCGACATTACAGAGCAAGATTATATACATTTCCAATAAACTGTATCACATATTCCCTAAATTTAATCCTTCTAGCAGTCACTAAAACATTCCCTTCTGAACCACACATGCCTCTCGATGTCTTGCTGCTACTTTCCTTACTTTCTGTCCTGACTCACTTTTGATCAAACATCCCATACTACAGTGAAAAATGGTGCCTCCAAAACCCTGATGGAATAGTATATTAATGTTAAGCCTGACTGTTTTGCAGTCACCTGAAGAACAAATATACTAGCATTTCCATGTGTAATATTATAAAAATGCATAGGTAAATAAATAGTAGTTACAAGAAAACATAATAGAGTATCATAGGACTCCATAAAGAAGACATACAATTCAGATCGTGTGTGAAAGATGAATCAGATATAACCTTCCATAAAGAGTGTGACATAATTTGATAGCTGAGGAGTAAAAATCTCATCATAGAAAAGAGGGCTCCGGTCGTGTGTTGTAGCTGCCGCTGGCAGGCAGGTGCCTTTTCAAGTGGGTTCTGATTCCTGGCAGCCCTGTGGACCAGAGGATGCTGCAGCCTGGTCCTGCATCATTCTCACATTGCTATTCCAAACCTACTTTTGCAGCCACTGTCACTCTACCTTGTCAACAGTCTTCCTTTCAAGTGACCCTCAATCAAGCCTAATTTCCTTTTCCAGGGACTGTTCTCCAATGATAAATTGTCCAAACCATGAAACCCAGTGACATCATCCTCATTTTTAGGAATAATCTAGGTTATACTTCTTCCAAGACAGGTTTGTTTCTTCTCCTATCAGTCCATGGGCATTCAGTATTTTCAACAACACCATAATTTAAATCTATATTCTTTACTTTTCATAAATTCTTTTGTGTCTTCTTTATTCATTGTCCAAAGCTTACCTGCAAATTGGGCGATTGAAAATATTAGACGTTGGATTAAGCACATCTTATACCTCAAAATGGTAATTTTCTCTTCAGCACTGCTTGGTTGTGTGTTGTTTTTTGTTTGACTACTGATTTCCTGAACACTGATTATAGATCAAGGCAACATAAGACTTTTGATAACTACAATGTTTTCTCCATTTTTCTTGATGTTGTTTATTGTTCTAGTATGAAGATTTTGGTTTTCTTTATAGGGATTTGCAACCCGTACTGGAACTCGCATTTCTTGATTTTCATCAAGTGTTTGAAATCTCCCTTGTTTTGAGTAAGGTTTGTTAGCTGCATATTGCAGATGGCTAAGAAGACTTCCTTCAGTTCTGATACACTGTTCTTTGTATAGCACTGCTTCTCAGATTATTTAAATAAGTACATTTAAATAATTTCTTCTATAAAGAAGTAAACTCTCAAGGAAATGGCTTGGCACAATGGCTGTACCAAAGGTGTCATATACCGCAATGCTTGTAACAAGGATACAGGATGGAGAAGTGCTTTCTTCTGTCCTACAAAGGGTTCTCAGGAATGCAGAGGGTCACTCTGAGTCAGAACTGAATAATACCTAATGACACAGAAAACAAATTGCTCACCTGGATGCACAGTCTCCCTTTCGTCATTCTATAAAGGTTGCTATTGTTGCCATCAGGTATTAGGAGGTAGGTTTTGACATAACGATCCTACCTAGAGCAAGAAGCAGCACTTTGGGGTTCTGTGGTATCTTCACAATTGCTCTTCCCTTGGGGCTCCTGAAGGAAGTTGCTACCATGTGTCAGAGTATATTGGTGAAGTCCTTTCTGTTTTTGCTGCTCTGCTACTTTACCACGCATAATGTTCTTTCCCAGGGACTGGGCCCTTCTGACTCCTTGTCCAAAGTGTGTGAGACAAAGCCTGGTCCTCATTTCCTCTCTGTAGCATTCAGGCTTTACTTTCCCAAGATTGATTGGTTTGTGCTTGCAGCCGTTCATGGTTCCTTCAATATTCTTTACCACCACCACAACTCAAATGCATCAATTCTTCTTCGTCTTCCTTATTCGCTGTCTAGCTTTCAGATAAATATTTGGCCGTGGAAAATATTATGCCTGGGCAGGCACACCTTAGTTCACAAAGTAGCTGCCTTTTATTTTTTAATACTTTACAAAGAGCCTGTGCGGCACATTTACCCAATGCAAAGTACTGTTTGAACTCATTATTACTTTTTCCATGAGCTTGAATTCGTGATCTAAGCGTGACAAAATCTTTGACAATATTTTCTCCCCTTAGCATGATGTTACCTAGTATTCCAGTTGAGGAGTTGATTTTCTTAAATTGTAATCCATTTTGAAGGTTGCTATTCTTGATCTTCACCCACAAGAGCATCAAGTCCCCCGGATTTTCAGCAAAAAAAAAAAAAAAAAAAAGGCTTTATTATCTTCATGTTGCTGGTAGTTAAAAAGTCTTCCTCCAATCCTGATGCTGGATTCTTCTTCACATCCGTCCAGGTTCTCAATTGATTTCTCAGCACACATAAAGAGTCCTGATGCATATCTTTCCTGATTTTAAGCATTGCAGCATTCTCTTGCTCCAGTCACACAACTGAAATAGGCTCTAAATGAATAGGCTCTAAAAGCAGCCATTTATTTTTGATAACTGTCAACTAAAACATTTACAAACATCTTGAAACTATATCCTCTTCGTGGTTAAACAGAGTGCTAAAATCCTGTCAAAATATTGTGTTTTGCCCTGGTGGTGTAGTGGTTGTGTGTGGGACTGCAGCCCACTGGGTTGACAGTTCAAATCCAGCAGCAGCTCTCCAGGAGCAAGGCTGGGCCTCCTACTCCGACCAGAAAGCAGTGATGCCCCACCCCCAAAAAAATATATTGTGTGTTTTCTTGTGAAAAAATCAACCTGGATGCTGCTCTTTTACTCAAGCACAAGCCTAAATCTTGAAATATATTCTTCTCCTGCTAGGAACAGCATCTTCCTCTCATTGCTATCATGAAATCATTTACTTTCAGATTTGATCTTTTGAAGGAGGTTGTCTATGATTATTGATGTAATTTTTTTTCCCATTTCCTAAATTAGGTAGTCTCTTCTTAGTGACACAGTGGTTAAATCCTAGACTCTATACAGATATGTTATTGGCTGGAAACCATCCTTCAGGGCTCCATAGGTGAAAAAAAAACTGATGATAACCTCCCACAAAGATCACACCCCAGTAACTCCTATGAGCAGTTTCCCTTTGCTGTAGATCACTGCTGTGGATGAGAAGCAACACACAGAAATACCTATTTTAATTTTTAAATTCCACCTTGTTTACTTCTTTACATTCCCTTTATCTCATATAATTTCATTTATTATTTTTTCTTCTTTTTTTTGGGAGGGGGGCATCACTGCCCTCTGGTGTTGGGAGTAGGATGCCCAGCCTTGCTGCTGAAATTGAACCTCCAACCCAATGGGCCGCAGTCCCACGCACAACCACTATGTTGAGGCTCAGCCCCTCTGATTTCATTTGTTATTTAGTATATTTCACTTAATTTCTGAGTAGTGTTTTATTCAAGCAGATTTTTTTTTGCCTTTTGTTTCCTTTTAGTGTTCTATCTTTATAGAAAGCCCTCCTGCCCTGCTATTACACTTTCAAGTTGAAAAGCAAACTTATTGTAATAGAGTCAGTTCTGACTTATAGAACAAAGTTGAGCTGCCTCCTTAGGTTACTGAAACTGGAAGCATTTATGAGAAACAAAAAGCCTCATCACTCCTCTGTGGAGGGGCTGGTGGGTTCTAACTCCTAATCTCGTGATTAGCAGCTAAAAATTAGTTCTTACATCATGACCCTTCTGAATGGAGTGATCACTGGAAATAAGGGTGTTACAGCAAAGTGTAGTGAAGAAAGTAGGTGGTGCCGGGCTATCGATCAGAATAGAGTCTATGGTCTTAAATCTTATATTTAAACAAGCAGTTATCTAACTGAGGAGTCAAGTAAATCCACACAGAATAAACCCACCAGCTTGTGTGATCCAGATTATAATTATAAAATTCAAATATGGTAAAGAGAAAAGCACCAGAACTAAAATTATGAGCAATTTGTAGCAGACCATGGAGCACAGTTGGAGTCCAAACTCATCTACAGAGAGTCTAATCAGACCCAATTGCTGACAGATCTGCTTTAGCTAAAGATAAGAGTGCAGAACAACCTTACTATCAGGCAAAGACCCTTGTCATCTTGATTGCTCATGCTGGATGAAACACAATACTTGGCCAGTTGACCTCTCTATATTCATGACCTGAATTTGTTCTGGGTGCAAATATCTCTTAGAAGTTCCATGACAGACAGAAATTTCTTCCCTGGGTTTTTGAATGTTGACGGGGAATCATCTCCCTTTCACACATTATTTGTTTTTGTCTTTATACTAATATGATCTTATTCATACTACCTTAGTGTGCTTTGTGTTCTGTTGAGTCTTCCATCTATAAAGCACAGGAGGGGTGCATGTGCAATAATAATAACTGAGATGAGTTGTGATAGGGTGCTCACGGGAGCACTAGAACTGATCATGATAGCACAACACATTTTAAAGGTTATTTAAGCATGGGGAGGAGGGAAGAGAGGAGCAACTTTAAGGTTTATGTGGTGCTGATTATACAATTACCTTTGATATGATTGAAAAATTATATGCAAATTATGTGCCAATAAAACCCTTAGAAGAAATGTATATGTCTATAGAGTTCCATTTAGTGACAAAGCGAGTAGCTGACATATGTCACGTCCTTAATAAATATTTGAAGAATAAATAACTACATGTATGCTACCTATAATTATGGTCAAATTAAAGCAATAGCATAACTTTGAACTTTTATTAATGTATGCATTTTGAAGACTTCCATTGGATACAATACTAAATAAAAGTATTTATTTAAAGAAACATTTTTGAAGAAAGTCTAATTATTGATATAATTTATTTTATTATGAATCAATAAGTCAATATATTATCGACATCAGAGTTTAGAACATTCATTTACCACATATTTTTTAATCTGTAGGCATACATCAAAAAAGAATCCTTAGAATTCATATACTTCTTTATTCTTAGTAATTTATTTGGATGTGCTTTCTTAAAAATCAAAATTAAAAATGTTAAGTAATTAATTCCTGATCAAGAGTAAACTTGTAATTTATTAAGAATTTAATTTATGCATACATTTTTAATAATTGTGACATGGAGGTTCTTGTTTGAATCACTATTTAAATATCTAAGGATTTATACTGATGTCAAAATAGCCTCCTGTTTATGTTCTTAAAATTAATGATCCATACTTGATTTTTTTAAGTCAGTGTTTTTCTAATACAAAGAGCTGAACAGATAATGAGGGCATTATTACATTTCTCTGCATATAGTGTCAAAAATCAGTGTTATGTGAGTGTACAAAGTAAACAAAACTCATAAAATTTTTAAGCGTAAATGATCTGTTTATTGAACTTTAATTGAAATTTTATATCATTTCACTCTTTATAAGCATTCAAATAAGATTACATTAAAAGGGTATAATAATAATAAAGTATATAACATGTGTGAATGTGATTTATGTATGAACCTTCAGCAAGATCTCATAGTCACGATAATTCAAGCTCATATCTTGCTTTGTTATGAAGCATTTGTTAGGTAATTGGGCAAAGTGTTTAAGAGATAGGTAAAGGCATCAATCTTGCTTTCAAGATCATTATAATTTATTATCAGGTTATATTATAAAGAACTCAATGTCTATATTGTAAGACAGAACGAGAATGGAGTTTTAAAATATATGTAAGACTACAAACAGTTCAGGGTGCACTCTTAATAACAAAAATATATGAGTATATTAAGTTCCAAAAGTATTTATGTAAGGTGAAAAAGTTAGTACTTAGTTTTTCCCCTTTGCGACAAAAAATTGCTTCATGCAATTGTGTATAAATACAAGCATTTTATTATATTCTTGGGCAATATTTGAGTTATAGTTTAGTTTACAATTCTTCCAATATGTTTGCAAGTAACAGAAAAATAATTCCGGAAAATGTATTTCTTCATATAACACTGGTATAAAATACGTATTTTAATCATTGGCAGATTTTTAAAACTACTCTGGAAAAGAACTAGAAGCACAAATCTCTCATAGAGTTGGCAGTTATACTGCCTTATCTCCCTTATGCAGCGCCATCATAGGTAAATGAGGAAAATGAGCATTTTTATATTTTAGATTATGCACATGAGGGAACTCATGGAGATCTGTTAATGGAAATGAAACATATTAACAATGATAAAAAATGTTAGTCTGTAGAGTTCAAACAAAGTTCACTTTCTCTTATCATTTAATCTTAGCACACTTGGTTGGAAGTTTTCAGGAAGCCAATATATTTTCCTATACACCTGTTCCTTACTTTAAGCTATGTAAAGGCTTAAATATCCTTTTATAATGGTTTAATTACATAGCAAATTATACTTTTAAATTTAAGGTAAAATTTGGAGATTCTATAATACAGAAATCTTTGAAACTCAGTACATCATTCAACACCTCTGCATGCAAATCTATTTATTTTCATTATGCTTACAGCAATGCCAATTATATATATATATATATATATATATAATGCAAGTTTTAAAAACTGTTCAAATATATTCAAAAATATAATGCCTTTCCAAAAGGTTGTGGGAAAAGGTGAAATTAACATGTAATTGAGATTTTCAACAATCTATCTGACACACAGTCCCTGTGGTACTTACATAGTTTGTACTCTATTTGAAAGAATTAAAAGTGAAGGGGTGGAGCTTAGGCTATCAATCAAGTGGTAGCATGATGACGTCATGTGGAGCACCAGGAGATGAATAGGTCACTTGAGGTGGGACACACACTCATACCCTGGGAGACCTGGCAGCTGACAAGGCACATGGAGCTATGCTAGTGCCCTGAACTGTAGGATTCTCACGGAGACCCTGCCAGCACTGAGATGTTCACAACACTACTGAATCCCCAAGTCTTACCACCCACTGGCCTGTGATAGTTCTGCACTTGGTGTCATTGCATGCATTTCATGAGTCTCAAGAGAGCTTTATAGATTGGTGTTGGAAATATTGGCTAGTATCACACTTAAGGATTTGATCTGGACTAGGCTGGGTGTTTTCTCGGTATTCAATTGCTCTTGTATATAAACCTCTTTCTTATACACATATGATTGTCTAGCACAACTCATGTATAATAAATTCAGAATCAAAATGATGGATTGTCAAATGAAAATAGTAGTGCTTAAAGATCTCCTCAAATTAGGCACCTAAAGGAAAGTAAAATAAATGTGATTCTTCATTCCAAATATGACTAGAATGATTAATAAGATTCATATAGTACCTTTTTTACATTCCATTACTCTGGGATAGGCAGAGTTCCAAGGTACTGAAAAAATATAGGAGGACTTTGAAAGTCTTCAGCTACCAGAGTAACCTATAAAATTTGTTAAGCATAGACACTATAATTAAGCTAATTTGCTAAATTAAATAAATGTGTTTGCTAACATTTTTGATATACCATCTTCATTGATCATTTTCTCTTTTAGTCTAGTGAGACACGTGTGTACAAATTCTAACCTACATATTGTGCTATTTTGACCTACTGTTTCTGGTAATTTGTTATTGTAATTGATGAATATATGAAAAATTGTCCTTTAATTTTCAGACAATGATCAAAAATTCTATAGTAGAGGATGATTTGAATCCTTGGATACTGATGGATTTGATATATTACCATTAACCAAATAATATTCACAGTCCAGTCAAAGCAGATACAATTTTGCAATTTTAATAGGTAAGGCGTGTGCCTATTTACCTGGGCCAAGATTCTCAGGAGTTTGGTACTTGAGATATAGTAATTCCTAGTGATGAAATTGTATATAGTTCAATTGCTTCCATGATGAGATCGACTGTGAGCAGTCAATTAATTGGAAGGTTGTCTCCTTGGGGATATGCCTGCTTCCAATAGATGTGAGCAGAATGGAAAATCTCCCTTGTCTGTTGCTGTGTCTGGATCTTGCATCTGGCTTGTCATCTGCTCTACAGTTCTTTGGACTTCAGGCAGAAGCCTGCTGTGCTGCCCGCCTGTCTGGGATTCCTAGGCAATCCCTCATCTAACCTGCTTCCCTTGGGTCCGTCAGCCTCTGTAGCTCCATGAGACAAAAGCAGGCTCCAGCCTGTCATCTGATCTCTAGACTTGGAACGTGTCAATGCCTATACCAATGTGAACAATTTCCTTGAATTAAGCTTCTTTCTCTCTCAGTTAATTCATGCATCAACACAACTTAAACATAGCTTTTGATTTCAGTTCTTATACATTAATTCACCTCTTTCAAGTAATTTCTTTATTCTAGATATTTCTAATATGATAATCTGTTGGTGAATACTTTCTGGGAGAAGCCATAATTAATAAGTCAAATTGAATTCACCCTTGCACTTTAGAACACAACATGATTTTAGGTATACCAAATGAAATACTATTTGGTAATCATTGTCTGTAATTATTATCTATGCCTCTTCACAAAGGGAAAATGTGACGTAGATTTTGGAATTTCAAGATGTAATAAGTCTAAAGTTGAGGTTATCAAAAATATCAACGGCAATATTTCCCTAGTCCTTAATTTATAATACTTCATATTCTGAAGCATAATATTCTATATCTGGTGTCTTTGACTCAAGGTGATTTTGTTGTTTTGTGTTATCCGTCATTGGTACACTGTTGTAGACGTGAGAGACTGGTCATCCTGATGACACAGACCTGAATTGAAATCCACTTCACCCACTATCATTGAGATGATGCTGAGCCACAAAAATGCTACAGTAGCAATGTTGGGGTTTTAATGGCAAGTAGGAAAATTCCAGAACATTTTCGTTCTCTTGACTTTTTAGTCAAGCCCTTTAAATGATTCTAACACACCAAGAGTTGGAGCTTACTGCTTTTGTCCATCTGGCATAATGGGATTTTGCCGGTTTTTTAAATGTGATAAGAAAACTCTAGCTGAGCATAAGTGACTATAAAGCATAGGCATATTTTTTATATCCACATAAAGTTTCTTATACTATCATTTGGGCAATATGCCTTGAAGTTTGTGACAGATTTAATTTTCAATGAAAAAAAGTCTGCTTAAACTTCATATCCTACTGAATCACATATTTCATTCGTGTCAACTTTTATTTTTATAATATACCATGCTCAGAGATTGGAATGGAAATAAATTAGCTACTGGGACGATAAAAATGAGTACTCCATATAAATTTGATTTCAGATAATACATGTAAATATATAGACTGCTACACAAATATAAGGGGTGTTATTTCTTGTTAACAATATTTCTGAACTACTGTTCATACTACCCTAGTATAAGTTTACTTTGAATCTTCATTTCTGAATATTTAAAATTTACTTGCAATAGAAAATAATATTTTTCAGAATTGAATACATTCTTTAAAATACAAAGCCTAAACTGGGTATTTGGAAGTTTTGCCTCTCAAAAGAAATGAATGCATACATATGTGACAGGTATAGAATATGGGGTAGATGACAGAGAAAAACTAGAATGGAGTTCATGTTTACAATTTCCAAAAATTCTGAGCCATTACAAAATCAATGAATTCTCAATGAATATTTCTGAGGATTAATAGGTAGAACTTGTTTAAAATATGACTCACTGAACAGAAAGAAAATAGTATATTGTGACTATCCAATCTTTAAAAGAGAAATATATTTCCTACAGAGTAAACATATTTTCTAGTACTCTTGTCTTTCAAAGAACACTAACATATTGTACAAAGATAATGAAACATATAACTTCCTGCTAGTTCTTCAATGCTTCCTCCCCCCACATCCACTATTGTGATCCCAATTTTACCTTACAAATCCGACTAGACCAAAGGATGTACACTGGTACATTTGGGAACCGGAAACGCAGGGAATACAGGGTCGATGATCCCTTCAGGACCAGTGGTGAGAGTGGCGATACCAGGAGGGTGGAGGGAAGGTAGAGTTTTGTAAAGGAGGAACTGATTACAAGGATTTACATATAACCTATTCTCTGTACTCTCTGGGGTACAGACAAAAGAAAAGTGGGTGAAGGAGACATCCGACAGTGTACAATATGACAAAATAATAATTTATAAATTATCAAGTGTTCATGAAGATGGGGCAAACAGGGAGGGAGGGGAAACATGAGGAGCTGATACCAAGGGCTTGAGTAAAAATCACATGTTTAGACAATGATGATGACAGCAAATGTACAAATGTGCTTGACATACAATGGATGTTTGTATGGATTCGAGTAAGAGATACATGAACCCCCATAAAATTATTTTTTTAAAGAAAGAAGAAATACATAATTTTTGGTGATCCCTGATGGCAATGAATCAAGTGGGATGCACAAGGTCAGCAGTTGAAAACCACCAGGCTTTTTACTCCTGCAAAAAGTATCAGATTTGGCGACTCATGGGGGCAGTTCTATAATCCACAAAGTAGCATTGACTACAGAAAAGTGAAGTTGGTTTGGGGTTAGCAGTAGCAATCAAATATAGTCATTAGTTCTAAAATAAATTAAATAAGGGGCTAAATATCATAGACCAGCCCTTTATACAATGTTAGAATATATATTTTATTGAATATTTAAATATTAAATATAGTTGTAAAATTACCTGCATCTGAGTCTTAGATCTCCTGCTGTGTCACCTCTAGTTTCCAAGAGCCTTAAGCAAACTAAGAACCTTGGATTCGTTCTGCCCAACTTGCATTCATTCTGCTTTTCATCCACCAGCCTGTGGCCCTCCTGCTGCAGCTTTCTGCTTCCTGTTTTCAGATTCCACAGGTGCTAGGCAGAAGAATTCTCCAGTTTGCATTTGACCTATGAACTTGAACTGAACTGGATTTTCCTACTTCTACAACTGTTTAAGCCATTTCTTGATTTTAAAGCTCTTTATATACACATACTTTGTTAGTCTAGGTAACTAGAAAAATTCATAAACATGCTTATGTATAAAGGGATAAGGTTTATATATCAGAATGAAACATTGGGAAAGCATCCCAAACCAATCCAGCCCAAGTCCATAAGTATGACATTAGTCCATCTGTCCAATACCAGTCTATAAAGTCCTCCTCAGATTCATGAAACACATGCAATAACACCAGGACAATCACAGGCCAGTGAGTAGAGAGTCTTGTGTATCCAGTGGTGGTAGAAGCATCTCAGCGCTGGCAGGGACCTCTCTGTGAATTCTCAAGCATCTCAGCACTGGCAAGAGTCTCTCCAGGGCTCCTCCAGTTTCCAGAGCTCAGGGTCTATAAGCATGCTGCAATGTCTCTCAGGGAGTCGCTTATCAGTAGAGCGTCTCCAAGGGAGTGAGTCATAAGTCTCTCACCTCCAAGGTGGAAATACAACTGGATTTCCCAGGTTTCTCAGGAGGAAGCCATGCCTACACTGAGGTCTCATTGGCTATCTCCAGATTGACAGGCTAGACTCTGCTCCTCCACTCCCAATCCTGAAATTGGCACAGTTAGTAACCACCACATGTATACATGCCATTGGTGTAGTCTCTCTCGTGAACCCAATATAGCCCTTTTAGTATATATGAAAACTTTTGTTTAATTTTCAATATTATTTATTCAGATTTGCATTGGTGCCACATCCTCATGGATCTTAATTCATAGGATACAGAAAGGATACAAAGAAATTCCTTTTTTCCCATGAGTGAAAACCTTGCTCGACTCTCCCCAGAGTTCACTATTAATACCATTTTCGAACTAGCCCTTCCCAAGACATTTATCCATCTATTAGTATGTACATATATTTATAAGTATTAAAGTGAGTTACTAATTAGGCTTCTAATTGTAAGGTCAGTGCAACGAACCACCCAGGACTGCAGATACATCTGCAGAAGAAAGATGTACAGTTTCTGAAGTCCTATGAAGCACTTCTACTCTGTCCTGGTAGGTTGCTGTGCTTTATAAGCAATTGGAGGGCACTAGTTTTTTCCCTAACTTTACATGTGTATGCATACACAGAATTTGATTCTCCTATTCACACTGTTTTCTCCTGTTTTGTTTGTTTGTTTGCAAGCATAAAGACCTGCTACATTCATATATAGATATATATAGATATATATAATTTGTGCTACATTCTTTTTAGAACCTATGTTCTCTCAGGAGCTCTGGGCAAGCAGAAGATTTACAGTTTCATTTCTAAGTCTCTTAATTTTTTTTCTTTCAGACAATTCTCAACATTTCCTTTAGCCTTTATGGTCAAATATAGGTAGACCTATAAGTTCTTATAATTATTATTCATGTTTTTGTATTAACAAATGATTTTTGTCACACAATAAGACATATGACAAATATTGTGTATCAATAGTGAAGCCAAATAAATGCATATATATTACCATTTAAGTAATAGGGTCATGCAAATATGGTCATCTCTATTCCTCTTCTGTACTAGCACTACTTATAAATAGTGACCTGAGGATGGTTCAAAAAGTGCTGGCCTCCTGTTAATCTTAATCAGCCAAGGTGTTTCCTCCAGGCCACTCCAGAAAGGCTATACCTTTGTTTGTCTTTTCTACAACTTATCATTCGGCATATCCATAGAAAGTAGTAGCAATCACCAAAATACCGATCTAGAAATCAAATACTTCACATATGTTTATATATACATATATATGCACTTTATATGCATGTTTTAATGAGTGTCTGGAGCCATTGCAATTGATCTGATTCCTCACATCAATTATTCTGTCTTGATTCAAGTTTTCTGCTTTACTTCTGTAGGTTCTATTGGCCATGGTAATACCTGCATGGAATTCACACACAAATTTCAAAATTTAAGGGTTCATTACAAAATTTAACAAGTTGTAGGGCCAGGGAGGAAAACTCAAGATTGAGTTGTTTTTCAGGAAGATTTCTGACATTCTTTCAGGTCTGCTAGCAGACTGTTCAAAGGGATCTAGCCCTCCACTGCAGGCCGTAGCCCGAAGATACTCAGCTCCAGCTCCACGAGTCAGCAAACTGAGATCCCCAATCAAGGGCCCAGAGGCACCACATTCCGCAAGCAAAACTCCCTTGCCAAAGCACTCCGTTTTTCTTCCTCCAGTGCTTGGACAGATGTGCTAGCTCCTTCTTTGATTGTTGTGTCTTTGATATTATAGCTGTCTTCTGGAGCCAACAGCTTCATTACACAGAGGTTTCACACCCAGAGAATACGCCCCCTTTCTGGCTCTTGCTGCTAATATCTCACCTCCTCTTTTTCAAAGGGCTTCTTCTATTCACAGCAGGATGACATTGTGCGAATCCTGCTCATGGCTGTGCACAGGCAAATCCTAGCAGACGCATCCACACCTCCTTTTGGTGGCAGTTAGAGGCTGTGGCTAGAAGAGGCACGTAATTTCCTACCTTCCTCAAATAGAGTTGACCATAGCATGGATGGAGAAAAGCCTTCAAGAAGCAAGCAGGTGGTACTTTCCTTGGTGGAAGGAGAATAATCAAAATGGGAAGAAATAGCTGCAAACAGTTTTTTACCATTAGAATTTGGACCGTATAAAGTGCGACTCTAGGAAAACTGGAAGTCATTGAAAATGAAACTGAACTCACAAAGATCAATAGCTTAGGCATTAGTCAACTGAAAAGGACTGATCTTGGACATTTTGAACCAGGCAGCCATATGGTTTGGCTATTCTGAGAATGACAGAGTCAAGAGGAATGCATTGCATTTATTGCCAAAAAGGACATTTCAAGTTCTACTCTGACGTACAATGCTGTAGTACAATGTCTTGCAGTACAGTGCTCTCTGTGAAACAATATCTTTCAGTGAAAAAAGGAAAGAAAATATGAAGGATTAGCCAGTGGAAATCTTATCCAGAACTGAGGAACATTGTCTGCTGTAACACAGGAAGATGAAGAACCTACCTAAACATATCACTGTGGCATTGGTACCTTCTCAGAAGAGCACAGATCTTAGTGATGGGCTCTGAACTAAGTTTTTGGGATTGTCTTTTCCTGAAGATTCATGGCTTCAAGTAAGCTTCATACACTTCTTAATAATCCTAACATCGAATGTATGAAGCATGAATCTAGGGAAATGTGGAGTTGTCAAAATGTAATGGAACACATAAAGATTGATATCCTAGTCAATAATGAGCTGAGATAGACTAGTACATAACTAACATTTGTATATTTGAAAGACTGTATGTATTATTTAGCATTTTAATAGGAAACATATCAGTTTTGAAATGAAATAGATATCACTTTTACATTACTATTTTAGGAAAAATAATAATTATAAGTTAATTTAATTCTAAAATATTAATATATATATGGATTTTAAAGCAATCTATATATTTTGTATTTTACTCTTCTCTGAGTATCTAATAAGTATTATAGTTAGGATATTGGTGAAATAGACAATCCATCACAGACAGGTAGGGATAGGGCTTAAACTCAAACTATCTAAACTCAGATTCCTAGATTAAATGACAAATTTATCATTCTCTTCAAGACATCTATTGTAGTTATTAAGAAGAAATTCCTGATAAGCTAGCTTAAAAGAAATTTGGAACCAAGTGATTGAACTGTGTCTCTCCCAAACTCATGTCAACTTCACTGAGCCATCATCATCAGTATTTTGAAACTGTCCTTTACATATGGATAGGAGGTAATTATCCTGTGTGTTGTAAGTTCTTATCTCTTTGATGCTAATGAGACAGAATGCAATTTATCTTTCAGTTAATCTCTTTTGAAATACATACGAGATTAAAAAAATGAGCAATCTCGTAAGAAGGGCCTACTCCCACCAAGAATGAAGAGCCAGAGCGCAGTGTGACTTTTGTATCCAGCATCCTTATGTGGAAACTACCCAGACTCAAAGAAAGGTGGATGAGAGCGGCCTTCCCACAGTCAAAAGATAAACAAAACCTACTCCTGAAGTGGGCACCAGACTTCTAAAGGTTTCTAAAGCCTTTTAGAAGGTTTCTAGCCTTCCTAAATTCTGAGGGGAAAATACATTGTTAACATTACTTTCCTTTAATTCTTTTATAATAGCACAAGATGATGTAGACAAACCAAAGCAAACCATTCTGTTCCAATTCTGTAGAGGTACAATAGGAAGTGGAGATACATGCTTGTTTTGCAGGAAGGGGAAAGTGAGGCATGACATTCTGTGGGTCAGGGTGGATCTGTGCTTTGTGTTAAGTGACTCCTTCAAGCACTCCCTTCTCCAATCCTCTATCAGAATGCATGAGTCCTAAGTTTCTTGTAAAACAGTATTTTTTGAAGAAATCACTAAGTATTTCCTTTTGCACATCGGTTGCTTAGAGATGTGCTCATCCTTTTGTAATAACCTTTCAAAGGCTAAGATCCAGGTCATATGCAGAATATAGGAGGACTGGTACAAGAGAATAGCACTTCTGCATTCTTTTCCAGCCTTTCCGCTAAAGAGTTATAGAAACTTGAGCAATTTATATAATCTATGTGTAGCTAACATTTCTAATTCTTCCAGCCATAAAAGCATACAGTCTCCAACCTAGAGATGTTCTTTAATTTGTTTCTCTGAAGTACATAATATATTGTTATGTCTTTCGGAAAATAATTTGCCTATAATATGATTGAGTAAACTGTCTGTGAGATAAGTCCCAAACATAAAACTAATAGTATATTCATGCAAATATATAGTTGTCCATAGCCAAAGAAAATAAATATTCTGGATCCTAACATCATTAGAGTTGTTACTTACTGTAGTTTGCATTTTTTTTTTTTTGGTTTAAGAACTTCACAATTAAAGCATATTTATTCAAATGAGCAGATTCAACTACATAATGGACAGAATATAGCTTAAATCCTATTAAGTCTAGTGATTGCTCTCATACCATCTCAATGGAAAAGGCATTCTGCTGCCAAATTGTAGCCAGTATATTGTGCCTTTGGTTGCATAAAAAGATGAAGTAACCCTGGAGTATAACATATTGCAAAAATCTGGTGGTTCATGAGGTGAGAAATTATGAGCCTGGGTTTTTATACAATTTGAAAGGTCAAGAGGGTAAGCAGATGGCTAGCTGTAGAATTTGTTACACTTGAAGCAATTGTTTTGATGTGCCAGGAAAAGCAGTGGAAGCTTATGACATTGTAAAATCCAATGACCCTGATTAGACTGCGAGGGAAGCTCATGCTACATATGCAGTTTTAGCGATCACATCTATCACTGGTTTATTGCCCGTCAGAAACTCACTTGACTCAACACAATTAGTACCCTACACTGTAATTTCACAATTGCTCTTTTTTTAACCTCGTTTTCTACATCTTGATGTTTTCTGCTACTTTTACAATCTTACTAGGTTCAGGATAATCAAGTGACAGCTCAGCAGTGTTGAATGATTTTCCAGTAACTTTTCAGTACTTAGAAGTAATAAAATTTTATAAGGGATATAAAGAATTTAGTTATTAAGTTCCATATACTGTCCTCAATATGAATAATCTCATTGTTATCAGTTGCAGTTTTTGAATATGGAGAATATTGGTATAGTCTCTTCAGTCTATAAAATACTTAAAACAATTGTTTCTTAAAAATTCATCTAAAGAAAGTGACCTAGGATATCTTCATTATAATAGTCCTCTCAAACCAAACCAAAACAATCCAAAAAATGTAACACAAATAAGCATATTAAAATTTTAAGGAATTGCTTTCTGAAAAATTTTCTAGATGTAATGCTAATAACTGTTTACCAACATTTTGTTAAATAAGGTGCCATAGGCGTCTATTTCAAGTACTTTTATTGTATGTTATTCAGTAATTGAATAATATTTAACCAAGTTTAGGTGTGGTGCATCAGTTACTACTCTCTCAAGTAATTTATGAAAATAAGTCTCGGGGTGAGCCTCGGTGGCGTAGTGGTTATGTGCAGGATGGCAGCCCACTGGGTTGGCAGTTCAAATTGAGCAGCGGCCCTCCAGGAGCAAGGCTGAGTCTCCTACTCCCACCAGAGGGCAGTGATGCCCAAAAACAAAAAACACAAATATAAGTCTCCTTTCAGAGTCTCAGGGGCTACACCAGCTTACTGTGCAAATAACAAGCATATGAGGTATATCTGTCATGGTGCATGCTAATTTTTTCTAACATCCTATAGCAACTAGTGCACTTAAGAAAATGTCTCATTAAAAAAAAAAGAAAATGTCTCATGGTGGAAAGATGCATTTGGCAATTAAAACATAGCATCATGTTATTTGTACAAAAGACAACCATTTTTAAAAAGGTACTTTTGAAAGGCCATTGAGTCCAAGCCACAGGGCTTATATCTGATATTCTCTGACTTTCTTAATACCAAAGGCCAGAAGCCAAATGTGCTTCTACCCTCCATCCTTCTTTACCTATTCTGTCACCAGATATTCTTCCCACAAATCACTTCTTTCAAGAGGAGAGTCCAATCACCCATTGCAATGAGCACACCGACCTCACAGACTGTGTTCACAGTGAAGGTGGTGTCCATAAGGAATGCCATCAGTCAACAGGAACACTTCTCCTCATCCAGTTGCCACTTCTCTCTCTAGCGCCCAGCCTTTTGGTCACATGCTCCTTTAGTCTCTGCCTCTGTGTGTCAGCCAGCCCACCCATGCTTCAGCCTCCCAGTCCTGCAGTCTGCAGACTGCTCCTCTAGTCTGTCTTCTGACCAGCTGGCCTCAGTACCTGGTCAGGATCTGGCCTCTTTGTTCTGCCTCCCAGTATCTATGCTGCAGCCTCTGGGCCTCTGGTCTTAGCTACCTCCACTTTACAAAGAGACCTAAAGTGTGCTCCATTTGTGGCTCTTCTTCTTTGGTGGTTTCAGGATCTCTCCCTGTCTGCTTTGGAGCTGGTTCTTCTATACAGAAAGATGGTTTTGATAGATGTGTGTTGTTGTCTTTATTAGACCATACCCCCAAAGAAATAAAGGATGGTGACTTAGTTCATATCCTCTATCAAGGTCGAGACTCAGAAAATATCCTACTGAAGCCTGTAACAGAAAATTCCCTAAAAAATTGCATTATAGCCAGAGGCATAGGATCTAGAATTTATAATACATCACATTGAGATGAGGAGAGATGGACTGTATTCATTGACTATTTCTCAACCATAATTTCATAAAACATACTATTAAATTTTAAGATATAAAGTTCAAATTATTTTAGAGTGTGAAGAATGTAAGGAAAGATATGCATGGATTTCAGTCAGAGAAATGCAAAATACATTTCACAGAGCACATTTTGCTAGGAACTAGAAAGGATTCAAGTGATATGTGTATTTGGATCAATATATAAATTATATGAATCTCTTCTTTGTATGTGGAATCATTCACAATGAATTCTATAAGTAGTACTTTTCATACTACCTATACAAATCTAGTAGGCATCCCTATCCCTTTTATCTATTAAATTCCAGCACACTGAAAAAAGACTATTAAGGAAGATATAGTGACTTTTTAATTGATAGTGAAAAATTGTTCTGGTTGACCACAAATAGATTTGTTATAGCTACATCATTTTAAATATATTCATAACAATTTATCTCCAGACTATTTTAATTAATCATAACTCATTCTTCAGAAATAAAAATTTCTTTTATTCCCAACAGTTTAATTGATATATAATTCAAAGATCATACCTTTCAATAGTTCAATCACATCAAGAAGAGTTTACAATAATCAGTTTTAGAACACGTTCTTTATTCTTATGTTATTAGCTCCCCATCCCTCCCCAATCACCCCTGCCAGGTCCCCAAGTAATCACTAATCCAATGAATGTCTTTATAACTTTACCTATCTTGGTCTCATATACGCAAAAACACTAGAAGACAGAAAGACAGAATGAAAGAAAAGAAGAAAGGAAGAAACAAACTAACAAGAGTAATCAAATAAAACAGATTAAAATACTCAATAGAAAAGAAAGCAGAGGGCAGAGCCCTGGTGGCATAGTAATTGAGTGCGGGACTGCGGCCCACTGGCTTGGTGGTTCAAATCCAGCAGCAGCTCTCCAGGATTAAGGCTGGGTCTCCCACTCCCACCAGAGGGCAGTGATGCCCCCCCAAAAAAAAACGAAAGAAAAAAAAGCAGAATATATTACAAACTAGAACAAATGTCAGTGGATCATCAGGGAGACAAAATGATAGGGTCCTAAATTGTAACTTCACTGCATATGCACCTAACCACTTTCCAATGCATTCTTCAAAATAGTAAGTCTATTTACAGTTCTGGACCATGATCAGAGGGGATTCATGTGGGACTTAATCATGTATTTTCCCTGCTTTTTTTTTTCTTATTTGGAGAAGCTTTAAAATTGGTCAAAAGGGAGATAGAATGAAAAAAAATTATATTTTGACCCGCATAAGTCTGACTTTACAGTATTCTCTGTCTGACAAGAGGACTGCTCACATCCCTCAACTAAGATTGGAGGGAATTCACTGGAGGTTTAAACCACGCGTGGACCCTGCACAGGGATTTTGAACTTCCACCATCATCTTAGCCTTCTGCAAACCAGCTGTTTAGCAATTTAAACTCTGATATCATTTCCTTCTTTAGATTTGGGTTGTATTATTTACTATCCTTGGGTGGCTCACAAGGGTGTGCTTCTTCCAACTTGACTTGATTGACACCTCACTTAGATGTCAATTTGTTTGAAAACAAACCTTTAAGATCCAAGATGCTCTGCTTTCTGCTAGCCAGGCATCATCTCATTTCTACACCACACTTATCTAGAGCATCTGTATCTGTAGTGATCTCTTCCTGAGGTCAAGCATCAAGCAGGGTCAGGTCCTAAGAATTCATTGTTCTTAGATCAGGCCTAGAATTAAATGCAAGGCCCAAAGTCGTGCACCTGCCCATAGTTTATATATGTCTCTGGTTCCCCTTAGAGACATCATTGTCATTTTATGTTAGAGAACATTATCAATCATGCCCCCCCCCCCGGGAATTCAGTTTCACTCTTAGCATATCAATCCTGCTTCAGAGAGACCCGATGGGGTAGGATAGAACTTCCCTAGTGAGAGAAATACAACATTCTTTCAGGAAGGAAAGAGTCTTATTTTGCCACTTCCTGGTGTTGTGAAATCATTTGATTTCACTAAACCTTAATTAGACATTAAACCTGTAAAATGGAGATGAAAAGAACTGTGTGTTGGTGTCAAAGTGGAACTGTGCCTCAGTGGTTAGCCGATGGTTGGCTTTAGAAGTATATTATAGATTTTAAGTGGGACACCACTGACCAGGGAGAGGGGGTGTTCTTGATTAAGAATTTGGTCCATATGGAGTAAGAAAAATTTCATAGAATGCAAAATTAGTATTGTAATATATTTATTTTAATTTTAAAATGCCGTGGGATGTTGTTAAATTGTTAAAAAGTGGGACGTCTGATCACTTTATTATTAGACCTTTTACAAAATATGCAAAAGGGGACTCAAATATTTCACCAGCAGGACACATTAGGCATTTATAATCTATGTAATACAATTATTCTAAAGATTAACAAATGCAGTACACTCTCTCCAAAATAACATCAAATCTCATAGATTTAGACTCATAGTAACACTATAGGACAGAATATAAGCATCCCTGTCAGTTTCTCATACTGTAACTATTCATGGGAGTAAAAAGTTCTTTCTTTCGTGGATATGCTAGTAGTTTCAAGCTGACACCTTTTCAGATTTCAGCCCAGCATGTTACTACTATCTCACAGACTATGTAGTTTCTTATAGGAACATCAATACAAAATGGTAATAATAATTACATATTACTATTAAACCTCAAGTGTAACCTCTATAGAAACAATTATTTTGCTTTTAGAACTTAAAATATTTGTCTGAATATAAATACAGCAATATTCTTGCAATATTTTGTACTGTATTCAATGAGCATTCCACTATTGGTAACTTTCTTATAATTATTGTGTGGAAATATTTGGAGTATTTTTGTGACTTAAGCCATCAGAAGCTCTCCATACATAAGAAACATATCCTGTCACATGTATATCATAGCTATTCTTTGTTAAAGATTTTTAAAAGGGCTGAGCCCCAGTGGCGTAGTGGTTGTGCGTGGGACTGCGGCCCACTGGGATGGAGGTTCAATTCCAGCAGTGGGGCTGGGCCTCCTACTCCCACCACCGGAGAGCAGTGATGCCTAAAAAAAATAAATAAAAATAAATAATTTTTTAAAAGATTTTTAAAGTATGTATTTTTATATCTTATAGTTTTAACCTGATAATATATTTTCAATAAATAAATGCCTAAGATTTTTTACTTTTTTATTTCAGAAGGGATATATGGAGATAAAATAAAAAATGTTAACCAATCATTAAAACTGTAGTAAGAAAGCTTGGACTCTATAAAATATAAATATATCTATTTGTTTATACATGTAGGATTACTGTATGCAAAGATAATCCTGTTTTCAATATAAATATTTTCAAGACATTTATTTACTTCAAAATTGAAAAAAGAGGAATCGGTGTTTGAAGAAAGTTAATACTAACTAAATTAAAATGACCAGATGTCCCACTTTTTAATAATTTAACAATGTCCTGCGGCACTTTAAAATTAAAATAAATATATTACAATACTATTTTTGCATTCAATGAAAATTTTTGTTGCTCCATAAGTGACGAGATTTTAAGTGGGGGGTGGTGGTTCTTGATTAAAAATTTGGTCTATAAAATGGAGCAAAAAACCCTTCCCCCCGGTCTATGGTGTCCCACTTAAAATCTGGTCACTTTATTCATACATGCATTTTTAAGATTGAGATTTCCTACCAAATGTGGTAGCAACTTCAAAAAAGGTAGGGGATTAGATATCAATGAATCTAAATAAAATTTAATAAGATTTTCCTGAGAGAAAGGAAATATCCAATGAATTTAGTATATTGGTTTATGATAATACAAATCACTAGAAAAATAATCTAGGTTCATTGAATTTTATGAAGTTTTAAATACCCATGGTTTAGAAATGTATTAATGTATACATTATATTCCAAATTAATATTCTTCAAATAAGAAAAATGGAAATTTTCAGTTGATGAGGAAATCATTCAATTATAGATATGTTCCATTATGGTGAACTATCTTCTTTGTGTGAGTAAAACACTATAATTGCTTTTTAAGGTAATTATATCCAATCCTTAGTTTACTTGTTTCCCTTTAAATTTTTTATGTAAAAGTATTTGCTTACTCAACAAGAATTCATTGAAGATTATTACATAATTGGAAGGTATTATCAATGCCCAACAAAATCCTGAGAAGACCCTACAGTGCATAATTTATATTGGTAGCAAAATTATCGGATTACCTTTCTCCTAGTTCACTGCTGAAGGTGAAACACCTATTAATTATTTTAGCCAATTTTTTTATTGTGTTGAACAGTTTGAAACATGATTCTAAGTGTTAAATGAAGTTAATTATTTTGTTTCTGAGCAACGGAAGTGAGACAGCATCTCTGGTTTTCCGTTCCTTCCAGTTGTTTCCATTTGGCTAGGTGTGGTCATTAAGGCTGATGTCAACTGGACTAGGTCAAGACTTTCGGTGGCTTGGCAGTAAGAGTTAGTCATCCCTCCGCAATGAGTTTTAACAAACTGTGATTCCCAAGCATTGGCTTCCAAGTGGGTGCTGTGGAAAAGTTTGCTTGCTTACAACTGCTGTGGCAATTGACCACCCATTCTGTGGACTTGAACCTGCGGTCTGTGGTAGTACTTGCTGATCTTGATTGTAGTCATAAGCCTGCCATCCTAACTGCCTAACCCGTATTCATTTGATTCTACAGCCAGAAGCCTCTGGTCTGACCTCTCAGTATTGGGTTACTCAGACCCTGCCCCCCTACTTGATTCAGGAGATGCTGCCAGATTGACATCTGGTTCCTGGGCTTGGAATTTGCCTGCCTCTACAACTATATAGGTCATGTCCTTGAACTAAGAATATCTATATATAAATGTTCAGGAGCTCTGATGGTACAGTGGTTAAGTGTTGGACTGAAAGGCCAGTATTTCAAAATCACTAGCTGCTCCCATCGAGTTATTTTTTTTGGGGGAGGGGTGCATCACCGCCCTCTGGTGGTCATGGGAGCTACCCAGCCTTGCTCCTGGAGAGCCACTGCTGGATTTGAACTGCCAAGCCCATGGGCTGCAGTCCCGCCCTCACCCACTACGCCACTGGGCCTCAGCCCCCCATCGAGTTATATTCACACAAACTCACATAGTCAATTTTGTCTTGTCTTATAGGATTGTTATGCATTAAAACTCTATGGCAGTGAGTTTGGGTTTTGGATACTGTGTTTGGCAGGGTTCTCTATAAATAGAAAAAAACAGGACACTAGCAATTAGATAGATTAGATAGATAGATAGATGGATAGATAGATAGAAATATATCTAACATAATAAATACAGTTAATTAATCTATAAAGCAGTATAAATTGCTTGGTGCAAGTCACTTGTATGAGAAACATAATGCACTAGCAGTGCTTCGAGTCTTGAGGCCCACTGGGTAACCCTCTGTAGAGCAATCCAGGTTATCTGGCCATAGGCAGCAAACAGCAAGACAGGTCACCAACAGTCAGGCAGATGAGAAGACAGGGTCTACCAGTCCCCAGCTCAAGAGATATATATTCCAGCAGTGTAGCAAAGCAGGGTTTGAAGGAACCTCAACCTACAGTGACACAGTCCACAGATTAGGGTAGTATAGCTTGCAAATTGAGGCACAGGACAAGCAAAGAAGCTGGCTGCACACTGGGCCAAAGATCCAAGGGCAAGTGAGAGAAAGGCGAAGATTACTGAGCCATTTATATCGCTGCCCTTTAATTGATCTCACTTAAGTACATTCATTGGCCATGTTGTCACCACAAACCTACCTATCTTAATTGGTCATGATGCCAATATTCAAAAGCCCATGATATTTAAAAAGAAGACAAAGGTGAAATAAAGTCATATGCAAAAAAGAAGACACCAGAATTCAATGGAATAGCAATTGAAATGTTTCAAAAAACTGATGCAGTTCTGGAATCACTCAGTTTATGCTCCACAAAATTACAAGACAACCACTTAACCAACTAACTGGAAGAGATCTCTATATTTACCAATTTTTTTTTAAGTGAAACAACCTAATGTTGAAAGAGTAAGGCCGGAGACATCTATTTGAACCATCATGTGTGCAAACAGTTTATAATATGTCATAGACATTAAAAGAATGAGCAAATTTGTTATGGAAGAGATTCAAACAGATTGCTCCTTGGAAGTGATTACAGTCAAGATTTAGTTTTTCTTACTTTGAACATACTAGGAAGGACCAGTCTCTGGAAAAGGACATCATTGCCGTCAGTAGGGGGTTAGCAAAAGAGGAGGCCTTTGCAAACATATATTGGCATCATCACTTCAACAATGGGTCTAGCATAGCATTCATGAAATTCAAGGTTGGGCAGTTTATTTCTGCTGTTCATAGAGTTGCTATGAGTCTCACCAGGCATGACGGTATCTAACGCAAATAATGATGAAATCATGGAACTCTATAACAATCAAATCCACTGACACTGAGTCAATTCAGATTCATTATTGCTCTATAGCTCTTCTCCCTTGCCTTTCCAAGAGGGATTTCAGTTGCAACCATCTTAAACTCATCATATCATTGTTATTCCTAACAAAATGATGATACTGCTTTTGAAAACTCTGAGATGGGGAGGGGGGGCGGGGTTCACATCTGATCTCTTCTGGTTCCTAATGTTGGTTGTTACAAAGGAGGGATCAGACATATCCCACCCTCTAAAGTTTCTACCAGTTCAGATCTTAACTGTCCCTCCTATAGCAATTTCCACCTTTGAGAAGGATTCTATAATTCACTACAATGACATAACAGAAATCTCAGACAATGCTTATGATTATGGGGTTTGTTAGGGAATTTCACAAATTTCATATAACTCAGGTGAGAAATTCGCAGGATATAGTTATTCAGTTAGGTCCCTTTCTACTCTGTCGCATGCATGGACAGGCCTTTCTCTGACCCTCAGCCCCTTGGTCTGACCTCTGCGCTGCTTAGGCAATGTTACAAAGCTCACTTAGAGTTGTCAATAGTCACTCAACGAATATCCCACTCAGCTGTAAGTCTCAACCTGAAGGCACTCAGCTCCATTAGCTCGAACTCCATGGGGCTGCAAGCTTCGGTCCCTCAGTTCAGTTCCCAGAGGCACCCGATTCCACCAGCCTGCCTCCTGTGTAAAACCACCGGTGAGTGCACATAAGAACGAGGTTAGTAGCCCACTGCTCTGGCGCCTGCTCTGGCCTCTGGTTTTGCTCTTGTGCCTGCACTGCCACTGTCTAGTGTCACACCTGTGTCTTGGATCAATGAGATTCAGGTTTCAGTGGATCTTGAGGTTCAAAGAATATACCCCAGTCCTAGATCTTCTCCCTTTTGGGTATTAAGGTTCCCAAGCTTAAGGCCTCTGCCATGGCTGCTTATATCCCCAGGAGGATGTCAATCACAATTAGCCCCGTAACAATCCATCCATCGATATTGTCACCAGACCCATCAGGAAAACAAAGCGAACGTGATGAGAATCTAAGCTAGAAAAGGCATAATAAATGATTCACTACATTTACCTCTAAAGTCTCTTATGAGAACCAAAAATGCTTGTGAAAAGGTCATCACAGTAACTCATGAATTTGTTTTGTGAGATCTTTGGGATAAATTTTATCAATCAATGCTGATCCATGCGGCATGAGAGCTGTTAACATTGCTGCCTATACTGAATAAAAGTATCTCACATATTAAAGTATATATTTAATCTATTTTAAAATGCATAATTTTATATATTTTCACCTATGGTTTTGGCAGTGTTACATTGCAGATTAACAATTTCAATTTCTAGACTTCATCTTAAGCATTTTATAATAGTGTTCATTTATTTGTTCATGTGTAAATTGTAACTGGAAATTATCTTATTTGCATGCTGTGCATGCCTCTAACACTATTGAAAGTTCTGAACCATTAGCTAGCAATTAAACAATCAAAGCTTTTGAATCTGATTCATGATAGTATGTCT
The DNA here is from genome assembly GCA_004026705.1 of Nesogale talazaci. NCBI lineage: Eukaryota > Metazoa > Chordata > Mammalia > Afrosoricida > Tenrecidae > Nesogale > Nesogale talazaci. The sequence continues at coordinate 73,860 of PVJH01000354.1, forward strand.
GAAAAGCTTCAGCAACTTGTTGTCAGTAAGGTAGGCTATAAATGCCAGATTCATCTAGAAAATTATAAAATCAAATAACTGACCGCCTATTCTTTCGTGATTCATCCCTGAAAACAGAGTCATTAGTGATAGGAATTGATTAAAGATAGAATATTTTCACTGCTATCAAGTTAATGCTGACTCCTAGCGATGCCTGTGGTCCTCTGAGACTTCTAAGGAGTTGAATATCCAGTCTTTCTCCTGCGGAGCTGCTAGTGGCTGCTACCTACCAATCATGGAGAGACACTAATAAATAACAAAATTTACTTCAGATTATATATAGCCTTACTTCTAGTCAAGAGAATCAAGTTAATGAAAGTCTGATGTTTTACTATTTAGCCCCTCTTATTCTTTATTCTTCTCATTAACATCAGGGAAAACATGTTGAGCATTCTATGCCACCAAGTGATACCTAGTCTTTGTCTAATGCTAATCTACTTCTAAGTCCATTCGAACTCCTAGCGAGCCTATATCCAAAGTAGAAATCCTCCCATAAGGTTGCCCAGACTGCATTTTTATGGAAGCAGAATGCTTCCTTGTCCTCTTCTTAGGTGGTTTACAAAAAACCAGACTCACTGCCATCAAGTGAATTCCAACTTTTAGGACTCTAAAGGTCAGAGTCGAACTGCCCTTGTGGGTTTCCAAGCCCAAGGCTCTCTTTTGGAGTAGAAAATTGCATCTTTCTTTCCGACAGCAACTGGAGGTTTCAAACTGCTGATCTTACAGGTCACAAGTTGTGCTGGGAACCACAGGGAGGAAGGAGGGGCTTGCTCCTTCTTGAAAGAGGAACAGTTTTGAGAACACAAGGCCAGTACTAGCCTACACTGTAGCGTTTCTTATGAGTCAGCCTTTTAAACACATCGAAAGTGAGTTTGCCATCATCACTGGATGTTTGGGAATTATCACATGACAGGTAGGCTCAAACCATCAACTTTCCCATTAACTGGCCAGTTTTTAACCCATTGCAGAACTGTGATCCTTGATTTTATGATCAAAATAAACAGAATCACTGCCATGAAGTCAATGCAGATTCATAGTGACCCCTGTGGGTTTCTGAGACTGTAACTGCATATGGGAGTGGAAAGTCTCATTTTTCCAAGAAGGTGTTGCTGGTTTCAAGCTGTGCACCATGAGGATCACCGTCCAGCATGAACCTCCACAGCAGCAGGATTCTGTGACTACAAATGTCTAATGAAATGAGATTTTATAACTTACTAGACTAGTGTGTGTGTGTGTTCTTTATTGTAAAGAACAGGTTGCTAGCTTCTTATTTTTCCAGTGTCCTGAGAGATTGCAATGAAGCCCACAATGGGTACTCAATTATCATTTAGTGAATAAAAATGAAGGTAAAATCCTAATAACAACAACAACAAAATATATAATCTGGGTGTTAAATACTGTGTAACTAATATATATATATATATATATATATATATATATATATATATAGTTTTGGAAAGTATTTATATATGGATTTTCTCTAAGAAAATAGATTAATTATATCTAAATATATATTTCAGACCTAGATTATACTAAAAATATATTTGGGATTATGTATTGAAGGAAAGATACAGCTTAAGATGCAGTTCTTAGCTAGTTCTTTCATTTGAAAATTTTCTTATCTTACAAGAATGATTTTTCAAACTACACTTAGGATTATTAATACATATTATTGCTTATATATAGACTTATTTGTCACAATTTAATAAAGTTCTTGATTGCATGCATATGAATTGGATATTTTAGAACATGTTCTTTGAAAGCCTGTGAAAAATAATGAACTTTTGTTTTTTCTTTATGGTATATTTCAGGAAGTGTTTACCATTAAGATATTCTCAATTAATGCTACATACTAATTCATCAGGAATTCATGGACAGAGAATTATAAGGGGTAATTCCTCTGAAAGTCAAAGAAAAGTTATGAGTCATTGGGGGGGGGTTGCAAGAATTTTTATTTGATATCCCAAAATATTAATTAGGTTTTACAGAGAGTATTTATAAACTAACAAGTAGTATAAAACAAAATCCTTTAATATTGGCGTATAAAAAGCCTCAGAATGAAATGGTGAAGGATCAGAAGTGACCTCAGACAATTACTTCATATATGTTGTCTGAACAACCACATAATATATCATCTCAAGTGATCATTTAAAAAATATACAACTAATAATGATGTCTCAAAAATATGTGTGGCCTTCTCTATGTCAGGAAAGCCAAAATGTGTAAACACTGACTATCACATTGCTCATACATAATTTTTCCAATAATTATCAATATGATGGTTAATACTGCTGTTTGAAGGAATGATGTAAAAAGAGGTTCAGGATTAAGTCTCCACAATTAGAATATTTAAAATTCCATTCAAATTTTATAAAAGGCATTTTACTGGAGGTTCATACAGCTCTTATCACAACCCATACATCCATGCATTGTATGGAGCACATTTGTATTTTTGTTGCCATTATCATTCTCAAAACATTTTCATTCTGCTTGAGCCCTTTGTATCAGCTCCTCATTTTTCCCTCTCTCCTCACACTCCCTCCCTCATGAACCCTTTATAATTTATAAAGTCTTACTATTTTTTCATGTCTTACACTGACTGACGTCTCCCTTCACCTACTTTTCTATTATCTGTCCCCTTGGGAGGGGGTTATATGTAGATTCCTCCCCTCTAACCCTCCTGGTATCCCTACTTTCATTATTGGTTCTGAGAGGTTTATCTATCCTGGATTCCCTGTTTCTCCAGCTGTACTCAAATTTTAACAACATTGCCCCTTACCACTTATAATTATAATAATTATGTTGGTATAGATATATGAAAACAATTATATATTATAGCTAGGTGAAATCAAAGCAGCAAGGCTCTTAGTGACTCTACATACAACAGAATGAAACACTTTCCAGTCCCAGACTTTCCTTCCTTTGTTTTGTTTAAGCCCATCATGGAAGAAAGAGCGTTAACTCAATTTGATGAGATTTTTGTTTTGTTTTGTCATTTTATGTTGACCATCTACATTACCAAATTTTATGTCTGCAGTGATTGGTCCCCCCAGAGAACAGCCAGTGTGTGTGTGTGTGGGGGGGGGGGTGTCTCTCTATTCACTTCTAAGAAGTATCTTGGTTAAAGTTCTTTTTAAAGTATGTTTGGTCTTCCTTTTCCTCTCACCTCTTGATACCAGTGAGTTCTTCCCAACCCATAATGACCCTTCAGGACAAAGGAGAGATGCCCCTGTGAGTGTCTGTAACTGTATAGCTTCGTAAGTGCAAGCAACTTCCTCACTTCCCCAAGCTTAACCTGAAGGTTTCAAACTGCTGACCTCTCACTTAGCAGCCTCATAAATAACACATGAGGACCCCTTTGTTCTTTGGCAGTCTGTGGTAAATTCAACATTCTTTAGCAACACCATGATTAAGAGAACCATTTCCTCTCCAGTCTAGATTATTCATTGTTCATATGTCACATGCACACGAGGCAACTAGAAATTCCATGGTCCCCATCAAATTCACCTTAATCCCCAACGTGACTTCTTTGCTTCTTACCACTTTAAAGGGATCTTTTGCAGCAGATTTCCAATGCAATATATCAATTCATTTTGTGGATGCAGTTTTCATAAGAATAGACTACGTGTTCATATAAAATTACATCTTGGCAACATCAATATTTTCTCCATGTGTCCTACTGTTCTTTTTATTGAGTTGCAATCCACACTGAAGATGCTGGTCTTTGATTTTCAGCAAGTACTTCAAGTCACCCTCACTTTCAGCCAGCAAAGTTGTGTCATGAGTATATCACAAGTTTCTAAGGGCCTTCCTCTAATTCTGTTGCTACGTTCTTCTCCATGCAGCCTAGCTTCTTGGCCTATTTGCACAGCACAAAGACTGGATATATTTCGTGAATAGATACAGCAACGAGCCGACTTCTCCTGCTTTTCAATCACAAGGTATTACTTTGTTCTACGAAGATGATTGCCTTTCGGTCATTCACAGATTTTGCTTAAATTCAATTTTTCTGGCAATGTCCACTAAACAAGTTGTTGGCAGTTGCCATTGGGTCAGTACTGGCCAGTAGCAACTGTACACACAGTGGATTGAAAGACTGCCCTGTCATGTGCCATGCTCACAACTGTTCCTGTGCTTGGGCCCCTTGTTTCAACCAATCACTGTGTGAATTCAGCTCACTGAGGTTCTTGGACTCTTTCACTGCCCCTCTGCTTTCCCAGGGATAAATGTCTACTGATGTATCAAAAGATGACGACTCACCATTTGAACACCCTGGCTCTCCTACCAAGACAGATTTATTTGTTCTTTTAGCAGTCTGTGGTATATTCATTATTCTTTCCCAGCACCAAATTCAAAAGCATCGATTCTTCTTCCGTCTTCCTTAGTCCATGCTCAACTTCAACATGCCTATGAGACAACTGAACGTAGCTCCGGTACACCTAAGTCCTCAAAGTCATACTCTCACTTTTCTACACTTTAAAAAAATCTGGTGCAGCAGATTTACCCAACGCAGCATGTCTTTCGATCTCTTCATTGCTGTTTCCGTGAGCATTTATTGTCTTCATTTATTGTGATGCCAGTATTGGCCCAGTTCTGAGGATTTTAGTCTTCTTCACTTTGACTTGAAGTCCATACTGAAGACTGCAACCTTTGATCTTCCTCAGCAAGTGTTCCAAATCCTCATCACCCTCAAGGTTGTGCCATCTTTGTATCACAGGCTGTGAACAATCCTTCATCCAATCCAGAAGCCACATTCTTCTTCATGTGAGCCAGGACCTCTGCTTATTTGCTCAGCATATATATATGTTGACTAAGTGAGGTGGAAAGGATACAGCCCTGATCCACATCTTGCCACATGTTTAAGTATGCAATATCCCCTAGTCCTCGTCCCACAACTGCCTCTTGACTCATGAGCAAATTTTTCATGTACTAATGAAGTGTCTGTAATCCCCATGCTGAGAGTGTTCATCCTTTTCCATTTTCTACATGAAGATCTTGGTATATTTTGTTATAATATTTGTGTGCCTTCTTCAGCTGATTTTTGAAATTTTGTATTCAGATCTTTAAGTGCGTCATTTATTCTATTTATTTTAGCACATCGCAATTAGGAGCAAGTTTTAGAGTCCCTTCTGAGATTCATTTAGAACCTTTCTTTCTTTTGTGTTCTTTTTTTTTTTAAGGCATCACTGCCCTCAGGTGGTGGGAGTAGGAGGCCCAGCCTTTGCTCCCGGGAGCCGGAATTGAACCTCCATCCCAGTGGGCCGCAGTCCCACGCACAAACACTACACCACCGGGGCTCAGCCCTCTTTTGTGTTCTTTTAAAGACTTTTACTTTCTTTATTAATGATGTCCTTAATGTGCTGCATAACACACCATGTCTTCTGTCATTAGTATTCAATATGTCAGCTCTGTTCTTAAGTTGTTCTTGAAATTCATGTAAGACAGGCTCAAGGTCACATTTTGGTTTTTGTAGACTTCTTTTAATTTTTTTCAACTTCAAACTAAACTTACATATGAGCAATTGGTGGTCATTTCCACAGTCAATTTCTCACCTTATTTTAACATCTGATATTAAACTTTTCCACAGATATAGTCTTTTGATTTCTGTGTATTTCATCTGGAGACTTCTACATCTATATTTAATGAACATTTGCATTTTATATTTCTCTGAACAAATATTTGCTCTGAAACAAGTATTTTCTCTGAAATAGACATTTTCTCTGAACAAGTCATTGGTCTTGGAAACTCTATCATGTGATCTCCAGGTTAATTTCTATCACCAAGACCATATTTTCCAAATACTATTCTTCCTTTTTGTTTCCAGTGTTGTATTCCAATGGTCAATAATTATCAACACACCTTGATTGCATATTTGATCAATTTCCTTTATCAATGGCTTTCATAAATTCAAAAATATGTTACCTTTTAAGAATTAATGTTCATTGCAACTAACATACCTTGCTTAAAAAATAATTGTGATCATTTTATTATGCTTTATTTCTAAACATTATGTGTAAATAGGTTTGTTATATAGTAACCAGGCAAGACACAATGACAGAAAATTCATTAAGTTTTATTACTAGGCTAATTAATATATCATTTTTATCAGAATGCTGAAAAATGAAAACGATCCATGTTAAAACAGTGTTTTAAGTAATCATAATTACTATTTAAAAGGGAGGTTCAGTACAGCTTTATGCAAAGTGATAAAGAGTTTGTAGTAAAATTTAAGTGATTGGATTGGTATAATTAACTGAAAGGCTAAAAAGTAATCTAAAAGAAAATGAGATATAAACCATTTTGGGAAAGTGACTGCCAAATTACTTAATTTAGAACAACACTATTGAGAGTTTAATCATTGTTGTAGTTAGGGATTATGTCAACTAGAGACGCTGGGTCAGGGTAGGGACAAGACTAACCTACCAACCTTAATATCAGATGTTAAAAGAAGGTGAGAAACTGACAGTGGAAACGACCACCAATTGCTCACATGTAAGTTTAGTTTGAAGTTGAAAAAAATTAAAAGAAGTAACAAAAGCCAAAATATGACCTTGAGTCTATCCTACGTGAATTTCAAGAACAACTCAAGAACAGAGTTGACACATTGAATAGTAATGACAGAAGACAGGGCAGCAGCCTGAGGACACCTCTTTGATGCCATCAATCTTTTGTGCAAAAGTGAGCAGCGGTGGGAACTCCCCCTCTCTCTTCACCTTCACTTTCCTGCTTGCTGGCACTGTGGCTGCCTTCAGAGGCAGCCCAGCATAGACCCTCCAACCCTAAGAGAGGTCAGTGTCCATATTTGCTTCCCCTAACCTTCGAGGCATATGATGCAGCACCCACTTGACTGTGGTCTTCCTGAATCACCTTTCTGGGTATTGGACTATAGCTACGAGAGTCTAAGGGGGACTCATTTTGCCGCAAATATGCAGACTTGAATTGGTCTGGGCTTGGATGTCTTCTTGATATAAAATTGCTTCTTAAGATGAATCTTCTTTCCTATGTATATACATGTCAGTGGATTTGTTTCTCTCAACCGCCCAGCCTTACTTAACATGAATATTTAATAAATTTACTTACTTAACAAATACCTAAAAAGAATGTTGAGCATTTGATAGTAAAATATAAAAAGTGTCCTCATTTAGAGGAAACAAGAAATGAAACATATAGAGAACATTTAGTTTTAATGGCACGTCACCTATCACCATAACTTCTATGAAGTCGATTCTGACTCATAGTGACCCAATATAGGATTTTTGAAGTTATAGAGGTTGACAGAATAGGATCATCACATATTTCTCCTATGGAGTGCAGCCTGGGTGGTTGAATCTCTGATCTTGTGGCTAGCAATTTAACACTTACACGACAGCATCACCAGGACTCCTCTTAAAAGACATATCGATACACAAATTTGGCAATGTGCATTTCCCAAGATAAATTTCAGAAAATAATTATCTCTTAAATATTATGAAATTTATTTTTTATTCCTTTTTATTAGTTTACACATTTTGATGACAGATATGGTCCATAGGAAGTAGAAACAGAAATTTTTTTTCTCTGATGATCTTGTCGGCAAAAAACTAGAAAGCAGCAATCTTAGGGAACATGACACCTAACACCTAAGAAAATGCATACTTCTTTGTCAAACTCCTTCGTAGGTGAAGTCTTACTTTTCATTACCACCTGAGACTTGAACATGTGTAGGTCTTACAATATGCGACACAAGTACATCACGCTAGTTTTCATTGAACACAGCCTTCATGTTGGTTCTTGAAGAAGTCCACCTATGAGTTAGAGACTGTCTTTGAGATAGGACATGGGCTGTGGAGGGCCACGGAAATCCCATTGGTCATGGTGTTCCTGCTCAGAGTTCAGATCTAGGAAAAGGGAAAGATCTCTAAAGATGCCGCTTTGAAAACCAGACCCCTGGTTCCCGGATCCACTAGGGGAGGACCAAGAAAAAATGCCCAGGAATGAATTAGCACACATGGTGTGCTGTCAATGGTGAGTAAGGAAAGGTACTTTCCAGGAGAGTCTTGTGACAGCCAGACAATTATGTCACACATACACTTACACAGGCCACCAAATGCTGGAATATTGTGTAATATCTAAGGACTCTGTTTTGCTTTTGAAAGATGGAAATTAGCAATTTCCTGTTTCTTACAACCCTTATCAAGTTTTATTTAAATTATATCTTAAAATTACCTGTGTCTCAAAATATATTACACTTTGAAAAACATTAATATGAACTCTGAAAGCAAGCAAGCAAGAATGAATAAAAGAAAGAAATAAGGCTGAGCCCTATTTGTAGTGGTGTAGGGGTTGAGTACGGGACTGCGGCCCACTGGCTTGGCGGTTCAAATCCAGCAGCAGCAAGCCTGGGTAGCTCCTATGGCCATCAGAGAGCAATGATACTCCCCCCCCAAAAAAAAGAAAAGAAGGAAGGAAGAAATAGACAACTGACAATATATTAAAACCGGTGGTTCTAGTTTTAGAATTCTTCAGATTTATATATTCTTTTTTGTCAGGAATATTTGATGATGAGGAAATACTTTGCATGTGCTTGTGATTCTCCATTTGACTCTTTGCTTTCACCCTCCAAGAATACTGGGATGATCTGTCCAGCAATCTGACAGTTTTAACATGTAACTATATCATTAGAACCGATGTTTAAAAGATTAGCATTTCTAAATCTCCACAAACTGTTTTTGTTTCTCCCTCTCTCTGATCTGCACTGAGTCATTATCTGTTCTGTACAATTTACAGATTTTAATATTAAGTGTGGTGACATTTCAGGTGCACGCCAGCACTTTTATCATCCATCATGAGTAATTATAGGGTCATAGAAAATTCCACTTGCATGTCTTCTTAGGGCACAAGATAAATAACCATCTCCCCTATGTGTATTATTGCCATTAATAAAACCTTTATCTGACCAAGTTGAATTTGGAATATGATATACTCTTATATTAAAATTCATTTGTATTCATGAACTTAATTTGTTCTATTTCATAACTTGTAATTCATGTTGGTTTCCAAAACTAAAAAAAAAAAAAAAAAAAAAACTTATGGCTTGAACTTTTATCCAACACCTGCTGTTTTCAGAACTGAAAGAAATGTAGTAATCGAGGAAAAAGTAGAATTTGTGTGGAATTGGGGATGAGGTCTCCACATAAAGGACCCTGAACCAGAGATGGTGTTCCCCTTTCTATTCATGTTATTAAAGGAAAGCTTTGGAAACAATATTGTCATTGTTAGAGTCAGTCAAGTTGATGCTGATTAATAGCAGGCCCTTCCTTGCAAGGACACTGTGCTTCAGGCCACTCGCACAGTGCATGTGCCGGACATCTGGCTGAGGGTCTGCATTTTTATTGGCTGACCGTCCAAAGGATAAAGTTCAAAAACTTTCTCTTCAAAGGCCTGAACCAGCCACAGAGGCATACCCTTGTCTTTATGTAAGAAGATTATAAATAGCCAAGAGGATCATAATGATGGAAGATTAGAACTGTTAGGGGCTTCAAAATGTTGATGGAAAAATGGAATCAAAAGACAATGAATTTTTTCCCACAAACTTTCTGAGTTCTCTTGTATTGCCCCAACTTGGCATCTAATATTCACATTATACACACTCACATACACACACACACACAAAGTTTTTAAATATAACAAATAAACAGAGAGAGGATAAAGGAGAAAGATAGACAAAGAAGGAAAAAGTCCTTAAAACTCAACATCAAATTTTAATCCATCAATAGAAAATTGTTCAATAAGTACAAATAAGAACAAAATTGAAAATCCAGTAGCAAAAATAAGATACCTCAAGTAATTAGTTTAAAGTTGTAAATGTTCATCCCACCTTTAAATGCTCAGTGTATAACCAAAGCTCACTAGAGTTGAATTAATGCTGACTTATAGAGAACAATGGTTTAAAGAAAACCGAGAACTTAGCATCTCCTTACCCAAGAGCGTCAACTACACAGAAATCTAATATCAACAGTGCATATAAAATGGAACAAAATAAGTCAAAATAAGTGGAGGGTTGATAGGAATACTAAAAGAGATTCCTGTTTTGGAGTATAGAAAGATAAGGCTTTAAGAAAAGATGGGAGGAGAATTCCAAAAGAAGAATTCTTATGACCATAAAGACATTAGAAAACATAATTTGGCTGAGCCTCGGTGGTGGTGTGGTTGTGCGCAGGACTGCGGCCCACTGAAATGGAGGTTCAATTCTAGCAACAGCTCCACAGGAGCAAATGCTGGGCCTCCTACTCCCACCACCAGAGAGCAGTGATGCCCTCCCCCAAAAGAAAACATAATTTATTTACTGAACATAAAATTCTCACCTTTTGTCAATAAGCTGCAAGTTTAAATGCTAGCAGTAAGTGTCCAAGTGATAGGAGGTAAGATATATCTGAGGTTTTTTTTCTTAGCACATTTCCTATGTATCCTTCATTGTCAAAATCACATTTTCTTTCAAAAGTAAATGCATCTTGTCCCCCCAAAAAGTAGAACTAAAAACTGAATTTTGCTTCTGACAATAAAAATTCACCTAACTTCCAGACCAAAGACCTACTCATCACAAAATATATATTTTCAACAGCACAGAAGGATATTGCATTGGGTATATCTGAAACAGAATACTTCTCTAACATGCTGAAAAACAGGTATGTAACTTTGAAGTTTAAGTTGGACCTGACTCAAAGGATGGTCTTTTCAATTGTTTCCTATGCACGTGAAAGTCAGACATTGATGTAATGAAGACGAACTGATGCCTTTGGATTGTAGTACAATTGAAGAACATTGAGAGTGGAGTGGCCTTCTAAAAGAAGCAGCACATCTATCTTGGAAAAAGTACAGCTAGGATGCTGCTTGGAGGTGAGTCTTGGGAGATTCCTCTCACATAATGTGCCCATGGTGTCAAGAGAGACCAGTTCCTGGAAAAGGGTTTTATGCACAGTAAAATCCTGGGTCAACAACAGCAGCAAAAGAGGGTGACTTTAAATAAAATGGATTGGCACAAGAACAGCCACTATGAACCCAAACCAATGAATGCGGGATGGCGGTGCAGGGCCAACACTGTTTCCTTCTCTTGTTCAGAGGGAACAACAGACACGATTGTTAGTTAAAATAGTTCAGACACTATGTCTCAGTGACACCTAGTAATGACACAGCAATATTTTGAACTGCCTATCCCTTACAGACAGAGGCATTTACAAGAAGGGAGGCCAGAAATGTAAGCATGCTGGTGTGTTTAAGAAAGAGCAAAGAGACTAGAATAGTTGTGGTGGTAAATGAAATGGGAAGGAATAATGCTACACTTCAGACCTCAAATGTCTACACTAAATGGCTATCTCTGAATGCCAATCTCAAATCTTTGTCAGCAAAGTCTAATCTGTTCAATCTAATAATTATGTTCACTACAGTACAATTAACTCAACTGAGTTAAGATGATTCCATATAAACATTGCTGGCAGGCTTCTAAATTTTTTTAATTTAAATAATTTTAAGAGAATGAAGCTAACTTGTTTGTGGTGGGAGGCATGCCAACTTCTCCTGTATGTGTATAAGAAGACTGAGCTGAAGATGAAAACACACAACGAAAATACCTCCAAATCCTGAGTCAGAAGTCAAATTGTGCAGAGGTAGCTGAATATCAGAAAAGTGTCCCAGATTTACATAATATTAGATTAAGAAGGAAGTTAAATATGTACTTTCTTCCTCCAAGTTCTTTTATTTACAAACGAAGCTAGAAGTTTCAGAGAGGTTAGTGTCTTAACTCTATCAAGGTTGGGATAACAGGTAATTAGTGGCAATCCAGGGACTGTGAATACATCTTGCAATTTCTTATGAAATATGGACTAAAAAATAATTTGATTTATTTCAGAAAAAAAACACTTTCTAGAGAGTTCCTGAGAGTATTTTTAAATGCAATTAATTAAAATAGAACTAGTGGCAATATTGAAATACATCAGAAAACAGCATAACAAATGGAATAATTTTAATGTACATCAAAGGGTGTTATTCTTTGAATGGCTCTTGAACTAAACCCTGAAGGAGAATAATGTGGCCTCAGATTATTCCAGAGCCTACGGCAAGCATCTGCCACAAAAAATGCTGTTTGCCTGAATCGGCATAGCAAAATGTGGGCTTTTCTTAAAGGCAAATCTCATAGACACATCATAAAATCAAAATTTGTGAAAATTTTCATCCCTGGAGTTGGTGCAGATATGAAAATAGAACATGTTAACATAGAAATAGTTCAAACCTTGGAATCTGAATTATCTGAATTTGAATCTTAATTTGACCACATTTTAGTAATACAAAGTGGGAAAGTTATTTGACCCCTTTGACTAGCGTTTTTGGCATTCATTTAAAGCAAAACGAAACAAGACAAAAATCTGGATTCCATTTAATATCACCAGTTTGTTTTCCAAGTTACTTGCAGTATTAGATGTAAAACCTACTGCCCATTTGGTGACATGGGCTAATGTGTGCATGCCCCCAATGATCAGAATGACCAAAGATAGTATTTGAGACAGAGACTTTCCCAGGAGAAAATTTGGAATTATTCAGGTAGAGTAGTTTCCTTTTGTCTCTCCATGCCTTTCTTAGTTTCCAAAGCAATCTAACATTTCAAATATAGTCACTGGGAGTGTAATTTTAAAAAAGGACATTATATAAAGCATGTGTATTACTAAATTTCTTGTGGTACTAAAGAGACTGACGTGTTACTAAAGCATTTAGCAAAAAACAAATACAGCATTTAGCAAATAATTGGCAAATAAAGGTTAATTAGAAGAAGTAGAAGTTTCAGAGCTCTAGGGACATGGTTCAGAGATATGATGAACAAATTAAAAAGTCAGATGAAAAGAGCATCTTTGATGTGCCTCGATGTCTTGAAGTTGAAAGAATAGTTGTCGTGGTGGTGCAGGTAGGATCAGAATATTTTTCTAAAAAAATAAATTAGAACATGGGAATAACCACAAGGACTGCAATAAAAAGATATTTAAATTAGATAGAATTATACAAAATGGTAGTTCTTCTAATTCTTTTCTCATAATAACAATCTGATACATCTATCACTTCTCAGAGGAAAGGGAGGCCATGAACAGGGACGATGTTTATCTCCCAGTCGCTTCAGCGAGGAGCCCTGGTGAGGGAGTGGGTTGCACACAGTGCTGCTAACCTCAAAGTCATCATTTTGAAGTCACCAGTCATGCACGGAAGACAGGGGACCTTTCTTGCTTGTAAAAAGTTACAGTCTATCTTAAATTCCCCATGTTTCTATCTCCAGTGTACATCCCCTGGTCCAGCTGGATCTGTCTGGTAGAATTGGGATCATGATAGTAGGTGGTAGGAAGCATTTGAGAATTCGAGGAAAGTTGCACATTTCATTGTTGCTACACTGTACCATGATGGGCTCATCTCCTCGCTGCAACCCTGTAAGAGGATATCACCTCACTTATTGATGGACTTTGGGTCCCCAATCTGCAATTCCCCTCATTTATAATGACATAATTTTTAGTTCTTCAGGACTAGTGGTGGGAGTAGTGACACTGGGAGGGTGGAGGGATGGTGGAATAGAAAAGTGGAACCGATTTCAGGAATCTACATATAACCTCCTCTCTGGGGTGCAGACAAAAGGGAAGTGAGTGAAGGGACACATTGGATAGTAGAAGATATGTAAAAGTAATAACATTTTGTACATTATTCAGGGTTCATGGGAGTGGAGGGAGGGAAATATGGGGAGCTGGTATCGGGGATCTAAGTGGAGGAAGGATGTTTTGAGATTGGTGATGGCAACAAGTGTGCAAATGTGGCCTGCATACAATTGATGTATGTATGGATCATGATGGGGGTTGTATGAGCCTCGAATAACATTATTTTTAAAAACAGTTACAGTTTTGGAAACCAACAAGGGCAGTTGCCGTCCACCCTATAGGGTCACTCTCAATTGGAGTTCACACTGTGGCCATGAGTTATTCTTCTTAGAATAATGTAAGGAGAGTTATATATTCATTACATAGAAACTTTTCACTATAATTCAAATGGATATTAGTGGAGATACTGAATCATCATATAGTTTTTTTATTTTTTCTTTTCATCATATAGTTTTTAACTGGAGTGTTTATGGAACTAGTAGATGCTAGCCTAATGATGATGGGATGAACAAAGTGGTTTTTTTTAAGTATTATTAACACATAATTTACATATCATATAATTGAACAGGCCAATCACCCAAACATATCAAGGGGAATTGTACAATTACCCCCACATCAATCTTACAGCCTCATCCTCTCCCATGGTTAAATCACCTTCAAACTGAGTGATGCAATCATGATCAGCCCCAGTGGCCCCACCCCCTGCCTTCATCGTTTCCTGAGTAAACCTCCTTTCTCTCTCTATAACCAAACTCCACCCTTGCATTTCCTATCATATCTTTTATCAGTTATTATCATTATATGTCTGCTCTGCTAGGAAACTCAACAGGAAACAGTGAAAAGCAAATCATATTAAGGTGCAGAGGTAAATCATATTAGTATAAAAACAAAAATGCAAATAATGGGTAAGCAGAAGAAGGGTCCCACCAACATCCAGGGAAGAAAGTTCTGTTATGGAACAATTATTTGGCACCCAGTACAAGTACAGGTCATTACTATAGAAAGGTCAACTGGCCAAATACTGAGTTCAATCCAGCATCATCAGTATCACAGTGGTCTCCGCCTGACAGTAAGGCTGTTTGAGACTCCGCTCCTGCTGGAGAGGATCTGGTAGCAAGCAAGTCTGACCAATACTCTGCGGATGGGTTTGGGCCTGCCATTCTTCTCCTTTGTCTTCTACAAATTGTGTATTCATAGTTTTAGCGCTGATTTGTTTCTCTTCATCATATTCAAATTTTGTGATTATCATCTTTGGATCACACAAGCTTGTGGACTTGCTTACCCAATTTTGTAATCCTGTCTGCTGTGATGCATTAATATGTTGCCAGTCATGACTTTGTTATACCTGTCCTTGTTCTCCATGTTATATTTGAGCAGCCATCTCATTGAATCTGTCAGACACCATCATGGATTCTTGTTGATAATCTTTCTTGTCCAATTGATTTGTCTTTGTCTTTGCCCAGTTACAGGCTTAGTAATGTATATTCTATAAAGTATATTTGAATGTGGGGGTATTTTTCAGACTAGAACAAAGCTAGAATCTATTGGCTCAGTGCAATAGCTCCCCCAGGGATGATGACCAGTCTTCCTTCAAGTCTGACATGGACTCGGACACAAATGCATTGCACTGTGTCCTGACTTACATGCTGTTTTTAATTTTACAGGTTTTCTAGGGCAATGAAAATAAGCACATGCTTGCATCATGTTACAGCATGAACAGTGAAATTTAAAATTTTGTTTAGATTATTCGCTTATTCCACAGAGAAGTAAAGGAGACTGTAAAGTGAGGGAAATACTCTACCATCTCAGTGGTGCATATATTTATAGAGGCATATATTAATAAAAGCAAGAGGACCACTAATTCACCTTGAAATTCACAGGTGCCCTCATGCTAAAACAACTTCTTTCAATTCAACGGAGACAGATAAATGTTAAAGTAATCAGGTATCTCAGAAAGAAACAGATTTTCTTCCATTCCCTGCTTACTTTTTTAATGTTACCTGTGTATTTTCTTAGTTCCTATCATTTTTAGTAGCTGTGTTCACATGTTTTATATCTGTTTAAAAGACAGTCTTATTTAAAATGCAATCAGCCTGCACAAACAAGCAAACATAAACAATTAAAAGTAGGATACCAATTATATCATTCTGACAAAAGTGTTATAGTTAAGTCTAAAGAATTCAGCCATCCCTATCAATGTATTTAGATAACAAAATTAAGCCTTATAAGAAGATTCTCGAATTTCAAATATATCCCTAAATTTTATTAAACTATGTCACCAAATTGTAATATGAAAAGAAATTTAATTTTGGCAAGGTTATTTCTGTCACATTAAATCTGTGAATCCGGAGATAACATAGTACTTTCTAATTTTATGTAATCATATTCTAATCAAATAATAAACAGTATTATCCAACAATTGTAGTTCTAAAAAAGAGATGTTTAAAAATTAATAAAAGAGTAGCTCTTCATTCAGTTATGGAGATAAGGACAGAGTTCTTATACTATGATCACCAAATAAGAAGCACGAGAAGATTTCCTTTGCAACCATGGAAAAGGTTCCAGTAGGAAAGATATCCTGAATTTACTATCAGCAAGAAATTCAACTCAAAACTTTGCTGTTAGACTCTCTTTGACCATTTCCCAGCAGCACAAGATGCTTCCATAGATCCAGCTCACACAAAAGATGAAACACTTAGAAATAAAGCTAACTAAAGAAACAAGCATCCTGTACAAAGAAAATCACAGAACATTATTACAAAAAAAAGGGGGGGATAGCTTGTCTTCATGGATAGGAAGACTTATTATTGTGAAAATATCAATATTACCTAAATCAATCTACATATATAATACACTTCCAAGCCAAATCACAACTACATTCTTTAAAGGCATCTAAAAACTAACTAGCAACTTCATATAAGCAAGGAACAAACTTCTCATCACAAAGAACAAAATAGGAGGTTTTGCACTATCTGGCCTCAAAACTGATCCCACATTCACAGTTGTTGAAACTGTCTGGTACTTGTACAATGATAGATACACAAACCAATGGAACAAGATAGAAAGCTCAATTTAAAAAAAAATCTATCTAAAGACAACTGGTTTTCAACAAAAGACCAGAAAACATTAATTGAGAAAGGGACACCCTCTTCAACAAATGGTGCTGGAAAACTTCATCTTCATCTGCACAAGAATTAAACAGGACCTATACTTTGCCTGTGCACAAAAAATAGCTCAAGATGATTTAGAGATCTAAATGTAAAATTCAAAGCTATGAGGATCATCAATGGGCAAACTGGGGCAAACTTAAGAGTCCTATATATGGTTACATACAGACTACCAAATATAATAAAGGAAGCACAAAAATGGAAGACAATATAGATGAATGGAGCCTAAGAAAAACGTAAACACCTATGCACATCAAAAAAACTTCAACAAAGGAGTAAAACAAGAGTCTATGGCTTGAGGAGAGGTAAATCTTTAGCAATGATATCACAAAAAAGGGACTCATTGTTGAAATCAATAGAATTCTACAACATCTCAATAAGAAAAAAAGATCGAACTAAGAGGTGGGCAAAGGACATGAATAGACGACTAACAAAATAAGACATTTTAATGGATAACAAAACATAAGGAAAGGTTCAGGAACACTAGTCATCTGGGAGATAAAAATAAAATAAATATAAGATTTCATTTTGCATGCACAATGACAGCCCAATTAAAAAACAAAAACAGAGTACAACAAATGCTGGTGCAGGGAAATGGGAAGCCTTATACACTGTGGGAGGACTTGTGAATATGTAAGATCATCGTGGAAAGCAATATGGCACAACCTAAAATAACTATGAATAAAAAACCCTACCCCGCAATATCTCTGCTGGGCATATGCCCCAGAGAAATAAGAGACAGAACATGAACAGAAATACACTCTCCTATGTTCATTTCAGCACAGTGCACAACAGCAAGAAGCTGTAAACAGCACAAATGCCCATCACTAGAAGAAGAGACAAAGAAACTCTGACACATGCATACAGTGCAATACTATGCACCTCTAGGAAATCATTACGCTGAGCGAAGTAATCAAATCATAAACTCATAGACAAATAGCTTGTCTATTTGTATGCTGAAGGAAGACTTCTGATCTCCGATAAGTTAGTCTCTTAAGCTGGTCTCCCAAGCAGCAAGGTAGAAACCCCAACTAGCACCAAAGAACCACTTATCACCCAGTTTATAAGTATATATTAAAAACAGCTCAATAAAGGAGACTGGCCTTCAGCTGAATTCAGTTTTCAAGATGCAGAGTGACAGGGAGAAATATTCAGATGCAGCCATACAACATTGTGCCAATGTGTTGAAGCACAAGGACGTTACTTTGAGGCATCAGGCATGCTTGATGTTCTTTTGTGTTGCCTCATATAATTTTGAGAGTTGGGCATTGCGTAAGGAAGACTGAAGTACAAGGGATTCTGTAGACTGGAAATAAGGAACCATGTGGAGACCCCTGCCAGCGCCAGGATTCTGTACCCACTGACCTGTGACTTTGTGAGTCAGAAGGAGATTTTATAGACTGACTTCGGGCATATGGGTTAATTACGGACTTATGACTTTGAACTGGACTGGGCTGAGATGTTTTCTCAATGTCCTGTTCCTGTTGTATATAAATCTTTTCCTTATATCAATATGCATGTCTATGAAATTTGTACCTCTAGTCTACCCGGACTAACACATAGAGTCTTAAAATCTTGAAGGTAAACAAGCGATCATCTAGCTCAGAAGCAACAATGCCCACATGGAAGATGCATGCCAGCCTATGGAAATTAATATAATTGTAAATAATATTTGGCTGAATATCATTAAATATCAGTTGCAGCAGTATATTAACAGAGAATGTTCAGAAAATCCAACTGAATTCAGAAGAGTCCACGAACAGAGGGATATCTTTTCCAATGTCAGATGGACCTTAGCTGAAAGCAGAGAGTACAACAAAAGTTTTTTTTTTATTACCTATGTTAAAGGATTTGACTTTGGGGATCTGAACAAACTATGAATAGCATTGAAAACAGTAAATTGTGCCCATGAGGAACCGATACATGGACTAAGAGATAGTGTTTCAAACAGAAAAAAGGGAACCCTCATAATTTAAAATCAGAAAAGGTTTTTATCAAGGTTACATCCTTTCACCTTACTTATTCGACCTGCATGCAGAGAAAATCATCAGAGAAGCTGGACTATATGAAGAAGTTGACATCAATGTTAGAGAAAGGCTTATTAACAAATTGTGTGATGTAGATGATATATCTTTTTGAAAATAGATAAGACTTGAAGCACTTGATAACAGAGATCAAAGAATATAGCATTCAACATGAATTACAACTCAATGCACAGAAACAATCTTTACAATTGGACCCATGGGTAACATCACAATAGACAGAAAAGATTGAAGTTGCCAAGGATTTTTTTCTTGGTTGCATCCAAAACCAGTGCTCATGGGAATGATAATCAAGAGATCAAATGGCACACTACGCGGGGTAAATCTCCCGAACAAGACCTTTCGAAAGTGCTGAAGCACAAGGAGGTTACTTTGGGGCATCAGGCATGCTTGATGTTCTTTTGAATTGCTTCATTTAATTGTGAGAGTTGGGCATTGCATAAGGAAGACTGAAGTACAAGGGATTCATCTGAAGACTGGTGCGAGCAAAACATATTGAAAGTACCACAGACTGACAAAGCACAAACCAAATGTCTGGGAATACGTATAGCTGGAGTACTCCCTTGAAGCAAGGATGGTGAAACTTCCTCGCAGGTACTGTGGACATGTTGTCGGGAGAGAACAGTCTCTGCAGAAGGAGATCATGTTTAGTCAAGTAACCAGGCAAGGCAAAAGACACGGAAAGGCACTTTGGTTGCAATAATGGCCTCAAGCGTGCTAGTGTGAGGGTGCAGAACAGGTCACTGAGAGTCAGAGAGTAGCTATTGGTTGAAACTTACTAGATGACACCTTGCAACATCATACCTTAACTGACATTGCTTGAACTTTCTTCCCTACTTCTTGATAATGGAATAAATATTCTTACCTATATGTACACCTTTAAGATATTGTACCTGCCGAAAGCTTGCACTCTTTTCTCCATCTGGGTGATGTTTGCCTTCTGTACTTCTATAGTACTCTTCACTCATCGTCTCATCTCACCATTCCACAAATTTCCTACCTCCTTCATTCTCAGGTAAGATTTGAAATAGAAGGAGAAAGATTGCTGTACTCTATTTCCCCTGGAGATTGTTCACTGCACTTCATACAATGTACATGCAAGCAGATGAGAATAAAAACAGAAGACAATACAGTGTAAGATTTTTTACAGATCTAGCAAAGTAAATACAGAAGATTTTCAGAATAAGTACATGCAAGCATGCTATGTGTTAAATTGTATTCCTAAAAAACATGAATTGAGGTATGAGACCAGGTATATGTATATTATTATAGGATAATGACAGTGTCGTGTTCATGTTTGTACTTTCTGTGTCCCCCTAGAGCTTATTATGAGATGATATGTAATAAATGCTCATTAAACTGAGTAAAAACAACATTGTGAAACCCCTACACATATCCAAGTTAAGCATATTCTGGGAATATTTTCTTAAGGTATAAACATATTTCTGACATATACATTAGTCAGAAACAGCATGCTTTTAACAAAACTCACAGGGGAATTCTATTTCCCATCAGAAAGCAGTTGCCATCTTTTAGGGAAATTGGGACGAATCTCTCTCTCTCTCTCTCTCTCTCTCTCTTCCTCTTTCTTCCCCAAACTGAAAGCATATTGTTAGTGATCTTTTGTATATATGAAAGGTAACTTCAGGAGAGGCAGTTCTTGCTGATGCTGATGCTGAATATAAATTAATTGTGAAACCTGTTTTGCTTCCTTTTTTTCCAAGTGGATAAAATGTATTCATGATTCTGAAGCTGTGAAAGGCTATTCTGAAACTATCTGCAGTGAGTGTTGCTATGGAAACTTACTTTTTTTTGAATAGCACAATAAATAGTCATCTAAAAGAATACTGAATATGGTGCACCTTGCTCTAGTAATTATGGGTGATCCAGAATTGAAATATCTATGACTTGTTTTGCTTTCAGGAGTGCCATCAGAGCATATTTATTACCAAGTAGACTATTTTTATGAAAAGGTGATATGTGAAATGTTTACTTATGGCAACAGTTTGCAATTTGGAATAAGAAGGACAAAGATTTCTGTACTTCATTCCCCTTGAGAATTGTTCGTTGTACTTTATTCACATACAATGCACATACAAACAAATGAGGATAAAAATACAAGCCAATAGATCATAAGCTTTCCTACAGATCACCCAAAGTAAACAACAAAGAGTTTCAAAATGTGTACATAGCAGCATGCTATGTATCTTATTATATTTCTGAAAAATACACATTGATCTAGAAACATGTAGTCATAGCTGGGGTACTGTTTGGAAGAGGATTTTCCTTTGTTTCTAATAATGTTATAACACCAGAGTGGGTGATCCTTAAACATAATCAGTAACTTCTGAATAATGAAAGGAGAAAAATAGACCAAGTGCCATAAACTGGGTGAAAACATATACCAGATGAGGATCTGTGTACATGCAAAGAACACACAGAATTACCACAGGCAACAAGAACTAGGAGAGAAGCCACAGAATAAATAAAAATGACAGAGACCCTGATGAACATTTAGCCTCTAGTACCAAGTGACAAAAAAGGCTTTTCTTTAAACCTCTCCTTTGTTGTATTCCTATTAAATTGGTGCACACACACTAAAACACAATATAAATTACAGACTCATTTTCCTCCATACATGCTGGATACCAAAGAAGATAAGAAGAACTTCAAGCAATGAGATATGAGAAATTAATGAGGTAACCTAAAAAATAATAAATAGATAAATAAATAAATAAATAAATAAATAAATGCAAGCCTCCATTTGGACCCACGCTAAATGCTAGCTGCAACTTCAGAGCAATTAGTTCTTAAATCATGGTCCTGCTTGATAATCACCCCCAGGAAAGAAACACACAGAAGATATGGGTGCTATAGCAAAGTGTGATGAAGAAATTAGATGGTGCCTGACTATCAAATAAACTGGCATCTGGGGTCTTAAAGGATTGTCTCCAAACAAGCACACCAGGTAAGTGGGATGTCAACTAAGTTCACATAGAAGTAACACACCACCATCAGTCACAGAAGGATGATAAATCAAACAATTCCGGGCCAAAGAAAGGGTTATCAGAGCCTAGATTATAAGAATCCAGTATGCAGAAGCCTATGGATGATGGTGGGAGCTGAAGATATATTTCTGGTACTATAAAGGAGGCAAGCTTCCAATGATCTCCCTGTATCCTTAATAGAGGGGTGGGAGGAAAGTAGTTACTCAACACAGGGCATTGGAGAGAGGGTAAGGAAGGTCAAGGGGATAAACCTGACTTGAATGGTTAAAACCTTGCCAGTTGATCCCCACTCTGAGACATGCTGGACCTGATCTGGTTTTCTACATTTTCTGTATTTTGTTGTTATTGTTGTTGTTCATAGTAGGATTTATCTCAGATGTATTATGTCATTAGTTTCACCCTCTTGAATTTGTGCTATATGCGTTTTCTATTTTTCAGCATATGAAATCCAGGAACAGGAACAGCAAGTAGATTCAGGGTTTCTGAGGGGAGAGGGATGAGGGAAGGCAGAAGGTGTCAAGTCAAGGAGTGCAGGAAGGGAAAGAGTGTTTGAAACTGATTGTGGTAATAATTGTACAATACTGCTTGATATCATTGAACTGTAGAATTTATATATATATATATATATATATATATATATATATATATTTAACTCCCAGTTAAAGACTAAAATATGTGAAGAAGAAAAAGATGAAACAAAAGATTCTAAGTTCTTTGATGCTTGAGACCAGATCCCTTCGACACTTTGGGGTCACACATGCTGGTGTGCTTCTTCCATGTGGGCTTTGTTGTTTCTGAGCTCGATAGCCACTTGTTTATTTTCAAGCCTTTAAGACCCCCGATGCTACATCTTTTCATAGCCAGGTACCATCAGCTTTCTCCACCATATTTGCTTATGAAACATTTGTCTTCAGTGATTGTGTTGGGAAGGTGAGCATCATGGAATGGCAATTTAATAGAACAAAATGTTCTTGCCTACTGCAGGTCTAAGTGGAGGGAGCATGTTTGGAGAGTGATGATGACAGCAAGTGTGCAAATGTTGTCTGCAAACAATTGATGTATTTATTGATCATGATGAGGGTTATGTTAGCCCCCAATAAAATGATTTATAAAAAAGAAAAAAGAAAAGGAGTGTGAAAGAGGAGCTTATACCAAGGGCTCCAGTAGAAAATATCTGGAAATGAGGATGGCAACATGTATATAAGTATACTTGATACAAATGATGTATAGAATGTTTTAAGAGCTGTAAGAGCCTCTCCAATAAAATCACTGAAAAAAAAAGAATGCTACCCAGTAAACCAGCATTTTTGTTGCCTCGTTCTTGAACAATACCCCTTGACCTTCATAGGTTCAGTGTCCTCAGTTTTAAAATAAGAGATTAGAATAAAATCGCTTTTTATTTCATTCTACAAAAAAGATTCTAAGTATATATGTAATAAATAAATAAAGCTTGTTACATTGAATAAGTCTGTGGGAAAAAATTTGAACAGTTCAAGAAACATTATCATTGCAATGCTCATTTTAACATGAGAGTACGAATGCAACACAAAAAGCTCACTAATTATGAAAATGCTACTAATGTATAGTTGTGACCAACAGTTGTTAATATAACAGAACAGTTATTTTTTCCATATTTCTATAATTAAATAATAAAATTAACATTGCTGAACACCTAAAGTAAAGGTTTTCTGTCAAATATTTTCTCCACTTATTATGATAATTTTCTTTCCTTTCCAGTTAGACCCTTAAGAGCATCATAAAATTTGTATTGTACAATTTTTCTATGAACATTTGTGTTTTATAAGTTTTTTATCCCACAATACTTTAAAACTGCATTATCAACTAAAGTATGATAGCATCTAATTTTCCCAAAGGTGGCATTAGTTAACATCTATGACAAAGCAACCATAATACATAAAGTAAGGAATATTATTTATTCCTATAAATCATGGAAGGAGATATTGTTCCAAAAGTCACTCAGGTTTGTTGGGTGTTTAACTTAAAAAGTCAAAAAGCTGTTCCACCCAGGAATATTTGTCAATCTGTTTCATATTCCACCATTTCCTTTTTTAAACTTAGAAATACCAGACTTATCTATCTAACATAAGCCTGGATGTAGTTACAATAAAGAAATAGTCTTCCCTACTTAAAAACAAAACAAACTGGAAACTTGCTGCCATGGAATGAATACCAAATCGGAACATCCCTCTAGGCCACAGGCCAAGGAAAAGCGGTCCTGTGAGTCTCTGAGACGGTAACTCTTGACTGTAACTTCCTTCTGGGAAGGAAGTGGTGGCTTCAAACTGCTGGCTTCATGGTGGTTAGCACCCTAACACATAACCACTATGACTCCCAGGTCCCTACTAGAGGTTCGATTAGTCATTTCATTGAATGCTCTCATTTTTAGAATGCTTTGGGGGGGGGGATTAAATATATGTGTCAAATAATGTTATAAATAAAATATGTGTGTGAAGAGGCAGAAATAAAGAGGGAAAAAAGTAGCAAAAAGGTATCATTGTCACCTTAGAGAGCATAATAAGTTGACCTGCATGGACAGTGGAACTTGAGCAGTTGAGATGTACCCAACAAAATTCCTTATGTAAAGTAGTAGAATTCTGGACTCTATCTCTGTGGGTACGATGCCCTTTTCGGAAGGTTCTCTATTATACTGGAATGAAGTGAAGTCCTGATTTTAGGAGCCCTGATGGCATAGTGACTTTGCATTCAGATGCAAACTGCAAGGTCTTAGGTTTGAAATCGTCGGCCACTGTGTATAGGGGCAGTTCTCCCCTGTCCTCTGGGCTTGCTGTGAGTCAAAACAAACTCAATAGCAGTAAGTTTGGCTGGGGAATCCTGATCTTCTTGGAGAGCATGAACCAAGTCACTCCCTTTGAAATCTTGGCTTCATTTCTAAGTCTACTTTCCCAAAAGGTAAATAACCACCTAAGACACCATCCTTAGTTTACCTTTAGGGTTTGGGTTGCTAAAAAGCAAAAACTATAATCAAATCCATTCCTTGGTACATAGAGTTATCTTGGACACAGATAGAAGTATAGGACATGGGACTATTGAAAGAGCAAGTCCAAAATCTCTAAAGTGGCAGGCCAAGAAGATAAGCTACGTCAGACACTGTGGCATAGAGGGTCAGAGGAAGAGCTCTGAGACTATGGGATGCCTTCTGCTCATTTGGCTCTGGACTATGGCACTGTGAGACAGCACGACAGTTAAGCTGGCTTCCTGGTTCACAGAGTGAGAACATGACCGAGAGGGTGTCGACCCGAGAGAGACTTGGTTGCAGTCTGAGGAAAAAGGTTGTTGCGGACCAATGACCCCTCCTTATTGATTACTGATCCTGGTTTTTGGTAACTTATGAACTCCCCTGATAAATGTTCATCACTGCAAATAATGTCTGTGAATTCTGTCTAGCCATAGCAATGGATTTGAGAACCCAGATGTAAAAGGAGTGAAAGCTAGCTACAACATCACAGTAGCAGTTCACTCACCGGGAGTTTCCGCCTCCATTAAGTCCCTGAGTTATAGCAATACTTGAGAGGTAACTGACTAGACAGAAATTCTCTGAATAAATTCTCTTAATATGATCCATAAGCAATTTGAAATGAATAGAAAACTGAGACACATCATCTTTTTGGTCAATTTCAAGTCATCTCAGAATTTATCATTTTCTACATAAGTGAACATTTTCACAAAAAGCTTTATTTCTGAAAAAGTTTTGACTTTATTAAAACTTTCTGAAAGTGTGTCTAGGATCAACATAGAATTAGATATTGGTGTTACCATTATTGATTTGTGCTTACTTTAGTTACAGTCAACAAAACATCAAATTCTGTTTGGTGGTTTGTTGATGTATTGGTGTATAGTATAAAACTCATTGCCATCGAAACATTTCTGACTAATGGAGACCCTGTAAGACAGACTGGGACTACAACAGACAGAGCGGCGCTGTGGGTTTCTGAGACTGTAACTCTTTATGGACGTAGACCGCATCTTTCTCTTGCAGAGTTGTGGGTGGTTTCAAATTGCTGACCTAGCAGTTAACACCCTGAAGCATAGCCGCTAAGCCACCAGGGTGTGCAGCCCTAAATTAACAGAACCAAAAATTCCTTACCGTTGAGTTGATTTCCTCTCATAATTACCCTACAGAAGAGTGTGGGGGCTTTGAACTTTTGACCTAATGATTGGCAGACCAATAACTGACTAAGCCACCAGAGTTCCTCACCAAAACCTTAAAAGTTGAGTATAGTAATGTGACGTCTCATGACACTGCATTGATGGACTCATCTAGATATTTTTTTGCAGTCAAATATTATCCTGTCCTAGTCAATTGAAGGGTTACTTGGCTTGGCATTGAGACTAGTTCTCAAGACCGTTTCCCTTCTTTTACTTTATTACAAATCTGTAGAGATTTATAGTTCCAATCAGAACTGAATACTCATTACAATTTTAGCATTCACTGGGCGAAGATATTCTTTATCTTTATTAATGGTTTTGCTTCCCTCTGGAAGAATCCATACCTCACCCACTTAGAACAGCAATGTATACATAGCAGTTTGCATTAAATATATGTTGCATTAAATTGAGTAGGTTGCTTAGATTATCACCAAACATGCATTTGATTATCACCTTTTCACAGATGCATTTGCATATCATATGAATCACAAAAATTAAGAATGCCTGAAGTTAGGGATTGGCAATTTCACAGTAAGCTTTTTGACTATCAGAATTTCCATGTGTGTTTTGCATAATTGTTTATTTTAGAAATCAAGGAGTAATATTTGAAGCTGGGGAAATAGTAACTAATAAAGATCTCTAGAATTTTGAGAAAATCTTAATACCACTAAATATAATGTGAATATTTACATGATTATTTCCCTTGATACTTATGATAAACCTAAGAAGTCTATAATGTTATGCTCTCATTTTGTGATAAAGATATGAGATTTTTAAAGTTTGTTTAAGAACACAGGATTATCTAGGTACTGAGGTTTGAAAGTAGATCTACAACTACATCCAATCCTCTTATCCATTGTGTAACTTGTTGGAAGTGTATGGCTGCCCTTAAAGAAACTCATGAAAAACTCCTTCATATCAACATCCAGGTGGCACTCTTGGGTAAGCTTTTTAGCAAGTGTGCCTCTTCAAACCTAGCAGCACCTCTGCTGGAAAACAAAATGACACAATCTGACATCTAGTTGGGTTTGGTTTTTACATGTATAAGGAAGGAGACCTGATAGCACTGGGAGGTTAAAATCAGGCCATTAAAATCTCAGGATCCTGCACAGAAGATGAGACTATCCACTCTAATAAGGACATAAATCCTTAGTCACCTCATCTAGGGTTGCTATGAATCAGAATGGAATCCATGGTAGTAGATTTGGGTTGGGTTTTTTGTTTTGGGTTTTTTTGGTTGGTCCATCATGAAGAATTTTAATTCAATCCATGTATACACCTAATAAGGCCCTCCTATATATAATGATCTTTAAAATGATTTGGCAAACTTTATCCCAAAATTGTGGAGGTGATGAAATTCCACTTCAAATGTTAGCAATTTCATATAATTCAAATGAATATTAACTGTATAAATTAAATAGTATGATGGAATTATTACTATAATTTTGCTTTCTTTTAAGACAATGTAACAAACTAAAGAAAATAAACTAACTTTAGGTCAATGGTTTCAGTACCATAACTAAAGTAAATGTCACAATGGCAGAGATAATTAGTGCAATATTTTGAAAGAGAACTGTATAAAAATATAAAAACATCTTAAAGTAAAACTTTTGAGGCACAAAAAACATTTTGCTTCATAACAAAAGATGTTGCATTATACAGAAGCTGATTTTATTCCTTTATTTAAAAAAAATAACCCAAGTAAAAGATTACTAAAATTCACCCAACAGTCGCAGCAGTACATTGAAAGGTAAATGCCAAATGTTCAGGAAGAACTCAGAAGAGGAAGTGGATCAAGGGACACCATTGCTGCTTGCCAGAGAGCTCTTAGCTCAAAGCAGAGAACACAGAAAAGTGTCAAGTTATGTTTTATTGACTCTCCCAATGCATTCAAACTTTGGATCATAAAAATATGAGTAGACTCAAGAAGAAATGAGTATACCAGAACACTTGATTAAGCTCATGTAGAACTTGTGCTTGGATAGGGAGGAAGTTATGTGAACAGAATAAGGGCATAATTCATGATTTAGAAATAAGAAAAGTGTGGGTCATTGTTGTACTCTCTTATTATATTTATTGAAACCATATACAGAGCAAATAATCAGAGCATCTAGATTATATGAATGAGTAACATTAGGTTTGGAGGAAGGCTTATGAACAACCTGCGGTATTCAGATAATGCAATCTTGCCTGCTGAAAGTGGGGAGAATTTAAAGTACTCACTGATGAAAATCAAGGATTTCCTCCTACAGTGTGAATTACAATTCAATGTCAATAACACCCAAATCCTGACAACTGACCAATAGGTAATATTGTGCTAAATAGAGAAAAGTTTGGAGTTGTTAAGGAATATGTCATGATGTCATAATCATTGCTGCCAGATATCCCAAAATTTTGTTCATGTCCAGGGAAGCAGGACTCAAGAGATCAACAGACATATTTCTTTAGGTAAATCTGCTACCCAAAACCTCTTTCGAATATGGAAAAGTAAGGAAGTTAGTAAAGTGTGTTTGATTCAATCCGTGGTGCTTCAAAAACAAAGAGTAAAAAAAAAAACAAAAACATGATGTTTTCAATCTCTTCACGTGCATCAGAAAGTTAGGTTTTGAACAAGAAGACAGAATCCATGTGTTTGAATTGTAGTGATGGTGAAGAATCTTGAAAGTACTATTGGCGACTAATAGGGCAGATAGATCTGTCATGTAAGAAGCTTGGTGAAAGTTTCCCTTAAGGTAAGGGTGACAAGACTTTGTCTTACATGCTGTGGACGTATTGTCAGGAGAGACCAAACCCTGGAGAAGGACGGCATGTTTGTTTGTTTGTTTGTTTTTAAATAGTGTGGGAGGGGAAAAGATGGCTGAAGGAAATGGCTTGGCACCATGACTGCAACAATGGATCCAAACAGAAGAACAGCTAAGAGGGGGGTGAGAACTGAGCAGTGTTCAGTTTTGCTGTGAAGAAGCTCTCTGTGGGTCAGAACCAACTGGATGGCACCTGATAGCAGGCGCTAAGTAACACTGATCCAAAGCGAAGTTTAAAATATATCAAAAAACACAGTAATAAAAATGATATGTTTTTATCTTGCAATAACTGATATGTTAACCAGACTAGAATGTTTCTTGTGGTCTATTTTCTTCAGAAGAGATGCTATATGGGAACATACACTTCAGAGAAAAAGTCATGGGGAGGATGAAGTCATAATAAGGAGTGTTGGTTATGGGATTCATAAGCGTGATGGTTTCAAAGCAAGGATATTGATGGGCAGATTGCCAACATTATAAAAACCGTATAAACCATAGCTTGTCTGATATATACTTTCTCTGGGACAGGGCCTTAATGGTAACTGTCGCCATGCTTTCATCCATTTGGGAGGGGGGGGGGGTGCATCACTGCCCTTTGGTGACAATGGGACGCCCAGCCTTGCTCCTGGAGAGCTGCTACTGGATTTGAACTGCCAGCCCAGTGGGCTACAGTCCTGCATTCAACCATTATGCCACCGGGGCTCAGCCGACTTTCATCCATTTTTAAGGATATTTTCCTTGACCCCAATGTATTAACAAGTGATTCTCCCTCTGCTCATAGCTGGTCAAAGCTACTCTAATCAATGATGAAGTTCTGACCCCAAAAACTGATGTTTGGGGTGGACATCCCATGTGTGATAGCTAGGTTTGTTGTGACAACGTGGCCAATGAAGATAGGTAGGCTTGTTGTGACAGCAAAGCCAATGAACACTTATGAGATTAATTGAAGGACAGAGATATAAATTGCTCAGTGAGGTGGTCTTTCTCTCCTTTGCTCTTGGATCATTGGACCAGTGTACAGACAGCTGTCTTGCTTGTCCTGTGCCTTCATTTGCAGAATACATTACCCATGGGACAACTGATCCATGAATTGTGCCGTTGTGAGTTGAGGTTCCTTCAAGCCCTGCTTTGCCGTGCTACCAGAATATACATCTTTTGAGCTGGGGATGTCAGACCCTGTCATCCGGATAACTGTTGGGACTTGCCTTGCTATTTGCTTCCTGTAGTCAGATAGCCTGCATTGGTCTACAGAGGATTACCCGGAGGCCCTCAAGACTTGAAGGACTGCCAGTGCATTAACGGTCTTATGCAAGTGAGTTGCACTGAGCCATTTGTACTGCTTTATAGATTAATAAACTGTTTATTTCTTATGTTAGCTATCTTTCTATATAAATATATTTAAATTATTAGTATCTAGTTTTCTTTCTGTACAGAACCCTGTCTTAGAAAATGTGGTACCAGGAGCACTTTTTGAAAAATAAAATCATAAATATGGGTTTCTTATATTGACCCTCCAGTCTGATTAGTCTTAACAGCACTGATGATGCTATTTCTATACATAAAGGCATGGATAATTCCTCCACCCTTACTAATCCATTTTGTGAAGTAGCAAAAGTAATATCAAAAATAGCACCAGTGGTAGATGGGGTGCTGGTTAAAGGAAAAGATCTAGGAGGTCATATGTTTGAGATTTTCCAGCAGTTTTATCAAGATGGCAAGTATAGTGAAACTGTTTGGAAAGAGTGATTAAAGAGAGGGACAGTCTCAGGGCCCCCGAAGCCTGCCTCAGGTGCCGACTTACAGATTTAAAAGCTTCTGTCTGTACTACAAAGGAGAGCCTTTTGACCTTTAGGAATAGATCTGACATTGTTGAGAACCAGGTCCAGAGTCTCATTATGTTAAGGTGACCAGACATCCCACTTTTTAAAAATTTAACAATGTCCCATGGCATTTTAAAATGAAAATAAATATATTACAATACTATTTTTGCATTCTATGAAAATTTTTGTTACTTAATATCGACCAAATTTTTCATTAAGAATCCTCCACCCCCACCCCAGTCAATGGTGTCCCATTTAAAATCTGGTCACTTTACATAATGTGAGTTGCTGAATTACAATATCAGCTGAATTGTAGATCTAGAGCAATATCTGATATCAAAGTGGGGGCATTGATAGGAAAAAAATGAGACCCTGAAACATGGGATGGGGGCATATACACTGATGATCTAGAGGAGGATAATGAGTCCCTACAAACAATTGAGCCACCCAGTCAATAGATCCACCCCTCCCAGCTGAAGGTATTAATCCACTATCAACAAAGAAACCCACACATGAGTAGATTAACCAAACTGTTCAAGGTGCCAGGTGGACCTACATAGCCATGTAAATCTTCAGTGATGTAGCAAGGTCCTCCTTTAAAGGGACCTGGCCTACCCCTCATTCAAGGGGCTGTGGGTTTGTAAACTGGCTCAGATCTGGAAATTGATTGAGTAATAGAGACTGTTTATTCTAATGTTCACTTGCTCTAGAATTCTTCTGCCTGGATAGGTCACAAAAGTATTTAGTAGGTTTCCCATGCATCTCGCTCCTAGGGACACCATGACTAAGTAGCCAATGCCATAAGTCCACAAAAGACAGGTTGCTTGATTACTACGGAAACCTTGCTGTCTATTTTAACCATGTCCACCCTGTGTCTATTGATTCAGTGCTGACACTTGCCCTTTGTCACCCCGAGTCAAATCAGCCCCATCGTGGGCAAATGTCAGAGTTCACTTAGGGCAGTTCCCACTGTTAATCCTGATGCACATAAAATAGCAATTACAGGAGTCTTCACGAATGCTGGGGCTGGCTTCATAAACTTGTTTCTTATGGTTGTGGTGAATGGTATGCCCTCAGCATATGTTCTAGCCTTCCCTAAATGGACCTGCAACCTTTCACAAGAGTGACTGTTCAATGGGGAAAAGGAAATAATCAAACTTTTCGGGGATTACTGGACACTGACTCTGAACTAACACTTATTACAGGAGACTCAAGGTGTTTAAAAGGTCTGCAGGTCAGAGTAGGAGCTTACGAAAGTCAAGTTATCAATGGAGTTTTAGCTCAAGTACACCTCACTGAGGGTCCAATGGGTCCCTGAAATCATCCTGTGGTTATTTCCTCAGTTCCAGAATGCACCATTAACAGATCCACATATTGGATCCCTGAAATGTGGAATAAAGGCTATCATGGTTGGTAAGGCCAAGTGGACACCATTAGAATTGCCATTGCCTAGGAAAATAGTAAACCAGAAGCAGTGCTGCATTCCTGGAGGGATTGCAGAGATCAGTGCCACCATCAAAGACTTGAAAGATGCAGGGGTGGTGTTTCCTACCACATCCCCTTTTAACTCACCTATTTAGCCTATAAAGAAGATATTAAAGAAGGATTCTGGAGAATGACAGTGTACTATCATAAATGTAATCAGGTGGTGTCTTTAATTGCCACTGCTCTTCCAGATGTGATCTCATTGATTGAGCAAATTATTACTTCCCCTGGTACTTAGAATGCATCTATTTATCTGGCCAATGCCCTTTTCTCAATACCAGTCTCAATGAACCCACAGAAGAAGTTTGCCTTCGGCTGGCAGAAGCAACAATACACAGTCACAACTCTCCCCCACAGGTATCTCAACTCTTCCACCGTATGCCATAATTTCATCTGAAAAGACCTTAATCGCCTGTCTATTTCAAAAAATGTCACACTAGTCCATTATATTCATGACATCATGATGATTGGACCAACTAAGGAGGATGTATCAAAGACTTTAGATTCATTAATACAGCATCTGTGTGCAATACATTGGGGAAATAACCTAATGAAGATTCAAGCACCCTCCACCTCAGTAAAATTTCTAGGGGTTCAGTGGTGTGGGGCATGTGGAGATATTCCTACTAAAGTTAAGAATAAGCTATTACATCTACTCTCCTACCTCAGCAATGAAACAGGAGGCACAATGCCTAGTGGACCTTTCTCGGATTTTGGAAGCAACATATATACATAACACTTGAGTTTTATATTTTGACCTCTTTATCAAGTGACATGAAAGACTTCCAATTTTGAGTGCATCCCAGAAAAAGAAAAGGCTCTGCAAGAAGTTCAGGCTGCCATGCAAGCTGCTCTGCCACTGGGACAATATGATCCAGCTGACCCAATGATGATAGAGGTGTCAGTTGTCCATGAAGATATAGCATGGAGTCTTTGGCAGAAACCTATTGGTAAATTACAGTGTACACCATTGGGATTTTGGAGTAAAGTCTTGCCATCAACTGCAGACAAGTACTCCCCCTTTGAAAAAATAGCTGTTGGCCTGTTACTGGGCATTGGTGGAGAATGAACGGCTCACTATGGGCCACAATGTCACAATGAGGTAGTTCAGGCCTCTGAGTCATAAAGTTGGATGTGCGCATTTACACTTTGTTGTTAAATGGAAGTGGTATATATAAGATCAGGCCAGAGCAGGCAGGACATAAAGGTACAAGTAAGCTACATGAAGAAGTGGCCCAAATGCCCACAGTCTTCACTCCAGTCACATGACTTTCTCTCTCCCTGACTGCACCTATGACCTCATTGAGAGTTTCTTATGATAATTTTTGTTCTGAAGAACAGAAAAGTCATGCTTGGTTCATGGATGGCTCTGTATGATATGCAGGTGAAACTTCTAAGTGGAAAGCAGCAGCACTACAGCCCCTTTCTGAGATCTCCCTAAAGGACCATGGTGAAGGTAAATACTTCCAATGGGCAGAAAAATCGAGCAGTGCACCTGGCGGTTCAGTTTGACGACTAGGAAAAATGACTAGATGTGAGACTGTATACTAGTTCATGAGATGTAGCTAATGGCGTAGTTGGATGGTCAGGGACTTTGAAGGAACATGATTGGAAAATTGATGACAAGGAAGTGTGAGGAAGAAGTGTATGGATGAACCTCTCTGAATGGGCCAATAAAGTAAAGATAATCATGTCTCATGTGAATGCTCACCAAAGAGTTACCTCTGAAGAGGAGGATTTTTAACAATCAAGTGGATAAGATGAAACGCACTGGGGAGATTGGTCCTCCTTTTTCCTCTGCCACACCTGTTTTTCCCCAAATGGAAACATGAACAAAGTGGACATGATTGCAGGGCTGGGCACTGTGCATAGGTACAGCAACATGGACTTCCACTCACCAAGGCTGACTTGGCCACCAATATTGCTGAGTGCCCCACTTGAAACCAATATTAAGTCAAAGATATGGGATTATTCCTCAGGGAAATCAACTGGCAATTTGGTGGCAGGTTGATTACATAGGACCATTTCCATCATGGAGAGGGAAGCATTTTTTCCTTACTGGAATAGACACATGTTCTGGATATGGATTTATCATCCCTGCATGCAATGTTTCTGCCCAAACTACCATTCATGGACTTACAGAGTGCCTCATTCACCAGCATGGTATCCCACATAAAATTGCTTTAGATCAAGGAACTCCCTTCACAGAAAATCCAGTGTGGCAAAGAGCCCATGCTCATAGAATCCACTGGTCATATCATGCTCCTCATCATCCTGAAGCAATTGGCTTGATAGAATGATGTAATAGGCTCCTAAAAACATAGTACAGTGAAAACTGGGTGGCAACAACTTACAGGCCTGGGGCAATGTTCTCCAGGAAGCTGTATAGGCTCTAAACCAGCTGCCAATATATGGTGTTGTGTCTCCAATAGTCAGAATTCTTAGCTCCCAGAACCAAGGGGTAGAAGCTGGAGTGGCAACACTCACTATTACTCCTAGTGACCCATTTACAGTAATTTTGTTTTCTGTTCCAATAACCCTATGTGCTTTAGGCCTGGAGGTCCTGGTCCTGAAGGAAGGAACTCTCCCTCCTGGAAACACAGCATAGACTTCATTGAACTGGCAACTGAGAATGTCTCCTGGTCACTTTGGGCTTCTCATTCCTTTAGATCAACAGGTAAGGAAATGTGACCCTGTATTGAACAGTGTGATTGATCCTGATTACCAAGGAGAAATTAGACTGGTGTTACATGATGGAGGTAAATAATAATTTGTCTGGAATCCAGGAGACCCACAGACAGACTTTTTGTGCTACCATATCCTATGATTAAAGTAAAAGGAAAATTACAACAAATCAAGTATAACATAATGTCTAATAACCCAGACTCCTCAGGGATGAAGCTCTGGGTCACCCCATCAGGCAAAAAACAAACAAACAAAAATGCCACCAGCTGAGGTGATTGCTGAGGGCAAATGTAATACAGAATGGGTAGTAAAAGATGGTAGTTCTACCTATCTGTTACAACCACGTAATTAGTTGCAAAAGCAAGGCTTGTGATTGTTAATGTATTTTCTTTATATGTGCTTATTGAATATCTTTTCTTTGTTCATGTATCATATATCAGATATAATTAGACTCAGTGTGTTACTGTTTATATGTATGATAGATGTTTGATGTTACGTATACATATGGCTTCATTGATGTCTGGAAATTTTAGATGGCTAAAGAATTGCGTGCCAAGTTGGCAAGGGGTGGATTGTGATAGGGAGGTTTGTTGTAACAGCATGGCCAATGAAGATAGGTTTGTTGTGACAATATAGCTAATGAACAATGAGATTAATTGAAGGGCAGAGATATAAATTGCTCAGCAAGCCTTGCCTTTCTCTCACTTGCTCTTGAATCTTCAGACCAGTGTACAGCCAGTTGCTTTGCTTGTCCTGTGCTTCTATTTGTAAGCTACACTACCCGTGGGACACCTAATCCATAGACTGTGTCCCAGTAAGTTGAGGTTCCTTCTAACTCTGCTTCGCCATGCCCATCTCTTAAGCTGGGGACTGTCGTACTTTGTCATCTGACTGACTGTTGATGCCCTGTCTTGCTGTTTACTGCCTATGCTTGGATGCTCTAAATTGCTCTACAGGGGATTACCTGGCAACCCTAAAGACTCAAAGGCCTGCCAGTGTATTAGTGGTCGCACCAAGCCATTTGTACTGCTTTGTAGGTTAATTAACTGTTTATTTCTTATGTGAGGTATATATATATATTGAAATATTATAAGAAAGTGACATGAAATTTGAAACAGTATACTGCTATTTTGGCAGAAAGAATGAATGTATAATTATGGTTGCTAAAGTTAGCTGGTACAGTGAGAAAAATGAAGTCAAACTATAAGGAAAAGCAGAATGAGGAATATTTTTCTCCTTGGGAAAGCCTTTTCAACAAAATTCGATAAGTGACTTCTTATTTCTTATAAGCTATACTCAAGTCAAAGATGTGTTGCCAGCCTCTCCTCTGGGTGGTTTTTCAATATTTATTTTATGAATGCATATTTGTGATCAACACATGTTTTACATGTGCTAACATTATCTATGTGCACTAGTTACTCTCTCCATCTTTCAACATGGTTTAGCATGATTTTGATTAGTGAATTAGTTTGTGTTAATTGAAACAACAGTCTAATACCTTATTAGAAACTTCTTCAGTGATCTCATCTCTCCTCAGAATTTACCAGTAATGTTTTTCTCAAATATTTTAAATCCATCAATATAGCAAAATTGTATTTCATTTACTCAATACTTATCAACCATCTTGTTAATCTGACACATCACATTTTTGGCAAGAGTGGAAAATCTACAAATCATTAATATGTACATTAATGGCACATGTCTAGCCATAACAAACACAAATGTGTATAGCAATCTTAAATCTGGCAGTTATGTCCACTTAGCTGCATCCTGATTCTAAATGGTAGGTATGTAATGATATAATTTTACAGATAAGTAATGACAACACTTGGCAACTCTGTATTGGTATAATTTCGCAATTATGTAGTGATGTAGTCATCCTCCATTTTCATATGATACTGATGTTTATATAATGACCTGCTCTTTGGAACCTGATCAATACAAAAAATGAGGAATACTCAGTGTACTTGTAACTTAGATTTTGATTTTATAAATTCAATTTGTTATAATAACAAATGACTCTGTGGATGCCCTTTTAAAAAAGGATCATGAGGGATTCATATTACTAGTGTTAAGAAATGTAAAAATTCAATGCCTGAGAAGCCAGAAAATAATGGAATAAACAATTCTTTTAATGATATTTGAGATTTGATTACATCTTAATTCTAAGACAAGTTATCAGCTAATACTACCAGGTCAACTTTTAAATTGCAATTTTATTTAATTGTTGTCTGTTCAATCTGAAATACATACCAATTCTGAAATATAATCCAAGCTATTTAAAAATTTTAGAATAGTAGCTTTGCAAATGATTTGATATACTCAATATTAATAGCACATCGGAGGCCCCTTTCATAGATTTAAGCTATTTAGTAGTAGAAATTATTTTGCTAAACTTAATTAGCAATACTTCTTTCCTAAAATACCAGTATAAAAGCCAACAAAAGTAACGTGTATTTTTTGCAACTGTCATGCTTTTTAAATATATCATCTCAATTTCTAAAGATAAGAAATAATTTTGTTCATTTAAGTGTATAAGTAATTTAAAACTACTAAAGCTGACTGTTAGAATTGTTTGCATAGGAAATAATTCAATGGCTTTTTGCTGCTTACTTAAATGTCTGAATTTCAAACTCAGCAGCTCCTATAAAGATTTTAACATTGAACTCCCCAGAGAGCAATGCTCTGACCTATGAAGTCACTAAGGGTGCCTTCTGGCATAGTGGTTATAGATTAGATTCTGTCTGCCCGGGCATCTTGTTCTCAAACAGTTATAGTCTGTGAATGGTTCTCTGTTCACAGTTATAGCCAGTTCTCTTCTGCCCTACAGGGTTGGTATTCATCAGCATGGACTCAATGGTGATGAGTTTGGGTTTTTTGGATTTATAATGTCACTGGAAATGGAATAAACTCAAAGACACACAGAAACAGAATAGGTATTTCTCTTTAATGCTTTTGGTCTTGCTTGATGCCTCCATTTCCTTGCACTTGTATCAGAGACCCAGCTTGAAACAAGGCACAGGTAGCTCCAACTAATGGGTAAATTTAGTCTCCATATCTTCTAAGAAAGATGGCACAGGGCTCCTTTCCCCAATAGAGAAATTGGAACTCGGCAATGAGGTTCACTTTGTAGCCTTCCCCTTCCTGGGCCCGAAGACTCTCCTCCCTGGGTCACTCCCTGCAGCAGTCTTCTTAACCATGGACCATAGGTAGGGAGTAGAGGCCCCGGAATTGTGTAGCAACATAGCATGAAGGGATCACTTGTTATAAACTGAATAATTAAAGAACTGCACTTTGTTACATAAATTATAGGGTGGGCAAGGGACTCATTGGTAAAACATGCCCCTAATGTATCCCAACCACCCGAACATTGGGAACCTACTTCTTAACTCTCCATCACAGTCTCCTTTAGTTTACTAAGTAAAGACATACCTCTGATAATGCTCTTCAACACCTTATTAAAAAGGAGCGCACTGAACAGGTAAACTTCTTTTGATGAACACCACTACTGAAAACCTACTCCTGAGTATATTCAATTCATTTATCATCCCTATTCACCCAACGAACACTCCCCCATCATTTGGACATAATAACTTTTCTAGCACTAGAGCAAGAAAAATAAATAACTGAAGGTTAACTAAACCACAGTTGACATAGAAACAGCAGCCCTTGAATTGTCAGATAGAGAAGTCAAGAGAATGTTTTGATTTGCACAGGAAATTAAAGGATCAACCCTGAAAACAAATGAAAAGAGAGAGATAAAGACACCATATTTTTTAGACCATAAGATACACCTGATCATAATTCACACCCAGTTTTTAGAGCAGAAAAACAAGAAAAAATATTCAGAACCAAATAGTACCGGTATGCTAAAATGTTCTTGGGTACCACAACTTCAAACCAAAAGACACACCCTAATTTTTCCCTCACTTTGGGGAGTTGTGGAGTAGGGCTGGAGTGGGGGTAAAATGTGCTTCTTATGGCCTGAAAAATACAGTAACTCACATTGAGAGAAAACCCAAGATTTAAGGGATGAGTGTGGCGGTCATGTGCTTATGTTAATTTCGTGATTGAGATGTAGGGGTGGAGTCTAGCCTGTTAATCAGGAGATAGCCATTGAGTAACCAATGAGGCCTCTGTGTGGGCTTGGCTTTCTCCTGAGAATTCTGGAAAATCTTGCAATATTTCCCTCATGGAGAAGAAAAGCTATCTCCCCAGTTGTTCAGAGTTAGTCTCAGAAACAACAAACTACAGACAAGACAAGATGGCAGCATTCAAGTGGCTGGAGGAGCCAGAGGAGAAGCCATATGGCCTTATGCTGATGGAACCAGATCTCTGAAGCTGGAGAAGCCGTGTGGAGACCCCTGCCAGCGCTGAGTTGCTTCTACCACCACTGGATACTGTTGATGGATCCTGAGTCCTAGAAGCGAGGAGCCCTGGGGAGACCCCTGCCAGCAACAAGACTCTCCACCCACTGGCCTATGACTTTGTGAGTCGAAAGGAGACTTTATAGACTGATATGGGGTATATGGGTTAATATCAGACTTATGATTTTGAACTGGACTTGGCTGGGATGCTTTCTCAATGTCATATTCCTCTTGTATATAAACCTTTCCATTATATTCATATGTGTGTCTATGAAATTTGATTCTCTAGTCTACCCAGACTAACACAATGAGGCAGCAGAAATAAGGGACATAATGAAGAATCTCAATAATAGAATGGAAGAAGGGCTGAGCCCCGGTGGCGTAGTGGTTGTGTATGGGACTGCGGCCCACTGGGATGGAGGTTCAATTCCAGCAGTGGGGCTGGGCCTCCCACTCCCACCACCAGAGAACAGTGATGCCCCCTCCCCCAAAAAAATAATGGAAGAAGTGGAAAATCAAATCTGGAATTCAAAGTTAGCCAAGCAGAATTCAGCAAATGAGAGAAGCAATCAAACAAAATATCAAGAGTTTGAAGAAGGTATGTAGATGATATTGAATACCATGAAAGGAAACAATAATTTAATTATTAGGGTCACTGAAAAAGCAGAAACAAGTAAGTCAACAAGGAAATTAGTAAGGAAATTCTTGGAAGAAAAGTGTCACTGTATAACAAAAGAAGAGATGATAATCACCCCAGAAAGCAAAGAGAACATCAATTAGATAAATCCCCACTCTCCACTGTAAACAAGTAAACAAAAAGAACAAAAAAAAAACACATGGAGACATATAGTAATCAAATTATTCAACTTCAAGTAAAAGGAGAGAATCACGGGAGCAGCTTTGGGAAAAAGAGAAGTCATGTATAAAGTATATAGACAAGAATAAGCTCAGGCATCTCCATAGAGACCACACAGGAAAGATTTTGAAGCCATACATTCCAAACATGGAAAGATAAGAACTCTAAGCAATCCAAAAATCCTTTACCAAGCAAAGTTTCCATAAAATTGGGAGAAATAAAAGTATTCTTCAATCAAGAAATATTTAGAGCCTTCTCAGAAACAAAACCAGCACTACAAAAACTGCTATCCAGTTCTTTTGGGGCAGAAACCACAACTGCAAGACACAAACATGAGACCAATGTGGAGTAAGTATAACATTACCCAGAAACCAACACAGGAACACACCACTCAAAATATTACAGATAAAATAGAATAGCAAATATTGAATTCCTCACACATATAAGCCACTCAATAAACAGGGAATAATGGAAAATATCAAACACCAATATTAAGAGATGACAGAGACTAACTTGAAATTAGACTTAATTGCACCAAATGTTAACAGACTCAACTTACCCATAATTAGGCAAAAGGTAACACACTGTATTAGATAGCAAGAGACACATCTCAAATGCATAGACAAAAACAGACAACATGCAAACAAAAGATGATGAAAAATCTACAAAGCTAATGGGAGTTTTTAAAAGCAAGATGGAGGCTGAGCCCCAATGGCGTAGTGGTTGTGCACGGGACTGCGGACCACTGGGACGGAGGTTCAATTCCAGCAGTGGGGCTGGGCCTCCTACTCCCACCACCAGAGAGCTGTGATGCCCCCCCCCCCAAAAAAAAAGCAAGGTGGAACTATTAACCACTGACAAAAATAGACTTCAAGGTACACAAGATAATAAGAGACAAGAATGGGTCTTTCACAATGCTCAGGGAATCATTTGACCAAGAACCCACAAGCATAATAAACTGGTATGTACCCAATAAAAGACCCTCAAAATTCATCAATCAAATCCTTAAGGAAATGAAAGGAGAAATCACGAGAATTAGCAATTTTAGTTGGCAATTTTTATACCTCACTCTCAAAGAAAGATAGGTCAACAGGTAAGAAGCTGAATAAAGGAATGGAAGAGTTGAACAAGACAATCAGTTGACCTCATAGATATCTATAGAAAGCTCAGTCCATCAGCATAAAATACACATTCTTCTCTGTTGCATATGGATCATATTCTAGAATAGACCACGTGCGGGGGTATAAAGAAAGTATGAGAAAATTCAAACATGTCAGAATAATTCAATCCATCTTCTCTGACCACTGTGCCATTAAGATGAAAATCAATAAAGGAATAGGAAAACAAAGACAATAACTTGGAGACTTAACAATTCCCTTCTCAAAAAGGATTTTATAATAGTCCAAATATGAGAGGAAGTTCCTAGAAACCAATTAGAATGATATCACAACACACTAAAATCTACAGAACTCAGCAAAGAGATTATCAGAGGTCACTTTATTGCAATAAATGCACACATGAAAAAAGAAGAAAATCATGTTCTTTAACACAGTACCTCCAGCAATTAGAACAGAGGCAACAGCATAATCCTTCCATAGCAAAAGAAAGATCATAAAGATAAGTGAAGAAATAAATGGACTAGAACCAAGAAGAATAATAGAAAAAAGTATCAAAATAAGAAACTGGTTTTATGGAAGGATCAAGTTTAAAAAGGGAAAAGAAGGAGCAGGTGTCAATATCAAAAATTAGGGGTGAAAACGGGGAAGTTACAAAAGACACTAATGAAATAAAAAGATTAATAACACAGTAGTATGAAAGACTTTATGCTAAAAAAATTAAATAACTTGGATGGCCTGAACAAATACCTTAGAAAAAACTCTCTTCTCAAATTAATGCATATGGATATTAAGAACTTGTATAGACCCACAGCAAAAGAAGAAATATATAACATCAAGAAACTAAAAAAAAAAAAACCCTAAAAACAAACAAACAAACAAAAAAAAACCAGTCCAGATAGCTTTACTGGAGAATTCTACCAAGCGTTAAGAGAAGAGTTGGCACCAATCCTATACAAATTCTTCCACAACATAGAAAGGAACAACAAATTCCCAAACTCATACTATGAAGCCAGCATTATCCTGATACCAAAAGTGAGCAAATACTTCACAAGGATAGAGAATTACAGACCTATATCTCTCATGAATCTAGATGCAAAAAAAAAAAATCAACAAAATCCTAGCCAATAGAATCCAACAACATGTCAGATAATATTAATAATACATCATGATCAAGTAGGGTTCAAGCCAAAGATGAAAGGGTGGTTCAGCATTTGAAAAACAATGTAATCAATCATGTTAACAAGAGAAAGGACAAGAGTCAAATGACCATATCAATTGATGCAGAAAGAGTATTTGATAAGAGCCAACACGCATTCCTAACACAAACTTTAAAGAAGACAGTATTTGAAAGGAAAATTCTCAATACAATAAAGACCAAATAGAAAAAAACAATAGCCAATATTACATTCACAGGATAAAAGCTGAAAACACTGAATAAAGGATGTCTCATCCCCACTATTATTCAACATTGTGCTGGAAGGGCTAGTCAGTAACATATACAATGGTAAAAACTCAAGGGAGTACAATTGGGTCAAGAAGAAGTTACACATTTGATATGTGCAGACAATGTGTTTCATATGTAGAGAATCCCAGGGTATGCATAATAGGCTTACTAGAAACAATAGATGAGTTGTCTGTGTGGCAGGATACATGTTTAACGAGCAGAAATCCACTGGTTTCCTATATCCCACAAATGGGACCACTGAAAAAAATTTTCAAGGAAATAATATCATTCACAAGAGCTATACAGAAGTTGAAATGCTTAAGAATACACCTAACCAAAGAGAAAATTAAAAAGCTAAAGACCTGTATGAAGAAAACCACAGAACATTACTTTAAGCAGTCAGAAGGGATCTACACAAGGGAAGGACATCCCTTGTTTGTGGATTATAGGACTCAATATTGATAAAACATCAATATTACCTAAAGCAATATATATATATATATATATATATATTCAATGCAATCAAATCCAAATCCAAGCATCAGTCTTCAAAGAATGAACAAAATATTACCAATTTCACATGGACAGGTAAGATGCTCAGGATAGACAAAGAACTCCTTAGAAGAATAAAGTAAGTGGTCTTGCTCTACTTGACCTAAAAACCTAGTATACTGTTATAGATGTCAAAAAAGCCTGATACAGTGGTATAATGAGAGCTACATGAACAAATGGACCAGGACTTGAAAGCCCAGAGATTAAAAAAAAAAGTCCAAATTCAGACAACAAAGGCGCCCAAAACATCAAATGGGAAGCATATGCCCTCCTCAATAAATAGTTTTGGAAATGCTGATGTCCATGTGCAGACAAGAACAAACTCTTGGTATATTATAGAACTATATATAACAATCAAAACTATCTGGTTGATCAATGAGAAAATTGGAACAAAGTTAGGGGTACTGTGTTAGTCCGGGTAGGCAAGATGAACAAATTTCATAGACACACATATAGATATAGGGAAAAGGTTTATATAGAAGAGGAACAGGACATTGAGTCCAGTCCAATTCAAAGTCTTAAGTCTGATATTAACCCATGTGCCCAATATCAGTCTAAAGTCTCCTTCTGACTCACGAAGTCACAGGGCAGTGGGTGCAGAATCCCGGCACTGGCAGGGGTCTCCACATGGCTCCTCACTTCCAGGGCTCAGGGTCTATCAACAGCAGAAGCAACTCATCGCTGGCAGAGGTCTCCATGTGGCCACCCCAGCTTCAGAGGTCTGGCCCCATCAGGGCAAAGCAGTGTGATCTCTCCACCGGCTACTCCAGCTTCTTGGATGCTGCCATCTTGTCTTGTCCATGATTCACCGTCTCTGAGACTAACTCCCAACAACTGGGGAAGATAACTTCTCATCTTCACGAGGGAAAAATTGCTAGATTTCCCAGACTTATCAAGAGAAAGCCATACCCACATAGAGACCTCATTGGCTACTCAATGGCTATCTCTAGATTAACAGGCTAGACTCCACCTCTACGTTTCAATCATAAAATTAACGTAAGTACATGACTGCCACAGGTACTAGAGCAGGGAATAGATGAGCTCTCAGAATTAGCAAAGGAAAGTCACTCCATGGAAGATGAGATAGATGAGTGGAACCTAATAAAAATGAAACGTGTACATGGAAAGACTTGTTTTAACGTGGAAAAAGAGAGGAAATGAGCTGTGAGAAGATAGTCAGTAGTGACATAACAGACA
Source organism: Nesogale talazaci (assembly GCA_004026705.1). Taxonomy (NCBI): domain Eukaryota; kingdom Metazoa; phylum Chordata; class Mammalia; order Afrosoricida; family Tenrecidae; genus Nesogale; species Nesogale talazaci. Next base: position 118,290 of record PVJH01000354.1, read on the forward strand.
AAGGACTACTTATAAAAAACTACAGAATTTTATAAACTCACAAGAAAACAAAACAAAACAAAATCTGAGAAAGTGGACAAAAGACCTGACCCAATGTTTTATAAAGGATGACACTAGATTGACTAATGGACCATGAGGAGGTGCTATGATCATTAGCAAGTCAAAACAACCATGAGATACCACCATTTTTAAAAACTGAGAACAAACAAATGTTGTAGAAGATTTGGTGAGATAGGATGTGTTATGCACTGTTGGTGGACTTATAAATACATAAAACAAGAGTGGAAGATTTTTTGGTGACACCTAAAACAGATAGAAATTCAACTACCATATAACCCAACAATACCATTGCTGGTTATTTACCACAAAGAAATAGGAAATCAATCATGGGCTGACATTTGTTCCTCCATGTTTACTGCAGCACAGTTCATAATAGCAAGAAGCTGGAAACTGCATAAATTCCTATCAATAGAAAATTCGATGTAAAACAAACTCTGGTACATACACATAATTGAATGCTAAGCATTCTTTAAAAAAATAATGATGAAACCATAAAACACCTCAGCTCATGGAGAGATCTGGAAACAAACTGAGTACAGTTAGCCAAGCACAAATTCTGTATGAATCCACTACTGTAGGAACGAGCAGCAGAATGGGCACCAGCTCAAACTAGCAGGCCCTCTAATCTTCCAGGCCTCCTGGAAAAGCGCAGGCCCTTGCCAATGAGCCACACATCATTTGTTCCAGGTTCCAGTGGCTACATAGGTGAGACCCCCACATGGAAACTCCACTGGGTGAACTGGACTCTGCCTCAGACACATATATACTGAGGACTTAAGCCAGAAAACCCTGGAAGTTGTAGGAAGCAGAAAACAACTGTACCAAGAATGGTGTAATGTTGGTTGGTGGACCAACCAGGGATGGCTATATGGACAACCTGTATGCTATATTAAGATCTGTATTATTCTGGCAATCCTGTGATGAAAATTCAGTTATATTATGCTTCTACATGCTTATATAGGGTCGATCTCAATGGCATGCCACTGTTGGGAGAACCCCCGTTTGAAGATATTACTGATTTCTCTGGCTTTTTGTTAAGGAAGCTCAGGGAAAGTGAGCCGATAGGGAAAGAGACAACAACAAGGGTTTTGCTGTGAGACAGAGGTAGGAGGGCAATACTAAGGAGATGATGGCAAGAAGTCCAGGAAGGCAAGTGTCTGGAGCTTGATCATAGAAGCAATTGTACAAGTATGTTTGACAGGATTGAACTACGGAGTGATATGACATATGCATTCTCTCTTACTGGTGCCATGACAGAAATTTCCTCCCAGACTTTTTGAATGTTGTTGGAGGTTTTTATCTTTTTTATGGATTACTTGTAATTTTGTCTTTATACTATTATGATTTTAGCCTTACCACTCTTAGTACAATTTTATGTTTTATTGTTTTCTGTTGTGTTTCTTAAGTGCAAGGCACAGGAGGAGTGGATACATAATGCGAATAACAGATGCAAGAGGATATAAGAAATGTGGGGTGATAGGGAGGGAAAGGGGAGACTGTAAGCAAATAATGAAGCTGGTAGTGGGGAGGGATCATTGGATTGCCCAACTCATGTTAGAGATGATTTACTCATGGGCAGGGTGGGGGGAATGCTCTAAGATGGATGTAGTGGAAACTGTACAATGCCCCTTGATATAACTAACTGAATGAAGTATTGAATTATATGATATGTACATTATGTGCAAATAAACATGTTGAGGGAAGAAATTGCATCTCCAGGAGGTTTTCCACACAAATTCAAATATAAGCTATAATATTATTCTCTAAAAATAATAACAGGACACCTTTACACAATATGGATCTTTTTATATGCTCTTCTGCTCTTGTAAAAGTTAGACACCTATAAGAGTAAAAAAATGAATTGTTGAATGTCCAACAAGATAAAAGCTTTAATTAGTTATTTTACTTGTGGTAAATTTTTTACTAGTCCTTGATTAAATCTTAAGTAAATCCCTGTTGGCCATGCAATAAACTATATGGAGGAAACGGTGATAAGAATGTGTTGGCTTTAGTATAAGGTTAACGTCTATAGGTTTGAGTTGATTTTCTAAACATATGCACTTACCCATAAACTCCGGCTTTATGGGTGCTATTTGTTTTATTTTAATTTATTACAATAAATAAACTATTTGAAAGTCTGAAAAATGTCTATGTACAACTCTCCCTGAAAAATAATTAATTTCAAAGAAAAAGATAGATTCAAAAATAAGAAGGTAAGATATGCTCCAATCTGCCTCTAAGACTAATAATATTAACATAGTTTCTCAAATCTGGAGAATGCTTTAGAATTATTGGAATACATGCTAACAAAGTTGAAAAATATTTCTGTTCTGCTATTGAGTGTGTTTAAAGTTCCTGCCTGAAAACAATTTTTTGAACTAAGTGCAAGTAAACGTTCATATATCATAGAGCCTACCAAAATCATTTAACATTTATAATATCTGTGTGGTAGTTTTCCAAATATATTTGTCTTTGATACATAGGAAAAGAGCACTTACTGGAGTATTTATTAAAATCTGGTGGTGCTTATACATGTAGACTGATGAGGTAAAACTCATGGCATATCAAAGAGATTATGCACGAGAAATTCTTCATTGATGCATAGTATCTCTTCATCCAAACTTCAGCACATGTAATGCCATATAGAATACAGGTAGTTATACTATCAGATGATGCTGAAAACTGGAGGGTATAGGGTGGGAGTTAGTTCTTATGACCTATACTACCATTGGGGAAAAGATGAGTCGACCTGTGCTTTAAAGATTTGTGGTTTCAAAAGGCCTACACATGGTCTCCATGAGTTGAAAAAGACTCCGTAGCAGCAGTTTTAGAGGGGTTTATGCATCATTTTTGGCTTTAAAGACAGCACTGAGGAAGAGTAAATAATGAAAATGAAAGGGGATCTGAAACTCGATCGATATTTGTGTTCTTTTCAATGAGGTCTCTGCTATCCTCAAATGTGCTAAGAAGTGCTAAGGCTCTGACAACAATGAAGTTAAATTTTCTTATTAAAAATATTTTAGCCTTTGAGCAATACTCATTATCCCACATAAAGATCTCATTATGTGGGCATGGTCATCAATATTTTCCATCCAAAGAAGCTGATACAATAATATATCACAAAGTATTTATATAGGGATGTGACACAGGAATAGCAATTCACATTTCTTTGACCACAAAAGCGATTATCACAGAAGTTCCTTTCTCCTAAACTGCAAATCTATTATCTGCTGAGATCTATTTTATTTTACATATATTTTTAAACACCACAATTAATAATTCCAAGTACTTTCAGAAATGCAAAAGCTTATTTCTTAATTGAAGAGAGGAAAATTAAAATTATTAATTTTGTTGAGTTGATCAGGTTAGGTGTTAGATTAATATTTTTTAAAATAATTATATTCTTTTAAAGGATAACATTTTGTTATCTACTTTTAACTAATTCGGGATCCATATCACATACCTAGATGAATTTATTTATAGACCACCTAACATGACTAAATTGTTCTCTTTCTCACATCTTTTTCCTTTATTTATAAGGTGTGCAATAATAAACACAACTTTAGCAAATACATATTCATAGTTTCTCTGTACCTGAATATTTATATAGCACCTGCCAACTACTTTGACAAGCATGATAGCTTAGGATGCATTTACAAGGGGAGAAAGAATGTTTATTTGACTTTAAGTTTCAGGTCACTTCTTGAACAAATGCAGTGGAGGTTGATATAGTCAAACAATAAAAAGAACCTGCCAGGTGATCTTGATTCTTGTCACCAGATACAATCAAAAGACAAAGTGACTTAATGCAGACAAATCATGTTAGACTTAATGGCTATAACATTTAGTGATATATGTGTATATATATTACATATACACCAGACTAGCATGATTTCTGTAGATGGAATGTTGAGTTCTCATTTTAATAATGAATAGTGCCATACACATAATTCTTCCCCAAACGAAACCTGTGTGTACACCTTCAGTAGAATGATTGCATTCTACTTCTGTGTAGAGATTGGTGCCTCTCTCAAGGGAGAACACGGGTAGGGTAAGTTCGTTTTCTAAAAATTTCAGTGCAACCACCATTTTGTCTCATTTATAAAATTCTTGTACTTCTGCTTTAAAGATCAGGAGAAAATGGTGTTGTGCCAGTTATAAACCTGCATTTAAGTGATCTTACATGTATTTTGCTTATAAACTTAAAGCTCTGCCAAGTGTCAAGGAAAAATATATGAGTTAGCTTGCCAGCTTAGAATATGTAAATGGTCCAGTCATTTTTCTCACCTCAGTCAGTAGCTGGTAAACTGTCAAATATGTGAAGTAGACGCTCATAAATTAGCCAAATAAGTCAACCTACTATGTGAGTTTTGATGTACTAGTGATTCTGTTCAAAATCATCCGGGCATGGCTCATACCTGCAGAGCTACCTGGCTGGCTCAAAGTCCTGCAAGCAATAACCAATAAATATTATTTTAAAATCCAAATTTTGGCAGTAAATGCTTTCTAGTAAAATGTTCCCATTTGACTCTACTATTAAAAACCAAGAATTATTCATCCCCCTTGCACTCAACACTCCCTTTCTGTTTCTGAGCTTTTTTCACATGTTTTTGGTAAATATATACTTTGTATATGTTTTATGCATATTTCATAATTCCCCCTATCTCAAATTAGAACTTCCATATGGTAAAATATTTTGTTTTATTTTCTGCAATATTTCCAACATCTAAAAATGCCATTTACTATAATATTTTATAGGTTTATTTGAGCAATTCTTTAATCTCAACATTTTTAGTTATTCTAAAATAGTGAGCATTTGATGATTCTGCTTACAAAAATCTCTCCTCACCCTTATTTGATTAGTTTTGCCACAGATATTAGGTTTATTATTAGTCAGCATATTAATCTTAAATCAGAGTAAATGCAATCAATTTATGAATGGCTGACATGAGTCATTGAAGAATGCACAAAATCTGTTTTAATAAATAAAATTATTTTTATTATAATAAATTTATTATTATAATAATAAATAAAATTATAATTATTTCTAGTAATTAATTTTCAGGGATATCAACTGGCATGGAAAAATATTAATTTTAATTGAAATAATGAAATGTGACTTTTTCTCAACATTATTATTATTTTTCTATTAATCATTTTATTGGTGGCTCATACAACTCATCACAATTCACACATATGTCCATTGTATGTCAAGCACATTTGTACATCTGTTGCTCTCATCATTCTCAAAACATTTACTTTCTATTCAAGCCCTTTCCATCATCTCCTCATTTTTCCCTCTTTCCACTCCCCCTCTCCTATGAACTCTTGATTATTTATAAATTATTATAACTTTATCATATCTTGCATTGTCTGATGTCTCCCTTCACCCACTTCCCCACTGTCCAAACCCAAGGGAAAATGCTATATGTAGATCCTACCTTCTCTCCGTTCTCCCAGTATCGCCACTCTTACCATTGGTCCTGAAGGAATCATCTGTCCTGGATTCCCTATGCTTCTGATTCCTATCTGTACTAGTGTACATCCTCTGATCTAGTTGAATTTCTAAGGTAGAATTGAGATCACGATAGTGGGGAAGAGGAAGCATTCAAGAATTAGAGGAAAGTTGTATGTTTCATCTGTGTCAAACTGCACCCTAACTGGTTGGTCTCCTCCTTACAACCCCTCAATAATGGTCACACAGGCTGGTGTGCTTCTTCCATGTGGGCTTTGTTGCTTTTGAGCTGCATGGCTGCTTGTTTATTTTAAAGCCTTTAAGATCCCAGATGCTATATCTTTTGATAGCCTGACACCATCAACTTTCTTCACCACATTTTCTTATGCACACATTTGCACACAACAATCACATCTGGAAGGCGAGGATCATGGGATGCCAATTTAATAAAACAAAGTGTTTTTGGTTTGAAGAAGTACATGAATGGAAGCCCAATGTCCCTATTATACCTTAATACTGAAACTATAAATATATGCTAGCAGATCAATTTCCCCATAGTATATATAACTACATTTTCCTACAAACATGCCTGTATTTAGACCCTTTATAAATTCCCTTTGTCTCATATTTCTTTTCTCTATTTTCTTTTACTTCCCTCTTGCCCCACTATAATGATCAGCCTTTATTTGATTTTCAGTAACTTCTCTCACTTATCCTACCCTTGATCATCCCTACCAGGTCTTTCTCACCCTCCGTGCAACTGATTTTGGATCACTTATTGCTCCCTTGCCCTTGCTTTGGCCAACACCACCTCCTTTCCCCCCCCCCCCCCCCTTCTCCCATATCCCTCCGAAACCATCAGTCCCATTGTTTTCTCCTCCAGACTGTTCATCCAGCCTATCTTATCTAGATAGACCTGCACAGATAATAATATGCATAAAAAAACAAGATGTAGCTAGACGAAGTGATAAAAGGAAACAAAATGACAACTACAACAAGAAAAGGAAACAATGTCCAGAAAAATATGTAGATAAATAAAAATAATAATAAAGTACCACTTGTAAATAGTTCAAGGTCTGTTTGTTGACCTCTAGGAGTGACCTGTGGTCGAATCCAATGGGGTTCCATAGTCTGACCTCAAAGTCTACCCTTGACCTTCTCTTAGGATCTCCTTGCTCTGCTCTCCACCCTCAGTGTTTTCCTCTGTGTGGTATGATAAGACCAGGAGCAATCCCATCATTGTGTCTCCAGTATTGGCCCTGTAGGACCTTAGGTCAGCAAGGGACATTGTGACTCATCGTGGAGCTGGCCATCTGTCCTCTCTGTGCATTGGTTGTTCTGAGTGGGGAGCACATCCACATGACTTGGTGAGTCATGGTGTTATCCACTCTCTCTTACTTCCCCTTCATTTGTTCCCGTGTGCTCTGATCAGACATGTTCATCTCCCCTGAGCTTCAGTGCTGTCCTCTAAAGTAAATTCTACAAGGGGAAGGCGCAGCTGTCCACATTACTGGGACTGGGGCCAGTCCGTCAGACCCCTCTATCGGCTCCCTGCCCCATGCTATCACGCTGCATTCACATCTTGGAACGTTAGGTTTAAATCTGGTCTCTCTTTTCTGTGGAGATAAAAACAATACCCTCCCCTTGGGTGGGTTAGTGTCCTATTCCCCCTCTACACATTGTTAGCTGCCCCACCTCTTTTTTTAGTTGGCTACCATAGGTAGCCCTGGTTTTGATCTGGCCCCTGACAAATTACCTGGACCCACCCCCAGAAACTTTTATATACAATTGCACTTTCTCGATGTCCCTTTTGCATTTTTAAAGCTTTCCTCAGTGAACTCATGTTGCACTTGTTTTATTGCATTTGCCTTATTTCACTTGGCATTATTTCCTGCATTTCTTCCCATGTGGCCATATGTTTCATGCATTCATTACTGCTTTTCAATGATGTGTGGTATTCCTTTGTATGAATTTACCACAGGTTTTTTTTTTAATACATTTGTCTATTGATTGGAATTTGGATTGTTTACAATTCCTTGCAATTGAAAACTGTGCCGCAGTGAGCATTGGAGCACAGATATCTAGCAGTGGTTTGTTTCTTGCCTCTTCTGGGTATATGCCCCAAAAGGGTATTCCTGGATCATATGGTAGTTCAATATCCGTCTGTTTTATAAATCACCAAATCGATTCCATTGAGGCTGTACATTCCTACAGGTCCACTAGCACTCAATGAGAGTTCCTATCTCAACACTGCCTCTCCAACACTAGTTGCTTCTTAATTTTTTTAAATCAGACTATCTTTAAAGGTGCTAGATAGTATCTCATCATTGTTTTAATTTGCATTTCTCTTATAGTTAATGATCAGAAACTTTCTCTCAGTTGATTGGCCATTTGGATTTCTTCCCCTGTAAAACTTTTCTTCAGATCTTTTGACCAACTCCTCAGTTGGTAGTTTGTTTTTTTCTTATTGTAAGCCTGCAGAGTATTATAGATTTTAGTAATCAGGCATTTGTCTGATGTGTCATTGCTGAAGATGCTTTTGCAGTCTGTGGGCTCTCTTACTATTCTCTTGGTGAATTCTTTCAAGGTACACAGGTGATTTATCTTCAGCATATCCCATTTGTCAATTCGTGTCTCCTCTGTATTTGTATCCTTCCCTGTTTCAGATAATCTATGTATTCCCTATGCCAAGGTTCTCAGATTTGCCCCAATTTTCAACTAATGGCCCTGACCATTTGGGATTTTACTGCAAGGTCTGTAATCCACCATGAGTCTATTCTTGTGCGTGGAGTGAGGTGAGGGTATTGCTTCATTTTTCTTCAGATAGATATCCATTTTTTCCAACATCATTTATTGAAGAGAGCATCCACTTCCCATTTGAAATTTTTGGGGGCCTTATCAAAAATCAGTTGCCTGTATGCTGATGTTTTCATTTCTGGGTCTTTAACTGTTTTCCATTGGTCTGCATATCTGTCATTATACCAGCACTACACTGTTTTAAATCTTTTAACCACACTGTTTTAACAGTAATATAATATATGGTAAAGTCACGTAAAGCAAGCCCTCCCACTTTGTCCTTCTTCTTGAGCTGTTCTCTGCTAATTCTGAGCTCCTTCAGTCTTTATATGAAGTTGTTAATCAGTTTTTCCAATTCTTTGAAGAAAGATGATGGTATTCATATTGGGGTAACACTGAACTTATATAGTGCTATGGGTGAAACTGACATCTCGACTTCATTGAATCTTCCAATCCACAAGCGTGGGATATTCTTCTATTTCTTGAGGCCTCCTTTGATTTCTTATATTAGTGTTCAATAATTTTCCTTACCCAAATCTTTCATTTTTAAAGTCAGGTATAGCCATAGGTATTTCAATTTGTGCTTGACTATTGTAAAGGGTGCACCCTTTTTAATTGTCTTTTCTGTGTTCATGTCTGATGTGTATAGCAGAATGATATATTTATGTTTGATGATCTTGAACCCTGACACTCTGCCATATTCCGTTGCACTCTGCTTATATAATTCTGTGGAATTTTCCTTCCATTCCTATCTTCTTAAGGACCTTAAACAGCAATGGGTATGGAATGCTATCAAAGGCTTTTTTGCATCTATCACTTTTATCATGTGGCTCTTATAATTTCTCCTGTCAATGTGGCAAATAATATTAATGATCTTTCATATGGTAAACCAGCCCTGCATCCCTGGTATGCACCCCACTTGGTCATGGTGAATTATTTTTAATGTGTTTTTGTATTCTATTGGTCAGTATTTTGTTAAGGATTTTTCCATCAATGTTCATTAGGGATATTAGTCGATAGTTCTCAATTCTTGTGGGATCCTTGCCCACTTGAGGTATCAGAGTTATACTTGCTTCGTAAAAAGAGTTTGGGAGTATTCCGTCTATATCTATGTGTGAAGAGTTTTTGTAGGATTGGTATCAGTTCTTCCCTGAGGGCTTAGTAGAATTCTCCTGTAAAGTCATGTGGACTAGGGGATATTTTTTTATCTTTATTTTTTTAGTAATCCTTTAAAAACTTAGTCTATTTCTTCCACTGCTATGAGACCGTTGAGGTTCTTGACATCCATCTGGGATAGTCAAGGGAAGAATTGTGCTTCCAAATATTTGTCCATGTCTTCCAAGTTCTTGCATTCATTAGAGTACAGGCCTTCATACTATCGTGTGATTACCCTTTTGAGTTCATTAGGGTCTGTTGTAACATCCCCCTTTTCATCCCTCATCCTTGCATTGGACATTTGTTCCTTCCTTTTTTGGTTAGGTTTGCCAGTGGTCTATCAAGTCTGTTAATCCTTTCAAATAACCAACTTTTAGCTGCATTAATTTTGTCCCATAGTTTTCTTGTTTTCTCTCTCCTGTATCTCAGCTCTGATTCTTATTAATTCTATTCTTTTTCTATTTGTAGCATTTCTCTGTTGACTCTGCTCAAGTTGGTATAAGTTTTGGGCCAGCATCTCAACCACAAGTCTTTCTTCTTTTTTCTTGTGTGCATTTATTGCTATCAGCCTTCCTTTGATAAATTCCTTTGCTTCATTTCAAAGATTTTGGTACATCATGTTTTCATTTTCATTGATTTCAAGAAACTTCCTGATTCATCACCAATCTGTGTTAATACCCAATCCTTTTGTAGCAGATAATTATTAATCCTCCATTTGTTTACTCTTGTTTTCTTCACCATCCTTCTGTTGATTTCCAGACTTAAGGGACAGTGATAGGTGAGGGATGACTGTATAATCTCTATGTGCTTGAATTTATTCAAGTTCAATTTGTGTCCCAGCATGTGGTCTATCTTTGAATATGTGCCATGTCCACATGAAAAGACTGTGATTTTTTTTTCCAATTTGGGTGAAAAGCTTTGAAAAGATCTATCAAACCAAGTCTTCTGATTGTGCTTGCTATATCTATAGCCTCCTTGTTGAGTTTCTTTAGCAGGGATCTCTCTTTTTCAGTGAGTGGTGTAATAAAGTCATCAACTATAATTGTTGATGCTGTGATTTCTTTATTCATCTTTGGAGTGTTTTATTTATGAATTTCATGATCTCTGTTTGGGTGAATATGTATTTATTATTCTCACTGGTTCAGGTACTGTTCCCTTGAGCACTATATTGTGCCCCTCCTTGTCTCTTGTTGTGGACTGTACCTTGAGATCAATTTGTCTGATATTAAGATCGATACCAATGCTTTTGTTTCATTGTCTTTTGTTTGATATATATTCCCCCATCTTTTAATTCTTAGCCTGCTTTAGTCTTCAAGTTTAAGATCTGTCTCCTCTAGGCAGTAGATAGATAGGTTTTGTTTCCTGAGCCAGTCTGTAAGTCTTTGTATTTTAATGCCTGAGTTCAGGCTATTGATATCCAGTGTTATTACATCCAGCTGTGTACTCTGTGATGTGGTTTTGCACATATCGTGCTGGGTGTTTTCCTACCTAGATTTCTTATCTGCTTTTGTTGTGTGTGTGTGGTTCATTTGGGTGTTGTTTTATGTGATAGTCTGTTATTTGCACATGATGAGTGTTGATCTTCTGTCCATACAGGATTGGCAAGGCAGGGCTAACTTTCTTTTTGTTTATTCTTTGAGTTTTTCTTTGTCCAGGAAGACTCTTGAATCTCCATCTAACTTAAGAGATAATTTGGCCAGGTATAGTATTCTTGGGTTTGCACTGTTTTCCTTCTGTTTTTGAATATGTTACTCCATTCTCTCCTCTTGTACAAAGTGTCTGCTGTTAGGTCTGAAAATACTCTTATTGAAGTGCCTTTATATGTGACTATTTCCTTTTTCCTTAGCTGCAATTATATCTTCTCCTTTTCCTCATAATTGGATAGTTTATCTCTTATGTGTCTTGGTGACTTCTTCCTGGAGTTCAGTCTGGCTGGTGTTCTTCCAGCCTCCTAAATGATTTTCATTTATTAAGCCGGGGAAGTTTTCCTCTTAGAATTCCCTCGCTATTTTCACTGCTGACTTTGCTGTGTCTTGTTTCTGCAGTTCAAGTATTCTTTCTCTTCATAGCGTCAGACATGGCTTTCAGGTTTCCTCAGCTTCTCTGATTGTCTTATTTGATTGCTTCTCCCATTTGTTGAGGTCTGCTTCGTTATGCTCTAGGTCACTGGTGCGATGATCTGCCTCCTCAAGCCTTTTGGCAAAGTCTATCAATTTGTCACAGGATTTTGTTACTTTATACCCTAAGTCTTGTATTTCCCTTTGGTGTATTGCCTTTATCTCCTCTATCATTTCATCTTTTTCCAGTATTGCTTCCCTCATCAACTCTATGACTCCAAACAACATTCTGAGAATTTCTTCCTGTGGCTGGAAAGAATCTGCATCTTCTGTGCACATCATTAGGTTCATGGTTTCTTTCAGCATTGTCTTATATTTCTCCTGCTTTTGTATTGAGGTTATTGGGGCTGGTTGCTGTTTATGTGTTGTTTTACTGGAGTCTGGAGCCCTCTTCCAGAGTCGAAGAGCACTGGACTTTCTGCTGGGGGACTCAGATTAATGTTTCCACCTGCATATAGCTGTACTGGGAAGTTAGGATACCTCTGTATCTTCATGTGGTTTGACTCTTATTCTGGTGGACCAATATTTCATTATGTGGAATGTAACTTGGATAATTCTGTCACGGAATACTCCTCGAGTTGTTATGAGCAGGCAAGGGTGGTATTTCACTAGCTGATCACTAAGTAGGCCAGAGTGATTTGTCTCACAGTGCTTGGCATCTTGGGTGGTGTGTGGTGTTTCCCTCTATAACTGGAATGCCAAGGCAGGTGTGTGGGCATACATTCCCTGGTGTAGAACACTGTAGCTGGCAGGCAGAATCACTCTAGTCCAAAATATCACCGTGGAAGTTGGGCAGATGTTCCTGTGGCAGTTTTCAGCTCGACTGGTGGTGGGCAGGAGAACCCTCAGCCACTTGGGGTATGGAGGAGGGTGGGAGTGATTTCCCCAGCTGCATGTAAAAGCAGTAAATGCAGGTGGGAGGCCCCCCAACTTGACCTTCAGAATTGCCCTAGGTAGAGGGGAGTGACCTGGAGGATGATAGTGACTTGTGAAAGGAAAGAGAGGCAGAGAAGAAGAAAAAGAGAAGGAATAAAACAAAGACAGGAGCAAAAATGTCTTGCAAACTGACATCCATCCACAAAAAAAAAAAATGCTAAGTAAAAACCATCAAAAAAGGAAAAGTGAGTCTGCTGAGACTGTGGCAGGAAAGAGAGAAGGGATGAAAAAGGGGGGAAGAAAAGAGATTGAAAGAAGAATAAGATAAAAGGAGGAAAATGTAAAGAGAAAAAAATAGAGAGCTGAGCCCCATTCCCTGTGCAGTACTGTCACAGGGGCCAGGCTGTAGCTCTCCCCGCTGGGCGGGTGGAGTCGCCTTAGGCAGAGGATCAAGGACTGGAAACCAACAGTAGCATGTGGAAGGAAAGAGAGGGAAAGTAGAGAAACAGAAAAGCAGAAAGAGAAGAGAAAAAAGCGAGAGAAAAGAAAAGAGAAAGAAGGGAAAATATATAACTGTGTGCACTGAGATTGACTGTGATAGTAAAGAGAGAAGAAAGAGAAGGAAAAAATAAAGAATGAAAAGATAGCTGTGCTTCTTGGCCTTTTGACTATGACCAAGTGAAAAGATAGCTGATTCCTGCTTTTCTGAATGTGGGACCAGAGACATTTGAGCCCTCTCCCATAATAGCAGATAGGTGAGCTCTTTTAGGGCAGGGACCCAGTAGTACTGGGCAGAATTGTCCTGGTTGGCAAGAACACCTTAGAGGTCCAATGGAGTTCTCCTCAGCCCATAGAGGGCTGTCCCAGCTGCCTTGCATGGTGTGCAGCCCTTCCACAGACGGAAGACTGGCGTTCCCTCGCTATTTGAGTTGAGTTGCTCTAGGCAGAGGATAGTGGCTTGGAATCTAACGGTGGTGTATGGTAAGAAAGGGTGGGCGATAAAAGGAAAAAGAGAAAAGAGAAAGAAAAAGAGAAAGAAGCAAAACAAAACGGTGCCCCTTGGGACTGAATGTGGTGGGAAAGATAGCTGGGCGAGAAGATAAAAAAAGAAGAAATGGAGTGGTAAATAAGGAGATAACGCAGGTTCAATTGCCTGACTGTGGAGCTGGAGCAGTTCCAACTGCGTCTCAAGTGGAGTGCAGTGGCTTTCCTGCTTGTTCTAGGCACCCACAGATGCTGCGTGGGATTACCCTCAAAGGCAAGATCCCAGCAGCTGCCAGGTGTCATTTCCTTGTGGTAATGATGCCTGGAACTCACTGGTATGCCTGTCTTTTGCTGTATGTAGCTCTACAGCAGGGAGGAAGTAAGGGAGGAAGTAAGGTCTCAGCTTCCTGGAGCATCCCTGGACAGGCAGGACCTCCTCAGCTTTGTATAGACTCACTGAGAGGGGATCTGGGTTTATTATTCAACCTAGACTGCTTATGCCCTGCTTATGCCCCCCACCCCCACCCCAGGAGTAGCTAAAATAGAATTAGATTAAATTGACTCCCTGGCTCTAGTCTCTGATTCTGCTTATTTAGTAGCAGGATCTTTGTTATGTTGAAAGCCTCGAGGCCTTCTAGCCAAATTGGGGCATTCCTTTTGCAAATGTATGTCGAAAGACTCAATCTAAGTGTGTCCTTGAGGGTTGATCAATGAACCTAGAATTTGCCAGGCTTTATTTTTTTTTAACCCAGAAAATATAATTTATTTAGACTCATGAGGTCCCTTGATTTGATTTGCGGAATCTCGTGCTGGCCCCCAGAGGGGGAGATCCAGCTTACCCGGCAGGTTGTTCTCTTCTCAACTAGAGCTGAAATCGCCCCCTGGACTATAACGCTCTACTTATTTTCTGCTCCACTGCTCCCTGACTCAGGTAAATTCTGCTTTTTTTTTTTCTACTCCAAATTATGGCTTCCTATCGATCCCCTTCCCAGGTTCTAAGCTCAAGACAGCTAACAGCGCGTGACTCTCTGGTGTGGGGTTCTGTGACGAAGTCTCAGAGGTCTTTCTCCCTCTGGGATTATGTCTCCTTTAGGGCTCAGCGAGGGGAAATCGCTACTCACTGAAAAAGGACGGAGAGCCCATAAACCCAGTGCGCAGAACCTGGAGCAATTTAGTGCGCTCTTGGTTCACTTTGTGAGTGAAAAATCACAAAGACTTAGAGTTCAGGACAGACCCTAGTACCCTAGTTCTAATTTTAGAATTCCATCTCCCAGTCTTCCTCACCTCACCTCCCTCTTTTCTGGTCTGGCTGCAGGAACTCCAGGCAAGTGAGTCTTACCTGGACGCCATTTTTCTTTCAGTGTCAACATTTTTTTAAAGGAGATAATAAACTTCATGAGTTAATCACAATATAGGTAGTTTATTATTTGCATTTCAATAAACTGCTCATTGTTATTTACGATCTTAAAACCTCTAAAAATGGAGAAAAGGGTTGAAGGTTCCATCGTGATGAGGCAAAAACCGTCCCCCCTACTTTGCGTCTTCTTCAAGCAACCAGGTCTGCATTTGGGAAGGAAACTTGTTGGTTGTTGATGAACATAAAATTAGCGGTAGGTGGAATCAGTTTTGGATATGATGGTAGTATGTACCAAGTTGTTCACTTTCACATCATATTACACGAGATATTAAGGCAGTAGTACTGGAAATTATTGTCTAAAATAGATGGACTTAATAACAACTTAAAAATATAACAAGAAATTTAGCATTAAAAACTTTTTACTTGGTGAGAAAAATATTCATAGAAAAATACATAAAGGTTTTATAAGAGCTGATCAAATTATAGTTTTATTAATTTTGCTGTTATTTATAGAATATAATTCCACTGTAAAAGAACTATCCAAAGAAAGATAGCCTTAAATTTTTTTCTCAAAAATTAACATATAAACATTTTGTTGAACATCCTTAGAAAAGTTAAAAAATGAGAACATCTCAAGAGTTCATAATAGGAAAGCAAAGCATAATTTTTCAGGTCATAGTCATTAGGCTGGATATCACCCCAGTCTGGATATCATGTGCAGTTAATAAGCCAAGTAATTAGTATGTGCTAGGTCAGAATTTTCACCTCAGCAACTGAAGGGTAAACGAAGAACAAAGCAGGGTAATATTAAACATACAAGCAAAGGAACAGTAATATAATGACAATCTGAAGAGTTCCATGTTTAAGAAGTAGTGCAATTTTATTTGCTCACTGGAGAAAAAATAAAGAGAATCTGATTTAGTTTTCATGCCAAGGGAAAGTAGAGACATGGTATGCTATATTGTTAATGGATGTTATTAAATATACAACACATAATTAAACACACTACAGAATGTATTGTTGTATGAATTATGAAATAGTTTAGTAATTCTCTTTTAAATTATCAGCTGCAATCGCTTAATTACAAAGAGCATAAATATTTTTGTTGTCTTAATCACATATTTAGGAACCCTGTTGGTATTGTCTGTTGAGCATTGGATTGCTAATCATAAGGTTGTTTGTTCACACCCATCAGATACTCAGTAGAATAAATATGCAGGTTTCTGTTCCCTTAAAGATTTAAAAAGCTTCAGAAAATCTATATAAGAAAGCTAGGATTCAGAATCAACTCAATGACCACTTTATGTCATTTTTTTACATAACATCTTTAGTACAATGGCCCCACCTTTAAAACTTAAATCTCAATGTAAAGTTCAATCTGAAGTGTACCTGGACACACAGTATTTCTGTATTGTCCATGAAGAAGTCATGCTGCACACTGATAGCTAAAGTAGGTAAGTTTACCCCAAACCTATCATCAGAGAAACTCCAGAAATGGAAAATAGCCATCACTCTCTTTGACTTATAATCTAAAAAAACAAAACCAAAACCAAAATCCAACCTAACACATTTCTTCCTTGATCATAGCAACCCAGTAAGCAAGAGTCAAACTCCACCAAAGTGTTTTCCTTGCTGTAAACCATTAAGAGAGCAAACTGCCCAAATGGGCCATGTTTTCCTACCCAGGAGTGTCTGGCAGATTTAACCATCAGTCTTTGGTTTTACATCATCAAGTTTCTGGAGATATGCCCACTGACATTAGATCAGTACCTCCTATCTTACCTCTCCCTAGTCTATATAGAAGAGATTAAATGGGAGAAAATTATCTCTTTGGGAAGTAGTCCTTTGGGAGATCATCTATGCCCACTCCTTAAGAATGAAGGTTCCCTGGCCATGCAGGAAACAAGTGTTTATGTAAGAGTAGTGTGGATATCAACTCCAGAAGGAATGGAAGATAGGGGAGGGAAATAGCAATAATAGGCAGATGGAAATTTGGATGTTTGATACAAGCCCATTATTATTTCTCTCTACCACCACCACCACCCCTTCCATTCTTGATAGAGTTGAGATGGAGCCTCAGAATTGTCCCCTTTTTCACTGAACTAGAAGATACTGTGTTCTCACACTGAAGAATTTTAGGATTCGGGAGGCACATGGAAGGCAGGCATGACTTTGAACAAGGTACTTTTTCTCAGCAAGAAAATTCCCAAGCAGGCTGATAGAAGGGATAATTTCCAAGCAAACTCCCCATAGGTGTGTAATGAAGACATTTGCTGAAGGTAATTTGAGTAGTATAGCATAGACACGATTGTGCAACAAAGGTAAATTTTGACAACAGACATGGTAGAATGCTTCCATGGAGAGAAAGGGCAAGGTTGGCACCTCTTTCATCACCATTGCACATTGTCCAGGAATGACCAAAATAATGGACTCTAAAACTCAAATGCAGTGGTTAAATTTTATGTCAGCTTGACATAAAATGGTATCTGTGTAGAGATAGGAGTGGAGTCCAATTTATTAATCAGGTGCTACGTAGTGATGCCTCCCTAGGGGTATAGTCTTTTTCTAAGAGAGAAAATTGGAATCAATCAACCAATCTCTCTCTCCCTTCATTATCTTCTTGGCGCAGATTCTGTGTCTCGTGCTGGTCAAAGATCCTAGGAACTGTCATAGCCCTTCCATGCTCCTTCCAGCCTTTGATTGAGAGGACTCTGCACTCACTGGCCTGTGATATGCCTCCTTTCTGCCTCACATTTCTGAGTCATCAGTCTGCTGTTCCAACATTCCAAAGAGAGCACTAGGTAGCATTGACTCTTGGACTTGAGTTTGACTCGGCTGGGAAGCCTTCTTGATATAAAATGGTTTCTTCTCTCTCTTTTTAATTTTTAACATTTTATTCAAAACTTTTACAGTTCTTATAACATTTCATACATCAATTATATGGAGCATATTTGTACATATGCTGCCATCATCATTCCCAAAACATTTTCTTACGCCTTGAGCACTTGATATAAGCTCCTCTTTTCCCCCTCCCTCCCTCATGAATCCTTGATCAAGAATATATTGTTATTATTACTTTGTGTCTCACATTGTTTCCTTTCACCCACATTTCTGTTATTCATCTCCTTCAGGTGGTGGGGCTATAATCCAACCCTTGCTATGAGTTCCCCCGTGACCCCCTTCTCTATATAAAGCTCTTTCTTATAAACCTATTAGTGTTGCTGATTCTGTTTCTCTAGACAACCCAACCCAATATACCAAGAATGGACTAAAGAATTTAGATGAACCTGGGTACTCCCATTTTACTCAAGCCTCCTTAAGAGTCAATCTTTTTGTTTTTGTTTTTTATATTTAGCTCATGTATGAATCATGGTCAACAAACAAAATGATTACAACTTTTATCAAAGATCTAAAGATGGCTATGTTCATAGCTTATTTCAAGAGAGGGAAGTCAAGTATGAAGAAAATATATCCAGTCCTCACTACTCCAAAAGCAATAGAATTACAGACAAACTTAAATTATTGTAGAAGATAGGGAAAATGCACAAACTACTCAGACATAAAGTGCTTGGGGACCACAGTTGAATCTTGAGAGTGAATTGAAAGAAGAAGTTTCCTCCTTTTACACTCTAGGATAGATAATTATGAGATGAAATATTATGCTCCTCAATATGTTCTAAAAGAAATTGGCATGAATTTCACCTAGCATGAAAAAAATTAATGCAATTTTCTTGCATAGTCCTCTCTTTTTTCATTATTCTTTCTTTAGATGCTATGCCCTGTTATCATTTTTAAAGCTTTATCTACAGCTCTAATTTCCAATAAACCTATGCTAAAATGCACAAGTGTTCTTATATTAATATGTGTTTTTAAATACAAGCTTTACCAAAAGCAGAGATTCTTTGACCATATGAATTATAGCAGTGTTACATTTGCTAGAAGTCATTTTGTTCTTGCTTGAGGATGATCAAAGTTGTGTGGTAGCTAAAAATTTTACTCTATGTCATAGATCACTGTAGGTTTTATATTGTGTGTTTAAAATTTGGTAGGTTCAGAAATATTTTTACTTAAACTCTATAGCATTGGGAAACTATATGAATAATATATTGTATCATTGCTTTTGGACTTGTATTTAAATAATCACAGAGAGTATTCTAGATTCACCATTTTGAGAAGCAACAGTTGTAGGACTATCAAAGTCATTTTGAAATATTCATGATATAACTTATATGTAATATCAGACCTTCCAAGAACACGCACTTCCCCTTGCATTTTATAGTTTCTGCAATTTTTTCTCTCAACAAAATGAATATACCTTGGACATTTATATAAATCATCAACAGAGAAATGTTTGCACCTGTCAAGCTGAACAAATGTTCTACACCCCTTTCATTGCCATGAATCTACCAACTGACTGCTTATTTATTCATTGTGTTTGCATGTTTGATTTATGCAGGGATAGATGACATAATTGGATACTTTAAGCATTATGCTGTTTTTTCTTTTTGTTGATATCTAAGACAATAGTATGCTTACAGAAAATTTCAGTTAAAATTCAATGCTGAGTACATTAAATCTAACTTTTAAAAGATCTAACACAAAAGGTCATATATTGATCAGTTTTTTTTAAAAAAACTAAACATTTAAAATGTTTCTTGAAAACTGGAAGTGGAGGATATTCCTTGGGCAACAAATAATGTATAGTCAACTTTTATTAAACATTTTTCCAAAAACTATGAATGCTATGGGGGACTTTTATAAGTTTAATAAAATATCCTATGATTCAGATATAGTCACTTATTTATTGTAGTCCAAAATAACCATAGATTATTGTTTGCAAGATATTTATGTTAGTGAAACAACATACCACAATGAGTTAGTGTGAACATTAGAAAAATTTTGGTGTGTTCCAGTTTGAGTCTCTCTGCAGATAAGCTAATGAGATTTTAAATAACTAAGATATGCTTCTGATGACAGAATAACTTTATTTCTAAAACCTAGATCAAACCAAACCCCTGGAAGTCACGTGGCTCCCATGTGTTGCAGAGCAGAACTGTGTGACCTATTCCTGACTACAACTCTGCAGAAGCTCTCGCCTTGTTTGGTCCAAGGCACGCTGGAGTAGGTTCAAACTCACTTTCATTTTTAAAATATGTTTTTAATTATTTTTGGAGGACTCATACAACTCTTATCATAATCCATCCTTCTATTGTCATCTTCATTCTCAAAACATTTTCTTTCTACTTGAGCCCTTGGCATCTGCTCCCTTTTTGAGATTCAGGAAGCTCTCCATCATTTATCACCCAGGCAGGTCTCTTAATCTCAACAAGAGTGTCGGACTCAACCCCTTCTACAAGTGTTTCAATGTAAAGTAAGTAGAAAATTAATGGGGTAAATTGAAATTATTTGAAATGCCTTTCTAATCTGTGCTCCTAAATTTGAATGGTTCTGAGTAAAGTACAGAAAAGTACTTTTCCCCTCTCCATTGAGTGAGAAACAATAAACTCGAAAGCTAGTTATGTCAATGTAACTGCATAACAACAAAAAAAGCAAAGCCTTCTGTCTGGTCATTGGTATATCTGGATACTCACCTTTCCCACTGAAATATATTTGCTGATTCAATGTAGCGGATGAATGGTCATAAGTGAATTTACTTGGTTTATAAATATGTGAAATACTTATCAAGTTCATATTGCATTTTAAACAATATGTCAATAATATTTGTAATATAGGGTTCAAATTATGTTTCATTTGGCGACTTCTCATTTTAAACCACTACCAATTCTGATTTCCAATTTCTTAGATGGTTATTTGTGTATTTTTAACTAATGCCAAATCAAAACACAAACCTATATTCATAGAAAGGTTTCCTCTTCAACCAATGTCCTCTAGTGGAGTGCCATTCAAAGCCAGTTGTAAGTCCGAGTTCTAGAACTGCGTCACAGGATTTCTGAAGTTATCCATCTGTAGGGACGCTGGCTTCTCCATCTTCTCCTCACAGAGAAGTTGGTGGGTTCCAACTGCCAGGCTTGGGGTTAGCAGCCAACTCTGAAATCTATGACCTTTTGTAGTTACTACATGTTTCAAAATGGAAATGTGGGGAAATTTTGACAGAAACATTAAGTGCATGTGTGAATATGTGTGCTTCCTGATATTTTACCTCAAAAACAAACAAAAATAAACTATAAAATTTAAATGGAGAGTACATAGAAAGTAATAGAAAATTCATAAAGATGTCCACCTCTAATTTTATTTAATGAATTTCAAAAGCAATTAATAGTGTAACCCTGTTTTGTTGTTACTGTTGTTGGACACATAGTTCCAAGTTATCATTTTGACAGTGCTCATTCATTGCTTATAAGGGATTAAAAATAGGCCTTCTCATGAAATTAAGTATCACTTTATGAGACACTTGCATAATTTGGCTGCTTGATGATTGTAATGTACTCTGTGTGTATATAGTTTTAATTGTACTTACAAAAATAAACAGATTGTTATTTCTGTATTCTGAATAATAAAATAACCTGAAAATATATCAGTGGAAAAATCATAAACTCTGATGACACTTTCCTTAAAGGAAAAACAAACACTTTCATTTGCTGCTATGGAAAAATATTGATGATCTATTTCAATATGAAATAAGAATGAGAGTAAAACAACCCCAGTAATATAATATCTGTATGATAAAGAAATATGTGTATATATGTTTAAGAGTGAGTACACATGAATATATATTAGATTGAAAGGGCCTTTTTTATCAATTTATTGAGCACTCGTACATCGTTTTTCATCATACATAGTTCAATACATAGCTACATGTACTGTGCCAAGCACCCCCACTTGCCTGTTCTTGTCAACATTCTCCTAACACCTGTCTTTCCACTTGGGCCCTTGATATGAGCCCCGCTTCTTTCCCCTTCCAACCTTTCCCCCTACCCCCCAGTCCTCGTTACTCTGCAGTCATTATTGTTTTGTCATATCTTACACTGACCGACATCCCCTGTCCACTCCTCGCTACGTCTGTCCTCCAGATAGGAGACAATCTGCAGATCCTCATAGCTGGCTTCCTCTCTGCACCTTACCCTCCCTCCACTCGTCCGGCAACTCCACTCCCACCCCGAGTTCCCTGCCTTTCCAGCTCCCATCTCTGCCAGTGCACCTCTTTCAGTCCAGCCGGAGCTGCAGGGCAGAGTTGGGACCGTGGTGTTTGGGGGGAGGAAACCTTCAGGAAATAGAGGAAAGATTTATGCTTCATTGCTACCTCACTACCCCTTGATTGTCCCATCTCCTCCCCATGATTCCCCTGTAAGGGAGTGTCTATTTGCCCCCAAGTGAACTTTGGCTCCCCACCCTGCTCTCCCCCTCATTCTCACTGATTATGTCCTTGTTTTTTGATGTCTGTTCCCATTGACCCCTTGTGACCACACAGGTTGGTGCACTTCTATGTGGACTTTGCTATTTCTGTGCTGGATGGCCACTTGTACACCTTCTAGCCTTTAAGGTCCCAGCTACTTTATCGTTTGTTGGCTGGGCGCCATCAATTTTCTCGGCTCTGTCTGCCTCTGCACCCTTTTGTCCTTAGCGATCATGACAGGAGGGTGGGCACTTAATGATATTTTTTTTGTTCTATGATGCCTGATAGCCTGGTTCTTTCTACTTCTCGTGGTCACACAGGCTTGTGTGCTTCTTCTATGGTAGGCCTCGTTGCGCTGTTTCCTCATCCTCAAGCCTTTGAGGCCTCAGGCATTATGCCTTGATAGCCGGGTACCATTAGCCATCTTCACCACACTTTCTCCTGTCCCCACTTGTCCTCAGTGATCATCTCAGGAAAGTTCATACACAGTAATATGGTTTTTTCCTGTTTGATGCCTGAGACCTGATCCTTTGACTCCTCTCGGCCACACTGGCTGGTGAGCTGCTTCTGTGTGGACTTGGGTACTTCTCGGCTAGTTGGCTGTTTATCTTCAGGCTTTGAGACCCCAGACTGTAGATCTTTTGATATCTGGGTGCCATCATTTTCTTCACCACATTTGCTTATGCACCTATTTGACTTCAGTGATCATATTGGGATGGTGAGCATTGTGGCCACATTCATAGAACAAAGTGTTTTTACATTGAAAGAGTGCGTGGGTGGGGGCCCAAGGTCCAGCTGCTGCCATAGTACTAAGTCTATAACTATGTATTCCTGAATTTATTCCCACCTTTTCATAAATAATTATTTTTACATATATATATATATATATATATATATATATATATATACTTGTGTTTAGACCTCTACAAGTGCTCTTTGCCTTCTCATTCCTTCCTCTATTTCCTTCTGCCTTCCTCTTGCCCCTCTTTTTGTGGCCAGTCTTCATTTGAGTTTCATAACTTCCTCTCTGTTACATTACACTTACTTTGGCCCTATTAGGCCTCTCCCACTCTCCTCCCCACCGATTGCAGACCACTGGTTGTTCTCCCCATCCCTGAGTCTGTCCATGCCCCCTTCCCCCCACAGCTGTTAGGAACCCTCGGTCCAGTTGCTCTCTCCTCCAGACCATCCAGCCAGGAGTGCTCCCTTCTTGATTTGGTCCATTTTGGGGACTCAGACCACTTGCTTCCCTGCTGTATGTCCTGAAATGTCCCTTGTTGCTGTCTGTAGGAAGACAATATGACAGGCCCCGTTGTTGTTTGCCCAGTTCCTCCTGTGGCTTAGGTCCCTGCAGGATCATAGTCCTCTGAGCATTGTGGGCAGGAAGCAGGACAGCATGGGGACAGACCAACCCTCCTTCTCTGCCTCTATTTCGACCTGTCTCCATGTGGGTATGGCATGCTGGTCACTTTCCGCCACCTTTTTTCAGCCATACCCATTTACATTCAGGGGTCAGTCTGGCTCTGGTTACGGCTAGCCAATAGGGACCTTTTACAACTATGAATTGAAGGCCTTAAAAAATTTCTCCAAAGTCTTCATGCTGACAAAAACAATCTCAAAAGGTAGTTGAGGAAGCAACAATATCAGACACTCATTTTTCACTGAAGTCATTGAAACAATTAAGAGATAAAATAGGACCAATTTAATAAGCAGCAAAATAAATTTCAATCGGTAAGAAATTAAAACCAGAAAAATTATATGTATATTGTTAATGAGACACTAGAACAATTAGACATATAACTTTCGAGCAAGTTAGAAAGGTAGAAAAAGCATGAAGGAAGACACAAAAAATCTCTCCCTAAAACAAAAAAAAAAAAAATGACAGCATTTGTAGAGATAAAAATAATAAGATAGAAACAATTAAATCAAAGCTGTTTTTCAAAGGATAATAAAAATTACAATCTTCTCTTCAGGTGAATATATAGAAAAAGAGAAAATAAATAGGTATAAACTCCTATTCTCTCATGGATTGTGATCAAACACCCTCAGGAGGACAGAGCAGAATTGTTCCTTCAGATTTCCAGGACTGTACCTTTATGGGAGGAGAGACGGGCTCCTCTTTCGCTCACAGAATGGCTGGTGGGGTAGAGCAACCATCCTATGGTTAACGATACCGTGTTTATCCCACAGAACCAAAATAACTCATTAAAATTGACTTTGTAAGCAATAAAAGCATAGATACATTTTTTAATATAAAGCAAATAAAAAATAAACGTCATGATGAAAAGACCAGCTTTTAATCAGCACTTTACCTTTTGATATTTTGCTGGCAGAATATTACTTTTCATTATAGATAGTTTTTTAATTGGCTACATGTTAAGGGTCAAGAGGGCACTGGCAGTTACTTGGTCATCCTGATGGATACAAAATTTTCTGAGTAATGTATTATTAGTAAATTGTCATTAAAAATTGAGTGATGAATTAATGTATGTTGTCTGACATGTTGAACTTAATTAAAAATAGATCAGATGCAGCTATTTTTGTTGGCACAAGAATATTATACACATTTGATTCAGAAAAATAGGCTTCAAAATATCACCACAGAATAAAAGTATATAGTGAATAAAACGATATTAATTTAAATTTCTGGTTTTTGACAGTATTTTAGAACATTTTAGTCATTTTATAAGTGTAACAAAATAATAGTGAATATATAGAGGCTGTTTGTTTTTAATTCAAATAATATATCTGTAAAATTGGTTACTATATGAAATTATCCATAATATTGATATAATGTCTAATAATTTTCTCAGCCAAATGAAAACTATCCACAGAAGTGCTGATTATATGAAGCAACACAATTCTACAAATTTTATTCATGTCTGATAAGAAAAGAGAAGGCTTCCACAGAGATTATTGGAAGAGAACTTTAAGGAAAATATTTTTTACTTGGGGGATGTTTACACTCTTCTTTCCCACTTCAGCTACACCGTAATACAAAACATGAGGGAGTACATTCTATACAAACTTCATGAAAAAATGTTATCTAAATAACTTATCTTTGTGAAATAAACATCAGAAATGTGTAACTGTTGGCTGAGTCTGATGGCAGAAGAAAGTGTTAAATTGCAGTCCTGAACAAGAAACAACATGAAAACAGGTGAAAAGATGGAAATGTAAGACACAGAAGTGACAGAATCCATCTACAAATAGATGGTATGGAAATTGAATTGAAAAGTAAACATAAGTACCCTTATGTTAAAAACAAATAGCTGCTGTTTGAAACAATATAAATCACGTTTGTCAGTCTCAGACAAGTTTTTTTTAATTAGGATCATATAAAACTGGATAACATTTAATTAAAATACAAATATAATCATACTCACTGTAATGTATGATAGTGTATAACACACTTAGGTTTTATTCTTTAGTCTACACATGTAAGTGCAATATTTTTATATTACATAACATAAAATGTAGGATCACATGATGTGTACTTTCCAATAATTATTGTTAAGTCATCTTCATAAAGTCATCATTTTATAAAAAAAAATGTGTGCTCTTTAAAGAGTAGCCACATTTTATGCATCAAATAGCTCCACTTAAGAATTAGCCATTCCATTTTTTAAAATGCTTTTGCTTCTCGGTCTTTTCTCCTTCTTATATTTGTTCTTGTCAGGCGCCATGGAGTTGACTTTATCTCCTGGTGAGCTCATGAACAATAGCAGGAATCCTTCTGTTGTGGCCTGTGCCATCCCCCTGTGGCTGTCCGAGCACACTGTTGGACTGACTGTTATCAGCTCATCTCACTTAGGGTTTTCATTCTATTCCATTGTACTAAGCATGATGTTCCTCTCCAGTGGCTTGTTTGTAATGATTCCATGTTCAAACTATGTGATATTAAGCCTTAATATTCTCCCATCTAATGAACATGAATATTCTGATTTAAATATATATTACTGAATATATATTCAACTGAATACATATTTTACTGAATATATGTCTATTTACTGAATATATATATATATATATATATATATTACTGAAGATATTCAGGCATATATTTTTCCAAGTTTTTTTTATGCCCTCAAGATGATTCCAATTCATAGTGACACTGCCATGACCCTGTTGGACAGAATAGTCTCTTAAGATGTCCTGCACTGAAGTTTTCATGGGAGCAAATGGCCGGGTCTTGTTTCCCATGAGAGCCTTTGGCAGGTTGAGATAACCCAGCATCAGGTCAGCAGACAAACTTCTGGAGCACCTAAAATTTCTTTGCAAATATAGAAAACAAATAACTATGAAATTATCTTCAAAACACATTTTTACACGTAAAAAACCCTAGTGTCATCTGTGTGCTATGTACTTGAGAATGTCATAATTGCAGATATACAACTAATTTATGATTTATAGTTATAGTTTTTGTATTAAACTGTTCCACCAGGACTCTTTCCCCTCATGTAGGTATTTCTATTTTCTTAATTTCAGGGATATTTTCTTTTATAACTCCAAAACAAGAGCAATGTGAAGCCTTTCATCCATTTTATCCAAGTTAACACAGTGCTTTGACATAAAAGAAACTAATTCAGAACTTAACTGTTTTTTTATTTTCAGAGATTATTTTAGAAACAACAATGTCACATATTTTATCTTTAATCATACAGATTTATGTTTTACATATTTGGGGGGGGGTTTAGTTAGAAATAAAAATATTCAATAAGGAGAAAGGATAGCCAATGCTTAGAATATATTAAATTGAAAGCATAGACCAGAATGAAAGATAAGACTCCAATAACACTGAAAAGACACAGAGAATTGAATCTGTTATGAATGATTTATGCTCCAGGATCATGAGGTTAAAAAGGCAAAAGCTTTCATGCTCACTCATGCAAGAATGTCAAGTCACTGGTCTAGATAAAGAATTTGACAGTAATAAGATTTTAAAAGCAGATATTTCTGGTACCATTGTCTGCCATAATAAATAGAGGTCATAAAGTTTTGGTCTAAACATATTCAGAGGGGATTGATATTACAAGCCGACCATTTTTCTGAACTTTGAGGATTTAAAGATCAATTTAATAAACAAATAAAGGCATAAAGACTACTGTGCTTGTGAGTTTAAGAGAGGCTTTTACCTATCTCAAGTTTACCTTTAATTATTAATTTCACTCCAAATTGTATTTTTAGTCCCTATTTTTATTGTGATGTCTATTTTAGAGGCAAAGCATCTACACATTTGTATGAACTAAAATAGACATAGCAAAACAATACCTATTATAATTTCAGGGAAATATTTAATTTTCAAAAATATGTCATACTTGCTTATGATAATACTGAGGAAAGTGAACTATATCATTGTAGTAGCCATTATTTAAAGAAAAAGTTCACATGTATTAGTCATATACAAGATTGGTCTAGGTCTGAGAGTGCCCTATTACAGGAATTGGTTGATTACAATTAATGTCAAGTGATCCTACTCACTTAAACAATATTTAAATTTAAAATTCAAGTCAAATATGAAATAATGATTCATCATCATCATGTGAATTCATCTTGGGTATATAATGTGAGTTTCAAACCAGAATTTAATGCAAAAACTAAATGAAAAATTCCTTCCAAATTCTAGTGCATCACTGAAAAGAACTGTGGTGGTAACTATAAATCACAAATTAGTTGTATATCTGTAATTATGACATTCTCAATTACATAGCACACAGATGACATTAGTATTTTTTACATGTAAAAATGTGTTTTGAAGACAATGTCATAGTTATTTGTTTTCTATATTTGCAAAGAAACTTTAAGTGCTCTAGAAGTTTCTTCTTGGCATTCGTTAATAAGGTAATATCTGTTTTAATCTGGGAAACAGCTACTCATTTTTGCAAAGATACTTGGAAGACAAAAGTCTGACCTACCTACTGAAATGAATTTATATCTGTTTTTACTCTAAAGAAATGTGGTCCAAGGGACTGGGAAGAATATCAATATCACATACATGCAAGCAAAATTTGCTACAGGTAATTCAAACGTGACTGTAGCTGAACATGAGGAAATTATCTGAAATTCAAAAGAGAAAGTGAAAAGAGGAATATCAATACTGTCAGATGTATCTTGCCTAAAATCAGAGAATACCAGAAATGCATTTGCCTCTGTTTTATTGACTATTCAAAGGCATCATGTGCATCACAAAAAATGATGTGTCAGCGCATAGAAAGGGAAATCAAGGACACTTAATTGTGTTCACTTGAGCCTGTGCACAGACCAAAAGGTGAGGGGACAGGGAGCATTTAAGGTCAGAAACGTACGAGATAGTGTTGTATACTTTCACCCTATTTAGTCAATCTGTGTTCTAATCAAATAATCTCAGGAACTGCACTCTGGTAAGAAGAATATAGCATTAGGATTCATTTGTAACTTATTACAGAGGACACAACCTTACTCATGGAAAGTAAAGAGAATTGACTGATTTTGATCAAAGCTATAATCTTCAAATGGATCTGTACTTTAACATAGAAAAAATACACACTCTCAATACTGCGCTAATTCTCGGTCAAACACATATCCCATTACTTCATTAGTCCTCCTTATTTATTGTGCACTAATTGTTAATTTTGACTGCTTTTTAAGATAACAAATGCAAACTGTCGACTATTCAGTTCCTAGTAAAGGTCAAGGGATATTTGGGAAAATTCCAAGTTCATGAAGTTTGCACTGTTCAGATATATATCTTTGGATCAAAGAATACCATTTAAAGTAACACTTGACCTTCAAATAAAGTCTGTGTGTACTTCCTGTCTCTCAGGGGAGCTAGCACTACGTTAAAACATCTTGTTCTTTTGTTGTTGTTTTTTATAGATAAGCAGAGTGAAGTATAGGACATGTATTCTGTATCTCAAAAACTATGGCTGATGGGAGAAACCCTTTACAATTTTTTTTTTATTATAAGAAGGTAAAAAATACCGAGAAATAAGTCTAACATTTGAGGCACCAAAATGTTTGTTGGTCAGTGTAAACAACATTATGATAAATGGAGAAAACATTAAAGGTTACTTGATTTCAAACATAACACAAATGAAAGCACCAGTTAAGAAGCCAACTTACATATTGAGTTTGAAATATTTATTTTAAATATATCTTTAAAAGTTAAAGCAAGAATATCATTTTGATGACTAAGGTGCACCTGATCAAAATACAGTATTTCCAATCCTCTCAAAATGATGAGGATGGCATTAGAGAAGAAAATTGAGTAGGCCATGGACCGCCAGTGGAACAAACTGATCTGTCTGGGGAAAGGTACAGACATGTGCCCCTTAGTCGTGAGTGCAGCGAGACTTCCTTCCATTTGCTTTCGGTACTTGATCAGGAAGGTCCCATCCCTAGAGAGTGATACCATGCTTGGTAAAGTAGAGGGTGAGCAAAAAGTGGAAAACTCAATCAAATGAATGGATTCAGTTGCTGCACTAATGAACTAGAACAGGGTGGTCCAGCAGTTGTACATCACTGCCTTCCATAGATTCCCTAGGAATCAGGACCAACTCAAAGGCACCTAACAATCAACATCAGAAATAATATGGAAAAAAATGTAATGGAAATTAAAGGCGGTTGAATGCTTTAGTGAATCACTCTGCTATTCTTTTAAAATTAGTGTACTTACTCATTGAAAGAACATGGAAAAAAAACCTCTATCAGTCTCACTTTATTGGAAAGTAAAAGAGAGCTCAAAGAGGTTCACAAAATTCTGTAAATTTATATACATAATAAGTACTAGGTTAGGATTTAAGTCAATCTATACCTGCTTCTAGATCACTGGTTATCATCCTGTGGGTTGTGACCCCTTTCACGGGGGTCGCCCAATTCATAACAGTGGCAAAATCACAGTTATGAAGTAGCAACAAAAGTCATTTTATGATTGGAGCACACCACAACATGAGGAACTGTATTAAAGGGTCGTGGCATTAGGAAGGTTAGGAACCACTGTTTCAGACAATGTGAATTGAGTATCAATTAGGTAGTTCTTGGGATCACTGTGAAATGTAGAGACAGGGCTGAGCCCCAGTGGTGTTGTGGTTGAGTGCTGGACTGCGGCCCACTGGTTTGATGGTTCAAACCCAGCAGCAGCTCTCCAGAGGGCAGTGATGCGACCCCCCCCCCAAAAAAAAGAAAAGAAATGTAGAGACTTAAACCAAAATCAATATAGCTAAAAATCTTCCCTTTCTCTCACACTACACAATCATTATTGTTATGTCTGATCCACTGCGCTAATCCATATTCTTGAGGGACTTCATTTTTTCTCTGACACTTTGTCTTACCTAACATGATGTTCTTTACAAGGGACTTTTTATTTGCTAAGGTGACTGGCTCTATTGCTGATTCCTGGAATGTAGGTGTCAAGCAGGGATGAACTCCAGACCCAAGATGCCCAAATGTTTATAAAAAATAAATTAAGATATGAATAACTTTTGATATGACCTCTTTGATCAAAGTGATGATCTCCTGATGGAAACCAGGCATGTGATTGTTAATGATCAAGGTTCACAGAATATATGCTAAAATACTAAAATATAATCCAGTTTACAAAAGGAGAAAAATGAACTAGCAGCAGAAAAGTGAGCAGACTAAGCACAGGAATAGCAGAAATTACAGAGAAAAATATTTAAAAGTGTAGTAATGTTTTTCTCTTTATATATTTATCATGACATTTTATATATATTGAATGTATGAATTCTGATATGTGATTAAGGGTATTTGATATATGATTCCCTGAAGAATAAAATAACAAAACTTTCTTGGTCTGTGCAGATAAAAAACTTTTACTGACATGATTGATACTTGAGCTGAACATAGAATAATTACAACAAGCTATTTCCTCAAGCTATCTATTAGTTAATCCATTATGTTGTTCTGACATTAATTGCAAAACAATAAATTGATGACAAGGCTTCTTCTACTATAGACAAGCTATTTGTTGTTGATCTAATATTAGACTGGAGTTTGCCTAGTTCTTTAAAGTTTTCATTTGCCTCTTATTTTTTAAGTTGTCAATACTTCAATAATTCCATATTCATGAATAAGATGAAACATCTTTTATAATTCTGGAAATTGCTCTCTGGTAGTTTGTGCACTGACTTGTCCAAGAGACTTAGTCTTCACAAATCTCGGAAAGGTTTTTTTTTAACTATAACATTGAAAAGTGCTGAATCGTGAAGAGTGTAAGTAAAACACGTAGAAAAGAATGTTGGTCATATAAAATGTCACATCTGCTATTCTGTTCATTTCAATTGGTAGTTTATTGTCAAAAATGTCTAATGTATTTTTCTAAAACTTCCATTTTATAAAGTAATCATGAATTTATCATACATAACTTGTTCACCTTTATTTCTTATATAAGAATAGTGAGTCACAACCCTTTAATCACGTTACAGAGAAAATATCTTGAGGATTTAAATTGTAGAGTTACAAATCTTAGAAATTTTCTCTTTTTGTAAGAAAATTGTTTTACTTCATTTTGTCATAAAATTCAAAAATTGGAATACTGATAGATCATAATTAGATAATAAATTAGTTAACAGACACATTTTTATTAATACAACTCTATAAGGAGAAAGTACATATTTTCAATAGTTCATTTGTTTGATTAATTTTTAGTATAAAATAGTATGCTATTAAATTTAGAGAAGATGATTAGCATTTGCAAAATAAAAGCAAAAGCCCATTTTCAGCTAGCTGGAGTGTGCACAAATGCACATCCTCTTCCTGCCATATACTACACAAACAGTGCATTTTTTGCCGAATTGGGAAAAATATAAAAATCATTGAGTGTGAATAAGAACATCATACAATTTAATAAGCATGGGAATAAGAAATGTTACAACTGCAGAAAATGTTGGTCTTTGGATCTTTTGGGCTTTGCCGATATGGTCATTTATGTCATTATCCTAAGACCTGGGTTTTACAAAATCTTTACATATACATTTTTTTTTCCTTTTTGATGAAGCGTCGGAGAAGAGGGTCCATGTAGGGCTATCTTCTAACATCTGAGGTTATAATAAGCACAAATTATTGTAAAATGCAATCACACCACAGAAAACTCTGCAACTCAAGTCTGTGAGTCATCGACCTCTACATGAGGTTGTGCTTATTGTTAGGTGCCAGGTGAGTTCTAGCTACACACAGCAAAAGAAAATACTGCCCAGTCCATTTCACACTAACTCTTGCTGTTTGAGCCTGTTGTTACAGTCACTGTATCAATCAGTATAGCTCCTTGAGAATCTTCCTCTATTTTAGCCAACTCTTTTCTAAGGACTGGTCCTTCCTGATAGCATACCCAAAGTGCACTCAAAGGCATACCCTTCCCTTCTTCATGTCTGCTGATCATTCTGAAAATACTTCCTCCAAGACAAGATTTGTCTCTCTGGTAGTTCATAGTACATTTAATATTCTTCAATCACTTGCAAGTCAAAGTTATGATTTCTTCTCATAAACAGCTTTTATAGTATGAGATGATCAAAACACTGGGGCTTGGCTAAAACTCACTTTCACACTCAAAGTGACATCCTGGTTCTTCAACTTTTCACTGAGGTCTAGTGCAGCAGCTTTACCCCATGCAGTACATTCTTTCACTCCTCGACTGCCACTTTCAAGACAATTGGCCATAGGTCCAAGTAAAACAAAGTCCTCAAGACCTTCAATGATATCTTGGCTCATCATAATTTTGATTTGGTTCATTTGTGAAGGTTTTTGTTTTTTGTACATTTAGCTGCAGTCCACACAGCTGTGTTTTTTACCTCTTCATCAATAAGTACTTCAAGTTCCCTTGGTTTTTCAACAAGCAATGTTCTGTCCTTTGCATAGCAGATTATTATTAAGCCTTCCTCCAATGCTGATACCCAATTCTTATTTTTTGTATAGTACAGCTTCTTAGATTACTTTCTCAGCAGACGGATTAAGTATATATGATAAAAGGAGACAAACATCTTTCCTATATTAACCAGGCAGTATACGTTTGTGTTGTTCAGATAACTACTTCATGATTCATGTACAGGATCGGAATGAGCACAGCTACGTGGTCTAGAATTTCCATGCTTCTTAATGTTATCCATATTCCATTATGTCCACACAGTCAGATGCTTTGCTTAGTGAATAAAACACAAATAAACATATTTCTGATATTCCCTGCTTTCTGAGAAAATTTTTCTCATGTCAGCAATGATATTCTTTGTTTCCTTTCCTCTTCTGAAGCCAACTGAATGTTTGACAACTCCATGCAGGTACTGTTACAAAAATTGTTTAATTATCTTCAGCAAATTTTACTTGCATGCAATATTAATTATATCATCTGATAATTTCTACATTCAGGAAGGTAACCTTCCTTAGGAATGGGTACTAATGTGGAGAGCTAAGTGTCAATTGGACAGTAGCTTTCTTTCAAATTTCTTGGCACAGACCAGTGAGAGCTTTCAGCATTGTTGTTTGCTGAAACATTTCAGTTGGTATTCCGTTAATTCCTGGAGCCTAATTTTTCACTAATATCATCAATATAGCTTGGACTTCCTCTTTCAAAACCATCAGTTTTTTACCATCTGCTACCTCCTGAAATGTTGAGAACTTCTTTTTTAGTACAATGACTCGGGGTATTACTTCTGACTTTTCTTGATGATGAACAAAACAACACAATGCTGCCTAGTAATGTGCAGCCCTCACAATCTTTGATATAATTCATTCTACTGTAGTCACTATATCATTCCGTCTCATTGAGGAATTTTCACTCTTCTGCTTACCTTCTACTTTACACCAGGAATTGGTCCTTCCTGATATCATGTTCAAACTATGGAACATAAAATCTTGCCATCTCCACTTCAAAGGAATATTATTACTGTAGTTCTTGAAGAATAGAATTGTTTATTTTTCTAGTAGTTCATGGCATATTTAATTTCCTTTGGATTCACCTTAATGGAAACTCATAAACCCATTCAGTCTTCCTTATTCATTATACAGTTTTCCAGATGTATAAGATAATTGAAAATTCATAATCAGACATACCTTAGTCATTTACCTTAGTCATCTTTGCCTATAAGTATCTTAATGATGTCATTTGCTGTAAGTTTGTCCAGTGCAATATATTATTTTATTTCTTGACCAATGTTCCCAAACTTGTTGAGTCAAGTAAATGAAATATTTGACAATTTAAAACTTTTTCCCATTCATCATGATGTTGTTTCTTATTGGTTCAGTTGTGAGGATTGAAGGATTTTTGTTTATTTTTATCATAACATAATTCACAATTGCTGCAGAGCATATTCCATGAAGAATCAGGATGCTTGTGAAAGAACATCTTTGTAAAAACAAACCCATCCTATCATGAAATATCCTGAAGCATCTGTTTTTGAAAAATAGAACACAGAGTCTAAGCATCTCTACACATCTGTATGAAACTCAGTGGAGTTAGTTTCATTTGTTTGTTTCCTTCTTGCAGTTTACAAAATGAAAGATGATTCATTTGAGGCTTACAATAATGATAACAAATATTCCAAAGGCTTTCATATGCAAAATATTTTAATTGCTGAAGACTTGAAATAAATCTTGGCTCTCTACATTAACATATTTCTTCTTGGGACTTTTGCTTCATTTTTCACAAAGTTTGCATATAACTTTTTCCCCTTGATCCCTTGATCATTAGATGAATAAAAAACGAATCTCACATGGAAATTGGATTTTGTAATTAGTGGTCAGGCTTTGGCAATATTCTTAAACATTTCACATAGTAACTGATAAATTAGTAAATCAAGTCTATTTCATTTTGAAGTGTCAGACTTGAAATTCTTCAGAAGTTGTGGTATTGAAATGAAACTTGAGGAGACACATGACTTATTCGATACACATTAGTCTAAGAAAAGTAGTTTGATCATTCTTATAGCATCAATTTCTGTGAACTAAAATGCTGCATTGTAGTATCTGTATTCTTTTACTATTCCAGGATCTTAAACATAATAAAAGAGTTAATTAAAGTAAAAAGTGATCTTTTAGTTAATATGTTAATTATGACCAATAGTTAGTTATTTAATTATGACCAAGTAAACTATCTTTCAATTATTCATGTTTATTTATAATTTACTCAATTTAAGTCAACATTTGTTGCTATTGATTACAGAGTCAGACTGATTTGAAGTCATGATTGCCCATATATGCAGAGTAAATTGCTCCATATGTTTTCAAGGCTGTCACCTTTCAAGAGTCTGTCCCATGAAAAGTCTCTGGGTAGATTTGAAACACTAATTCTTCTAATAGTCAAGTTTTAATCATTTGACTCTTCCATTTTGCATTTAAATAAATCTTGCTGTTTTACTAATGTCTTGGGTAGTGTAAATATTTGCAAAATAAAAATTGTGCTTCAATAAGAGGGGGTGACCACAAGCAACCAGGGTTTTTATTCAAAGCTAGGTATTTTTTAAAAAAACAATCTTCTCACCTTCAAAGTACTCTTCATTTTCACTTAACATCTTTGCCAAATCTGTGATTCTATTCTTGGAAACATTTTCAAACTCATCTGTTTGAGTGGCCCAATGTGTTAATCCAGGTAGACTAGAGAAACAAATTCATAAACACACATGTGGGTATAAGGGGAAAGTTTATATACAGAGGAATGGAACATTGAGAAAGCATCCCAGTCCAGTCCATTACAAGATCATAAGTCTGATATTAGCTCATATGCCTGAGACCAGGCTATAAAGTCTCCTTCTAACTCATGAAGCTCATGCAATGGCACCAGAACAATCACAGGCCAGAGGGTGCAGAGTGCTGTGTATCTAGCAGCAGTAGAAACATCCCTGCATTGACAGAGGTCTCCCTGTGGCTCCTTGTTTTCAGAGCGCAGGAACCGTCAGCAGTATTCATTGGCTGTCAAAGCATCTCAGCATTAGCAGGGGTCTCTCTGTGATTTTTCCAGCTTCTGAGGTCTGGTTCCTGGTCCCATCAGAGTAAGCCTGTGTGACTTCTCCTCCGGTTTCTCCAGTTCCTAGTACTCAGGGTCTATGCTGTCATCTTGCCTTGTCAGTGGAGTGTCTCCCAGAGACTGAGTTTTGTCTCTTATGTCCATGGGAGAAATATTGCGAGATTTCCCAGAACTCTTAGAGAAAGCCATGCCTACACAGAAGTCTTATTGGCTATCTCCAGACTGATGGGTTAGACTGCACCTCTACACTCCCAGTGCTAAAATTGACATCAATCAGTGACCACCACACCCACTCTCATTTCTTTTTCACCTCTTTTACACCATCAAATCACTGTCTTTTCATGTCCCTCTTCATTCACGGAAACAAAAAGAAGTTACACAAAGTAATATCAGGTGAGTAATGGGAGTGGGACAAGAGAGGCATGCAGGTTTTTTCATTTTTATTTTTTTGCCAGAAATCACACATTGAGATGGCTGCATGGGCAACAACATTGTCATGGTGGAAAAACCAGCTTGATTAAGTCTGACCTGGTTGAGAATACTCTAAATCCTCCTCACATCATAAAAACAAATGAACATTGTTTTGATCTTTGAATTCCTTGATACGTTTTTTGGGGGAGAGGTGATGATGATACTGTTCCACTGGCTTGGTTGATGTTTGCTTGGGGTGTTGTAAGAATAGCACCGTATCTTATCACCAGTAGTGACCTTAGATAAACTTCACTGTGACTTGGGAGCTGATCTGTCAAAGCACAGCATGCTTCCAATCAACATTCTTGGCCCTGGACATTCAGAACCCAAGGCACACATTTTGCAGCGATGCTTCTCTTTTCCCAAATCTTCCATTAAAATTCGCTGAACCAAGCTTCAAGGTAGTCCAGATAACTTCTCCATCTCTTTAATGCCCCCTGTCAGTCTTCAACACAAATGCATAAATTTTGTTGACATTTTCCTATGTTAGGGTAGTCGATGGACACCCATAATGAGGTTTTGTCATCAGTTGACATTTCACCTTTTCTGAAATGAGAAAACCACTTGTGCACTTGAGTTTTTCCCATAGCGCTGTCCTCGTAAGCTGTGTACAACATCACAACCAGTTTCTGCCGCATTTTTCCCCATCAGGAGACAAAATTTCACAGTTGGTTGTTGTTCTCTTAAATTGGCCATCACAAAAATATGATTTTAAGTGAAACTACTTAGATGAAAAAAATTCACTGTGACCAGAGAGAACATATCCAGTCATGAAGCAATAACTCAGTGAATCCTAGGTGCTTTCCTCATGGGAAAAAAAATGCATTCTATGAAAGCTCTCCTGAGTGGGTTGTGTCTGGTTTTTTTTTAGTACCCCCTCATACTTTTACCAATGTGTATGTCACTCTTCACATCCTCAACCTGAATAACTTTGATTGCTGCTTAGATTCCATTTCAGAATTAGCTTATTCTGATCTTTTTCTTCAGGATGATTGTGTCTACAGTAAATCCTTTGCATTTGCAAAATAAAGTTTTGAACACTTTGGTAAATAGCCACACATGCACACAAACCTCTAAAATAATCAATAAATAAATATATGTGGTAAAAATTGCTGAAAATATCTATTAACAAAAGTACCATCCATACTCGAGTATAAACCAAGAGAATATCAGACAAAGCATCTAATTTTACCATTAAAACTGTATAAAGATGTGCTAAAAACTCAGCTTATACAAAAGTATGTATGGTTAGTAAAAACTTTTAAGTGAGAGGGGATGAACATGTTTATTTATTAATTACTATCAAGCCCATGTTAGGAAAATAAGTTTATATAAATGCATACAATACTTTAAAAGGGACATTGAAAACTAGCAGTGGTTTTAATACTTCTTTGAAATTATGAAGCAAATTATTTTGTATTCAAATATGTATTTCTTCTTAAAAATTAGACACTACATCTCTTTATAAGAATATTAGTCCTAATAATCACCACTTAGCCACCAGTTTCAAGTAGCTGAGTATTGACTTGTGTGTTGCTATGATGCTAGAAGTTACTCCATTAGCATATTAATACTGACAGGTCACCTGTGGAGGACAGCTTTCAATAGATGTCCCATCCTCAAAGAGACCAGAAAGAGGGACTTAGCAATTGAGTACTAAAATGAAGAAGGAGGAGGAGGAGGAGCGAGAGATGGAGGAAGAGGAAGAGAAGAAGAATAACAGTGAAAAGCTGAAACGGTGATGAATAGCCAGCTATTGACATAGTGCTGGAAGACGAGCCTCTCGTGTTAGATGGCACTCAACATATGACTGCCAGTTGCTGCCCCTTCAAAGCACAGTTGCCTTAATGATATGGAAACTGTGAAGCTTTCAGGAACTTCATTTTGTGATGGACTTTACCTCAACATGAGAATACTCAATGGCATGTAGACATTAAAAAATCATCACATGAATGTTGGGTGTATGGGTCTGGAAAATGTAAAAGTACCAAAAATAAAATGGAACACATGAATCCTAATACAAGTAGGAAAAAAACCCCAATAAGCTTCAATTGAGGAGAAATAGTGTAATATCTTCAGGAAGACCATTTCACAATCAATCTTGAAGTTTAATGGTGGCTCTGTTACCATCACATCTACAAAGTGAGAGAGACATCTACAAGAAAGACCAGTTAATGTGTTTGTTATGAAAATGCACACACCAGCCATCAATGTCAAGATGACAAAAT
Organism: Nesogale talazaci; assembly: GCA_004026705.1. Lineage (NCBI taxonomy): Eukaryota > Metazoa > Chordata > Mammalia > Afrosoricida > Tenrecidae > Nesogale > Nesogale talazaci. The sequence goes on from PVJH01000354.1 coordinate 157,091, forward strand.
TGAACATGTGTACCAACATGTATAGTCTGAAATCAAACAGAAGTGGACATGAAATATTGTCCATTGACTGGTGATTGGAAATAGGAGCACTAGGTGCACCGTGGTTATGTAGTGAGTTGCTAACCCAAAGGCCAGTGATTCAAAACCACCAGCTGTTCCTCAGGAGAAAGACAAAGCTTTCCTCTACCTGTAAAATGTGAAAGTCTCAAAGACATATGGGGGCAGTTCCATTCTGTCTCCATGAGTTAGAAGCAACTTGTGCCCATGAGGTTAGTGAGTTACGAATGTGAACATTTATAACCAAGAAAAATCACTGCTCGAAAAATATGCTTAAGAAATACTTCACACTAGTATTCACATGACAGAATTTCATAAGACCAAGAACTTATTCATCAAGAATATATTTTTAAGAATAATGTAATTAGGAAATATACATATGAACTCACCAGGAAATTGACGTAGTGACTGAATCAAAAGTATATATGGATCATCCGTCAGAACAAGACCAACATTCAACTAATGAACAGACCATCAACAGTTCATATACAGTTCAACCTAAAGAAATGTAAATTAAGTTAAAGAGAATCCAATTCAAATTTAAATAGATACACAGAGTTACTAGGTCAGAAAGAATTGGTGACTGAACCATCAGGAACTTGCATATGATCAAGAATAAATGGTACTGAAGGAAGAAATCAAAGCTATAGAGAAGGCATTTGAGAAAACAAGGCTTTAGGAACTTAATAATATCCAATGATAACTTTCAACAGATAAATGCATGGCTACTGTTGTTAGGTGCTTTTGGATCAGTTTAAATCTATAGTCAATGAAAAGGAGGAAAACTACCAGAAGAATCTACTTCATAGGACGGCACTGAAGCTACAGTTCAGGGAGAGGGACAGATCAGATCAGAGCACATGGGAGCAAAGGAGATGGGGAGAAAGAGAGAGTGGAGCACATTATGGCCCACCAAGCTTTAAGGACAATATTCCTGCTCAGAGCTTGCACAGGTAGGACAATATGGCCGCTTCACTAGGAGATACGACATCCCGCATGGACCCATGGCCCTACAGGGGACAACACTGGAACCTCAGTTTGGGAATGGTGCCCAATCTGACCCCACCAAGGGGAAGCAAAACACTAAGGGCGTGCAACAGAGGAGCAAGAGGAGCAGAGCAAGAGATCTCAAAGAAATACCAAAAATGGACTTTGGGACCAGGGCATGGCACCCCATCAGACTCAACCTGAAAACATTCCAAAAGGTCAAAAAACAGATCTTGAACAGGCTTTTCTTTTCCTTTCCCTTTTTTCTTTCTTTGATTTTGTTGTTGTTTTGTTTTAATCTATTGCTTTGTTCTGCTCTATCTTATTTTCATGCATATTATTATCTCTTCAGGTCTATCTAGCTAAGATCAGTGGAGGGGAAATCTGGATGAGAAAACAACAGGGCAGATGGTTCTGGGGGGACATGGGCGAGGGTGAGGTGGGGGAAAAGAGGTGGCATAGAACAACCAGGGATAAGGCATCACTGAGGTGTACCATAGTGTTCCCATAAATATACCCCTGGCCTTGTTTATTACTGCAAAAATATTAGATTGCAGAATGTTGGCTGTTCCAGTAATCCTTTCAGGGCGGGAGTACAAGTCCTATCCTAGTATCTTTGATATGTGTTTTCCATGTTTTAATTAATTCATCCACTAAGAATTTTGTTTCTCTAAGCCATTTTCCAGTTACAGATCCTCTTATGAGAGAATGTTCCTTTTACTATACATATCTGCTTAACTATGTTTTTTTTTGTTTTTGAATGACAGTGGTCTTCTAGGTAGCCTCTGTAAATCAAGACCACTACCTACAGTTCTTTAAACATCTGGTATAGTTTAATCAGTGCTAATCAAGCCATCATTAAAAATGATTACTCCTTAAAATATATGGAATGATAAAATTTGAAATAGAGGTCAAGACCCCAAGCAATCAAGAGGCTATCCTTATGAGACTGTACTTAGGAACTTGTCCATTGGATTCATTCCATCACCAAATATAGCTCCATCAAAATGTATAAGGCTCCCTGAAAATACCCTTTCTGTCTTTCCAGAAGGAACAATCTATAATTCTGATGTTCTATTAATTGCATATAACAAAGAACTAATTAGTCTAATTATTCATAAAGCACCTCTGAAATTTAAATTACTATCACTATTCACATTTTTAAAGGAACTCTCTAATATGTAGCTGGAATTGTTGTTTGAACGTCACCAAAGATTTAAAGTCTGGGAAATCCACAGGGGCAGTTCTGGCCTGTCTCTAAGGTCACAATGACTTGGATTCAATTTGATGGCAGTGAGTTTGGTTTTTCTTGGTTATCATATGTATTAATATTAACCAGGAGTTTGAGGGAGTTTATATTTCTTTACTTTCCAACTACTTATCAAGTTTAAAATGATAATTTTAGAAAATCATCTTTAAAATTAATGAACTTGAAAAGGTCAAATTGTACTTTCTGTTATATTTGCTCTTTTCTTTCCCCAACAAGATATACTGTTTTTCCCCCCCACAAGTGCCGTGTTTCCCTGAAAATAAATTCTACTGATAAAATAAGCCCTAGCAAGATTTCTAAGCATATAAGCCCTACCCTAAAAATAAGGCCTAGTGAAGGATGTGGCTATGCAACCTAACAGCACAACTCATGCATTTCATCAAGGAGAGGTGACAAAGACGGGCAGCCCTTCTCATCTGCCCCACTCTTGATATTACAATAAACAAGCCATTCAAAGAACATTTGTAAATGAACAATAATGACTACATTGAAAATAGAATGATTAGAAATGAGCGCGGAAATTTTGTGAAGTCCAGCCTGTGAAAGGTCATGATTTGGGTGAAGAATTCATGGGACAAAACCCCTGATGATGTTTTTATGCACCCTGAGCAGGTTACATGGATAAGAGCTGTTCATTTAATGACTGCTCTATTAACTCAACATGAGAGAAGGTCAATGGTTCTAAAGGAAATAGAATCATAAGAAATTCAGATGGAATTCAGGGTTTGGAGAATTATGATGATGCTCCAGAAGAAGATGACTTAACTGTATTAAAAAAAAATGATACCACCCCTGAAAATAAGGCCTAAGTTGTCTTCTTGAGGGAAAAAAAATAAGATCCTGTCTTATTTTGGGGGAAACATGGTAGCTTGCCAAAGTAAATAGCATACAAATATAATATGATGAAATTGTTTTTTCCAACCATCAATCCCATGCTCAATGTAAAAAGAATTCAATCAATTAAGAAATCAATATGTACAAAGCAACAATTCATGGATTGCTGCTGGAAGCTGTACTATACTTCTGTAAGCCCCTAATATCAATAGTACTTTAAATTCTGTGTCATTTGATGAATTACTGATGTTGTCCCTGCAATAGCAGGAGCATGATTGAGAATGCTTTCCTTTTTGGTTTATTTTGGGACTTTTGCATTTTGTTTGTTTTGTTGTTGTTTTTAAAGATGATTATCTTCTTGGTTCTAGTTTTCTTTATTCCCTTTTCGTAATGTGACCACCTAAGTCCATCAGAGTTACTCATAACCCAGGAACAAGGGGATGGATTCCGGGCTCCCACATAATTCTATCTCTAATCCAAGAACAGTTAGCTCTTGTGACATGACTCTGCTCAATTATCACTTTAACAGAGAGTACTGAAAACAAAGGTGCAAGTGCGAGTGGGCTGAAAAATGCAGGCAATTCCTGTCTGGCCATTGAAAAAGTGCCTGGGAGGCTGAGCCCCGGTGGCGTAGTGGTTGTGCGCGGGACTGCGGCCCACTGGGATGGAGGTTCAATTCCAGCTCCCAGGAGCAAAGGCTGGGTCTCCTACTCCCACCACCTGAGGGCAGTGATGCCTAAAAAAAAAATTTAAAAAAATTAAAAAAAAAGTGCCTGGGGTCTTAAAGCTTTGTATTCCATCAAGCAGCCATCTAAATAAGGCCTCAAGAGGGACAGGGAAGAAATACACCAGTCTGTGTAATCCAAAGATACCAATAACACAATCCAAACATAACGAAGAGGAAAGTATCAGAGCTTAGATTGTGAACATCCAATTTGTTGAATTCTGTGGGGGATGGTGAGAATGAAAAATTCATCTACAGAATGTCAGGTGAAATTCGGCCTCTAATAGATCCCCTGTAGGCACGGGTGAGGGACTGAAGCAGATTCACCAGCAGACAGGGATTAGTATAGGCCTGACTATGGTGAATCAAACCATGAAACCATGTGATACTTGGTCAGTTGAGCTCTGTCCTGACCCACACTGGATTTTCACCTTGCTCAAATATTTATCAATTATTCTAAGAAAACAATTTATTTTGTTGATGTTTTAAATTTTGTTGGTGTTTTTTTCCTTCACAATCTTACTCTTTATTTTTATTTGATCTTAATATTATTAACTATTATTATCTCCCTGTTTTATTTTATTTTGGATGTTTATTTGTTATTGTTGTTGTTGTTGTTTGTTTCATTGTTTTAGGTCTCCTGATCTAGGAAGTACAGAAGGAATGGGTGCCTAGAGACAGCACTAGCACAATAGTTTCTTGGGTGTATTGCAGGGGGAGATGAATTGAGGCACCAGCAGGAGAAACAAGAGGTGGGAGGGAGCTCTAAAGTTCCTTGTGATCATGTATATACACCTCTTGTTTAAAACAGGTTAACTATGGAAGTGTATGATATGTGAATACGTTATCACTATATGAAATATATGTGGATGCTATACCTACTTAAAAAAAAAAACAAACCAAACTTGATCAATGGTTTCCATGGGTGAAAGAGGAAGAGGTTTTCCTTAAGTGGCATTTGAGTCCATTGTAATGGTGGTGGAGTAATTTGCTTGGAGAGGTATAACATGACGAGTTGTACAACATGAAGAGTATAATAATAGCACTGAATTATACATAGAGAAGTTATTGATTTGTTGAATGTTTGGTGCATATATTTTCACCTAAATTGAAAAAAATATATATATGAATGAGTATGGAGAAAAAGAAAAGTTTTAAATTGAGTTTGGTAAAGATTGTATAACTCTTCTTAATATGATTGAACTCTTTAATTGTATGATATGTGCATGAAGTGCCAGCAAAATTGCTTTAAAAAAATCGATGACACATTTACTTGGCATAGCATGCCCATACATAAACTGTGAAAGTCACTTGCAGCTTCTAGATGTGGATTTTTATTCAATACTTAAAATTTTTAGATGTAATTAACATATCAGACAGTTCAATAGTTAATCATATTAAGAAGGTATGTGCATTCATCACTACAATCAACTTTGGAACATTTATTCCTTCTTATATCCATTGCTGTTGACTCTAAAATCCCCTTCACCTCCTTTTCTGCATCTTCTGGTAATTTTTAATCCTCCTGCTTTCTTCAAAGACCCACATAACCTGATTTCTCTAAACAGAAAAATATACAGAACAATGACAAAAAATAAAATAGGACCCAGCAACAATCATCAAATAAATCAGAGAAAAACCTTGGTAGAAAGGAAAACAGAAAATATTTTTAAAAACAGAATAAATTAAAATGACCCCAAAGGCAGATGTTATATTCCAGCCTTACTATAGCTTTTTTTCGTTTTGTTTATTTTTTAGTTTTTTGGGGCATCACTGTCCTATGGTGGTGGGAGTAGGAGGCCCAGCCTTTGCTCCTGAGGAGCTGGAATTGAATCTCCATCCCAGTGGGCCACAGTCCCGCGTACAACCACCACACTACCAGGGCTCAGCCCTTACTAGAGTTTTTAAAACCACTTTATACCTCCAATAACATGATTTAAAATCAAAACAAAACAAAAAAAAAACCCTAACACTTTACAGAGTTCTTTGTCTGCTCCGAGGACTACTGTCAGTGGGGATTCAAAGGAGACTCTATTGAGCGACTCTGAAAATTGATGTGGGGTTTCTACCCTCACCCATTATATATTGCAAACTGGGTGGTTAGAATGTGGACTCTGATACCATTCCCTTCTCTGAGTTTGCATTAAATGCATTAAAATCTTTGGGTCATGCAGGCTTATGTGCTTCTTATGTGTGGACATAGTTGATTCCTCACTTAGATGGCTACCTATTTTGAGGAAAGACTTGAAGACCCCAGACACTATTTTCTTCTAATATTCAGGCACCGCATGATTCCTTCCTCACACTTCCCTATAGCACTCACGCATTCATTCAGCAATCTCCTCAGCAGTAGGAGCATTGAGCAGAAAAACCTCACAAGAACTGAGTGTTCCTCTATTAGGGCCACAGTAAATCGGGCACTCAGAAAACATTCATCTGTCTATGGTCACCTATGTACTTTGTTTGATATAGAGTCATCATTATCCTTTTCTTGGAGTACATAAAAAAATTATCTCCCTGGCACATACAGGTGATTCTATTGATAGTATCATTATTTTGGTCAATGACATATAATTTAAAATAATGTTGGAAAAGGAACTTATATACACACGAGCCATCCTTTTAGACAAAAATACATGAATTGTTAACTTATACAGCTCTGACCCTTGGGTGACTGGCACCAGTTACACAAACCTTGAGGGCTGGAGAGATGGTGATACTTTCAGTAACATCCATTTAGAGAGGCAGAACCATGTCTGGAAGGATAGCACACATCGCCAAAAGAAGCAAAGAGAATGTGAAAATGAGTATATGCTGATCCTGTGCTGCCATTCATTGAAACTCTCCAAGCAATAGATCCGAACCGAACCAAAATCCAATGTCCACCAATTGCTTAATCTTTGGACAGTGATCATCTACTCTTCTCCCACTAGAGCACTTCAGTTTTAAGTGCAAGGGAGTACTTCAGGTCTGTAGATCTACAGTTTAGTTTTTGGTGAACTCCAGTTCACTTAGTGAAGTTTCCAATTTGGATTCTTCTGTTGTGGATGCTGAAGGATGTTGTGCATTTAAGAAGTGCAGAGTCTACTGTCTCAGTGGTCTGTGGCACCTTTCCTGGGACTCCAGGGCAAGGTCACAAGTGCTCAGTTAAGAATGTTGGGGATAGGTCGAGCACTGCTGGTTTGGTGGGTTATGAGTTGGTCTGTTAATCACCGAGAATGATGGTGTTACTTCCTCCTGGTGGCTTTACAAGATTGTTGATTTCATTGGTGTGTTGTTTCCCAGAAGCCCCTGCTCCTTATCCCGCTGTAAGAAGTGTAATCACCTTCTCCAGAGTAGACATCTCATTCCACACTTTTGATCATCTCTGCACCTTCTAAATGATAAGTTATGGTCAGGATGTCAAGGAATGAATTTGACAATACCCCAGTAACCAAAAAATATACAACCGAAACTGTGTTTGATTTGGCAGATTGTAGCCAGTTCTGAAAGCAATGGAGGTCCTTATTGACTGGCACCCAAATCAGGCTGAAGGTGGGCAAAGGATCGGGTGGAGACCTGTGCCTGGTACTGTTTCCATATGGTGTGCATGTGAAAGTGTACTGCTCTCTCTCCAGCAGCTCCCCAACTCTAGTAGAAACAACTGGAAGCCCTTGAAAGGCCAGAGGCATCTTGAGAGATGTCCATATTCTCTATGTCCCAGGTTCTCAGGGACTGACTGACAGCATCCCTACAGAGATTACTCCCAAACAGCAGCCAGCTAGCTCAAAATGAGATAGAATGTACACAGCGTGACACAGCTGTCTCATCTTCTCATCTTCCTGAGTGACCCCTAGCCCAGGGTGTACAGAGCAGCACACCCACTGAACAGATACACACTGCTCAGGTACGGATCGTTTCTACAACCGAATGATTTCTTCTTGCAGTACAGGAAGCGGTAGGTTTCTATGTCTGGAAGGAGCACTGTCAAGAAGGGTGGTTTTAGCAAAGAAAAAGAAGGGTAGGCTGATGAGATCTGTCTTTTCCTGGCAACCAACTCTTCACATGAACAGAATCCAAGAAGATATAACAGTAAATTCATTGGACAGGAAAAAGAAATTGAAGCTGAAGTTCACAATATGTAAACAAGTTTAGTAGAGTATATTTATGAAAATAGCACATGCGGTTCATGGTATATAAAATAAACCTTATGCATTATTTGTATAAAACAAAGTACCAGGATGATGTTTTGAATAATAGTGGCTGAATTCAGTATCTCTATAGAAAAAAAAAGAGCCAAACAAATAAAACAACAATCAAACACAAAACAGAAACAAATCAGCCAGTAAGCAAATGATAATTTGAGAGTCATTAAAATTTAGTTTCAAGACAGCTTCCATTTTCATTCATGCTTTACATAATGAGTGCTATGCCACATCCACTTAAATCATGGCATTAATTTGTGGAGTTAGACAAATTCAACCAGAAAATTTAACAATTCCTCAAAGCATATAAAAAAATCCAACATTGTAGAGAAAGTTGTCATATATTTACTACATCTGTTACTGTCTACATTTGAAATAAATTAACTTTTTATGTCTTACTAAGTAATTATCAAGACAGAGGAAATGCAGTAGTGATTATTTCTAATGCTGTCAAGTACATGAGAAGCACCAGCATTCATAGCACAAGAATACTAATGAACCATACATTAAAATTAATGTAGGCTCTGCAAGATTTAAGGGGGGGTTGGTAGAAGGATGTTAGAAGACTTACAGAGCTTTGCTCCCCATTTAGTTTCAAATACAAATTAGAAGTCTCATTCCCTGTTGCATACAAAATACAACTGAAAAGAAGCTTCAAGTAATTAGTATTTTTTCTTTACTTCTCATAAGTCAGGTGTTCATTTTTGCTGTAAAAAACAATCAATTGAAAAAAATACACTCTATTGTTTTAGTACAATGAGTTGTGAATTTTATTCTTTTGATTTCAACCAATAGAGAAGTGGAATGGATTACTTGCATCACAGATTTTATTAAGCATAAGAAAAAAATTGACATTAGAATCAACTCAGAAATCATAGCTACCTACAACCCAATGGGTTAAGAGGGAAAGGAAGTGTGGATTTATAGCCCTTTAAATTCCTAATATGAAACATTAGCAGAACTAACTTTAAATCCATAACCACGATTGTGTTAAATGGTAGATATATTTTCATCCAAGACTAGCATAATAACCAAATCAAATTCCTTCAAAATGCATATGCCATATGTATAGCTCCTTATATAAAGCCAATCAAATGAAGGTTGGCAAGTAAAAAAAAGAAAGGATACAGTGAGACCAAGAACAAGCATCTGTTTTACCAAATTATTATTATTATTTTTTATAAATCATTGTATTGGGGGCTCATACAACTCCCATCACGATCAATACATATGTTAATTGTATGCAGGACACATTTGCACACTTGTTGCCATCATCACTCTCAAAACATCCTCCCTCCACTTAGGCCCCCAGTGCCAGCTCCCCATATTTCCCCTCCCTCCCCATTGCCCCTCCACTATGAACCTTAAATAATTTGCAAATTGTTCTTACTTTTTAATATCATACACTGTTTAGAAGAATGAAGTAAGGTCCAGGAGATTAAATGGATTGCTGTTGGTTCATGTCTATGAACATCCCACCTAACATATAATTCTAAATTCTCAACACGAATTGGAATCATTTTTAAAAGTCTAGTATACAAATGAATGTTAGCATAAATATCTAGGAAATAATTATCAAGTTGACATATGTCTGTTTAGTCATGTACTAGAGTGTACTTATTCTGGCTTATAAAAGCTATGAAATGTCCAGAGATTTTATCAGTCAGCTTTAAAATAATCCATTATTAACAACTAATTTATATAAATCTACAGGTAGATAATTTAAAATGATAATCTAACATACATTTACAGTATAAGTTTTAAGAATAGAAAAGATGATGAATATATAAAACATTGCTTATTAAATACTTTAACTCCATTCTAGTGCTATCTTTGCACGTGGTCATTAGGTCTTTTATATATGTATGGTGAAAATACTAAAAATTGGCATGCTATCATATATATCTCCCAATTTTGAATCTTGGGCATCATGTTAATGGCTGGAATTTGCACATGATGAAGGAAATCATAGCACTTCATATATAGGCTCACTTAAATTGATTTTTTAATTAAAATATACAGTGAAAAGTGTTAATGTTACAGGTAAATTTTTAAAATATTATGTCTACATCTATCATATTATGAATTTCATAAAAAATGAGAAAATTTTATTTCACAAATAAGAAAATATTATCAGACCCAGTTAAGAGATTCTCCAGTCATTAGAAAGCAAGTAATGCTAGGATGTAAATCTTCATCACTTCACTGTCATTGTAATAATTAATGTAAAATAAAATATTAGGGAATACATGTGAGAGAAACTACATTCATTTATCAATACAATATTAGGCTGTAAATATTTGAGTTCAGAGAAAGAAAGGAAAAAAGTAACATTCTGTGAAAATAAATCGATTATATATTTAATATTTCAAAATTTATTATTTTTGAAATTTGGTGCTGCAAATAATTTATATCAGTAAAATTTATACAAAACTGAGACATCAATTTATAGATACATATTTTAATAACTTTAGTAGCCTTTACAAGGTCAATATTATCATATATATTACAATTGCTTTGTATGACTATATCTTGTCATTGTTGTTCTTAGTTACTTTTGAATCAGCTCAAACAATGATATCTTAATATAAAGAGAGCAAAACACTAGTGATTTCTCTTTCCAAATCCAAAAAAAGGAATTGATGTGTCACCCTTCTTACTACTGAGAAGCATTGTGATTGTATTTTATCTAAGACAGATACGCTCATTCTTTTGGTGATTTATCCACAGGTTATTCAGCATGCCTTATTGATACATTCACTATTAACTGTTCCTTTTTATTTTTTTCACTTCTTGATGCATATGAGCTAACTGAAAAAGTCATGCGTGAGATCAGACCAACCTTAGATCTCAAAGTGGCATATTTGCTTTATAAGATATTAAAGATGTATTCCTCCAAACGATTTGGTCAATCCTACATACTCTCTAGTTCTTTGATTGCTGCTTCTGGGGAGATTGATTGCTGATACAACAAGTAGTTTAAATCATTGTGAAATTTATTAAGATCAAATTTTAATAATCCAAACCAATTTTTATGTTTTATCAAATACATTTAGTTACATTAACTAATTATTTTGATATCAAAACCTTTATAATTATAAAATGAAATTTAGTTCCTTCTACCACCCTGAAATAAATGTATTACAAAATATTTAATTGTCTTTGATAAAGGTCAAAGAGAGGAAAAAATTAAATATGTATCACTCATTCTTTTCTCTCTCTCTTCTTAGTTCTTATTATCAATCTCAGTTCTCTTCTTTGCACTCAGAGAAGAACCTGAAACTCCCTAGCATTGGGTTGGTTTTTCCTTAGTCCCTGGAAGATAGAATGGAGCTGCTTCTGTGGATTCCCCAGACTCCAAGCCTTTAAGTCAGCAGTACATCTCAGCTTTCTCTACAGGCAGTGTTTGGTACTGACCCAGTGGTGAAGAGGCCCAACCTGTAACCTATGACAATATCAGGGCTTCTGCCATATTTTCTCTATGTGGATTCCCCAGACTCCAAGCCTTTAAGTCAGCAGTACGTCTCAGCTTTCTCTACAGGCAGTGTTTGGTACTGACCCAGTGGTGAAGAGGCCCAACCTGTAACCTATGACAATATCAGGGCTTCTGCCGTATTTTCTCTAGAGTCATCTATTTACTACCCTCTCCTTTTCTTCAAATTATCTTTTGGTTACCATAATAAATTTCTATATTAACTATCATTTTAATTGGGAAAATTCGTCTTTAACCCGCATCATGTTTACAGTAGTGATATCTCCCATTATGTTAAGAAAAAAATAATAATTTACCTGACATTTAGTATACAAAAAAATAGAGGCTAAAAGACATTCTTTATAAAGAACAAATAGCTAATATCTTAGTCTTTGGGAGTTGGTAGTCTGTGGCATATAATCTCTGTTCCAATTACTCATATCCCCATTGCAATATGCAAATGGTCATAAACAACACACAAATGAAAGGCTGAGATAAAAGGAAGAAAATAAAGCAGCTTCCCATAATTTCCCAAGGGCCGTACTTTGCCAGTACTTATACTAGATCATTTCATCCTATTGCCTATACAGCTAACCAATTTTTTCTCAGAATCTTAAGTTGGAGAAACAATTATATATACATTATTTGCTATCTATATATGAACTCATTCTAAAGAAAGAATGATAAAATCATTGGGCAATATCATTGATATTGCATGAGAACAAAATTTTACTAAAGATAATTCAGTAAAAGGTGCATGGACAAGTACCTGCCAGAAAGTGAAGCTGTATTCAAAAGAGGATACTGAACACGGAGCATTAATGAAACATCTTATGGGTCTTTACTGATTAAAAGACATCAGAAAGGATAATTATCTTGAATACATTAGACTTTGTAAACAGTAAGAAATGATGAATAACATTTTGAAGAAAGGGAATTCAAGACTCCTCAATTGTGTTCAAGAAGAACCTATACACAAGCCAAGAAACAACCATTTAAACAGAACAAAGGGAGATTCCATGGTTTTAATTGAACAAAAGCATGGGTCAGGTTTTTAAGCTTTCACTCTAATAGTTTCAATCGGTATGCTGAGTACATTATCAGAGAAACTGGACTACATTGAGAAGAACGTATGTCACTCTTCAAGGGCAACATATAAGCTTGAAGCAGCAAACTCACAAAAAGGTCTGGGGGGTGGGGGTAATACCAGTAACAATGGGCTCAACCCTATAAGAATACCCTAGAGAGGACAGCACTGAAAAGACAGCCTTCAGAGTGTAGCAGGTGTGCCCAGACCTCATGGAAGCAAACTAAGAGGGAAAGAGAACTGCAACCCAGCCCACCAAGACTCTAGGACAGTATTCCTGCTCAGAGCAGTAAATGTACACAGAGGATTGCAGGGCTGGTCCCTCCCTGAGACACTGCACCCCCTCACTTACTCACAGGGCTACAGTGGACAGCACTGGAGACACCGAGTGAAAACCATGCTCAGTCTGACACCCTCCACCTCACCAACCCCCCCCCCACACACACACACACACATACCAAAGTGAGCTCAGTAGAACAACAAAAACAATGAGGATTTTCTTAAAATAGGCCTGGGAATTGGTGGGCAGGATGAATGTGGCACTTCACCAGTCTATACCTTGAAAACATTCAGAAGGGTCAGCAGACAGATTTGGAACTATTTATATGGTTGTTGTTTTTTTGGGGGGGAGGGGGGAGTAGGTTTTTTCCTTCTTTTCCTCTCTTTCTCTCTTTTGTTCCCCTTTCTTTTTCCTTTTCCTTTTTATCATGTCTATCTATATAGAGTAGGTAGGATTACTGATCCTAAGGAGACAACTATAGGGCCATCGGCTCTGAGAAGAGGAGGAGGTGGGGAAAAAGAGGGGGGAGCCAACAAACCCAGAGACAAGGAATCAATAAGAGATCTAAAATTGATGACGAAAAGGATATAGAATGTCTGATAGGGCCTACCAAGTGTAAGCACTGAGAGTCAAATAAAGGTCAAACATGATTCTAGGGCAGGAGGAAAGAACTAGGAGGACAAAGACATTTATAGAGGCATAAGTTTAGGCATGCATATATGTAAAAACTTTAACATAGTGATAGGGATATGGATCTATGTATGTATATTTGAATGTGAAGCATTAAGCTAGCAGACGGGCATCCTATTCAAGTACTCCCTCAAGGCAAGAACACTTTAATTCTAATAACCTGACAGTCTATGATTCTCACTTTCCTGATACAATGGCTAAAGTCAAAATGGGTACATAACCAAATGTAATTAAGTAAGCTGATGGTGCCCAGCTAGTAAAAGATATAGCATCTGGCTTGAAGCTAAACAGGTAACCAGCTAGCCAGGAAGAAACAAGACCCACATGGAAGAAACACACCAACCTGTGTGAACACGAGATGTTGATAAGAGAAATTATTAGGCATCAAAAGACCACCCCCCAAAAACCCAAATATATCAGTGCAAATGATGGGAGTCAGAATGGAGACCCAAAGCCCCTCTATAGACAATTGGACGTTTCCTCACAGAATGGTCACCAGGAAAGAATGAGCCAGCCAGGGTGCATCACAGCACTGAAAGAACAAACACACAGCATTCCTCCCATTCTTTTTCTTTTTTTTTGGGGGGGGGGGGACATCATTGCCCTCTGGTGGTGGGAGTAGGAGGCCCAGCATTGCTTTTGGAAAGCTGCTGCTGGGTTTAAACCTCCAACCCAGTGGGCTGCAGTCCTGCACACAATCACTATGCCACAGGGGCTCAGCCCCCTCCAATTCTTTAAAGCTTCTACCCCTCCCCACCCCTACTCCCCTCTATCATGACCAGTTCTACCTTACAAAGGCAGTTAGAATGGAGCATGTACACTGATACAGATAAGAGCTCTCAGCACATGGAATCCAGGACAGATAAACCCATCAGGCACAGCAATGGGAGAAGTTATAACAGAGAGTACAGGGCTGAGCCCTGGTGGCGTAGTGGTTGAGTGGTTGTGTGCGGGACTGTGGCCCAGGGGGTTGGTGGTTCAAATCCAGCAGCAGCTCTCCAGGCCCAAGGCTGGGCTTCCTACTCCCACCAGGGCAGGGATGCATGGATTGTTATAATAGTTGTAACAGCCCCCAATATAGTGATTTAATTATTAAAAGAAACAATCTAAACAGGTGCCACTTTTGCTCGTGCAGATGTTTTTCATTCTAGTGAGTGTTGTCACGTGGGTATACTTTTTAGTAGAAAACAAAAGATCAGAAATTTTGTAAGTTTGATTGAGATGCCAGAACCTAAACAAAGATAACATTCACTTGTAATTAATTTTACATATGATTTAGTGGTGAAGGATGTTGAATACTTTTACTCCAGGCTTTAAAATAGTTAAAAGTACCTGGGTCATTAGAGCAGATGTTATGCTTTCATGACAAAATGTTAGGGCTGTTTTTTGAAAGATTGATTTAGCATCATATCTGTTTAATATAATTTGAAAACCTTTTTGAAACAACTTCAAAAATAAATGTTAATGTCAGGATTTTGAGCTGAGTTGTGGCTGTGTTTCACAGCTGTACTGATAGATTAATACTAACACCAGTCTTCTCAGAATTTATACACATACCTGGATTTCTATGAAAATTAATTTCTGAAATGCACAGTGTTTATCAATTTTCTGGCATAATGCAAACCCAGGAACTAGCTCTTAAAGTAGGCAGTAGTAATAATATTTTTCTCCAACTTCAAAGAAGGAGAAAACACCTGACATTTGACAAAATTTTTGCAAATATTAAAATGTCTTTATTAACTTCATATATTTCAGAGTATTATATTGTCATCTAAATGTGAAATTTTATACTCTTTATTGTGATTTAGAAGTAATGGCATTGGGATTAACTTTTGAATAAACAGCATTACTTTGATTGAGTACTAGTGAAAAGATGTCTGATTTCAAAATTATTCATAGTTATCGCCTACTTAGCTGTACTAATTTTCCAATAGGGTACTTTATTTTGAAACAAGAAAATTAAAATATATCTCTAAATTAAAAGTTTTAAATTTTAATCATGGCTATTTAGACTTGAAGATAATTGAGGGAAAAAATAGCTCTGCCTTTCCCCTTAACAAAATAAAATAAAGGGGAAAAAGGAGGAAATGGGGAATAGTGGTAAGAGGGAGGAAAGAGTAGTATTCTTCACAATCAAACTACAAACTAGGAACATTTAGTTACCACATGGAATATAGATAAAAATAGATAAAGAGAGAGAAAACTAAAATCCTTAAACTACAATTAATAAATATCTCTAAATTTTAGATAATCAACAATTGCTTATTTTGAAAGACGGTGTATAGTAAATGAAAAGAACACATCTAAGCATCCTTAAGTTTAACATTACACCATAAATTAGTGGATCAGCTGAATAAATTATATTGATTCACAGCAACCAAGTGGCAGATACATTAAACAAAAAAAAATTTAAGAAAATGTGCTAAACAGCCATAGAGAAAACCGGTGCCACCTCCAGCTTTACTGTGACCTGGGCAGAAACCTCTGCTCACACTAAAGGAAAGGAAACAAATGTGTAAATGATGACATGCTTCCAGCTCAGGAGGCACAGATATCATAGCAATGTTTTCTGAAGCATATAAACATACAATTAGGTCCATATGGAAGAATACCAACACTGTGACCCAAGGACTATAAATTATATTATCCAAAGTTGAAGGACATAATAGTATAAAAACCTAAATTGTGAGATTCTGGTGTACAGTACTCTATCGACGACAGGGAAAGCTCAACATACATTTGTGAGATCTACATAGGAAATAAGCCTCTCGTGATTTCCTTCTATCCATAATTGAGACAGGAGAATAGACTGGTTATCAAACAGAGATTACTGAAGAGGTGAATAAAGGAAATCAAAATGATAAGCCTGTCTTGAATGGTTCTATCCCTGTCTCTTGAAACCTCCCCCTCCCCCATCACATTGGGACTAATTTGTGCTTTCTTTTTTCACAGTGGGGTTTCTCTTTGATATATTTTGTTATTCTTGGCAGCCTTTTGAATTTTGTTTTTCTGGGTATGTTATGTGTGTGTTTCTAGTGTATGTGAAACCCAATGGGTGTGTTGTGTTTTGTTTTTTGTATAGGACACCCAGGATTCATGAATTTGCAGAGACAAAAGATAGAGTTAGGGTTATTAATATCAAAGAATTCAATATTAAAGAAAATGTTTGGAAAGTGATTGTAATAGCAATGATAAACTATTGTTTGGTATGATTGCACTATGGGATGATATGATATCTATATTAGCACTCAATAAAATGGTTTTGAAAAATTTTAAATTTGTAAAAACACAAGTAAAATTACTCTCCTCAGTCATGATCTAAGCACATCCCTTGTCACAACTTTTGAAGGAGAGTCAACAGATCTGTTCAAGCTAACTCCATAAATACTAATAAGAAATTGATGTATTCTTTCACACTGTCATATTGGGTCCACGTCTTAGTATCCATTTGTTCAACAGAAGGAAGCACTCTCCCCCTTACTGAGCCATTCTCACGACTTCTGTTATGCTTAACCCATTGTTTCAGCCACTGTGTCAATAAATCTCATTTATGGCCTTTCTCTCTTCTGCCTTTTTCCTTCACCAGCCATGGCTTCCTTTTCTAGTTATTACCTCATCCTGTCTGTATTAGGATAATATTTATCCACATTCAAGGAAATCCAGTTTATATAGCTATTACTTGAATTTAAGACCCCACAACTGAATTTGGAGATAGAGAATTGAAGAATTCTGCAAATGCCTTCTGTCTAAAATTGATTAAACTTGTGATTAAGATGCATTAAAAATGATGGGTGGCTGATAAATGAAAACTGGAAGAAAAGAGGAAGGGGCAGTAGTTGGAAAATATGGAGTTGGTAATACAAATGAAGTTGGAGGTAGCATGATAGAATTTTATAAAACCAATGATTATTTTCTTTGAAAATAGCTATTTTCAGCAACAAAAGAGTGACTATTCATTGGAATTCAGATTGAATATACTGCAGGAAAACACAATGAAAAATTCAATATCAGCACTCTAAAGGATGCTGGGGTTGACTGCGGATCAGAGCATTAATTGCTCATATGCAAATTCAGTTTTAAGCTGAATAAAGTTAAAACAAGTCCAAGTGAGTCAAAATATGACCTTGAGTATGTTCCACTTCAATACTAATAATATCCCATAAATGGGATTGATATAGTGAACATGAAGGATATAAAAATAATTTACATATAAGTAGTACACAGTCACACATTGCATTGGATAAATCTACTGCACAAGACCTCTTTAAAGCGTGGAAAAGCATGGCTGTCACTCTAAGCACTAACATGTGCCTGACCCAAGCCATTCTATGTTCAATTGCCTCATATGCATGTGAAAGTTGGGTAAAGAATGAGGAAGACAAAAGAAAAATCGGTGCAATTGTACTATGGTGCTGGTGAAGAAAATTGAAAGTGCCACGGAGTTTCAAATGAACAAATAGACTTGTCTGGAGGAAGTGCAACCAGAATGCCTTAGAGACAAGGAAGGCCAGACTTCATCTCATTTAGTTTGCACATGTCAGGAGCAGCCAATCTCTAGAGAAGAACTTCATACTTCGTAGAGTGGAGGGACAGTGAAGAAGAGGGAGTCCCTCAACAAGGTGAAATGATATAGTTCCAGGCTTGTAACTCACTGCAGAGCTGGCCCAGTCCCATCACCCTCTCACTAACTGGCACAGGCCTGTAAGTGTGGCTCCCCTGATGATCTGGATTGTACCCTTGGCTTTCCTCCAGGCCTACCTCAGCCCAGGCCCATGGCTACCCAGAAACTTACTTAGTCCCAACCCCAGAACCTGCCTACCTCTGCCAATATCAGCCAAACTTGTGAAAATCTCCACTGCAACCAATCCCAATGACACTACAACTTCCTAAGTGATTGTCCTACAGAGAACTACTCTTACTGCCCAGAACCACCCAACCCCATTCCCTGAGAGGGCCACCCAAACTCCCTCCAAATAGTTAATCCTGGATAAGGGGAGAATAGAACTCTAGTGAGATAAAAAAGTAGTCCAATCCTCCAGTACAGTTAGTTACAGCTAGCCCTTAGGTTTATTCACATTAGCCTCCCAGAGAGAAAATTTGGACCTTCCACATGACCAGAAAAATGGAACTGAGCCCCTCCAAAATGACACACAGACAGCAATCTGCATCAACAACATATCAAGAAATCAAAAACAAAATGTAATGCCAAAGGAAGCCCTGAATCTATTGACATTTATGGAGGTAGCAGACATTCCTCAATATGCTTCTTAGAGTCATACAGGATATGTGGGAACAATTCGAAAAAGGGGATAAAATAACAATGAAGATAGAGTCCATATACCAAAGGGAAACAAGGATCAAGGAATCAGAATCAAAGAACAAGATGGGACCTCACCAACAGAATAACAGAAGTGAATTACCATATCCTTGATCTAGTAGATAGCCAATAGAAGAGAACCAATAGAAAGGCAGTCAAAAAAGAAAATCAAAGAAATGAGAATTTGAGAACAATGAGTGTGAGGAGGAACAAGATTAGAATAATTGGGACACCAGAAAAACACACCCGAAAAAATATCTAGAGTAAAAAATAGTGAGGGAGTACATTGAAGAAAACTTCCCCAACATAAGGAATGAGAATCAGACAATTATTCAGGAAGCAGAGAGAACACCAATTACACGGAACCCCAGGAAGAATTCAAGAGATATGATAGTTAAATTTTCCAACTTTAAGGGAAAAGAGGAAATCATAAGAGCAGCTAAAGGAAAGGAGACAGAGAAAAGAATATGCTCAGGTTTATCAGCAGGTCCTATGAGTAAGAGAAGAAGGTGGAGTAGCATTTGCCAAAAGTTAAAAAAATAATAAGGCTAAACCAAGAACTCTCTGCTCTGCCAAACTATCCATCATTATAGATGGAGAAGAGTTTTCCAGGACAAGGAAAAATTCAGATATATTAAAATAAACCCAGTACTACAAAACCTTTCTTGCAAACTCCTTTGGGCAGAAGACCAACAAATTCCAAGCACAAACAAGAGACCAACAAATAGCACAACTCCAGCTAGAAATCTACACAAGAAAAACAACCCCCATAACAATGATGGTCCAATGGTATAAAAAAATGCAAGAATGAACCCCCCCCCACACACACACACATTTATACAATATACTTATAAAGAGGAAAATAGGCAAATAACTAACACAAAAGGTCTGAGAGGACAGCAGAGAGTCCACAGATGGATTTAATAACTCTGAAACAATAGTGTGAACACATCATTAAAAGGCAAATGCTAGTAGACTGGAAAACACAACAAGTGCTAGAAAACACTACCTATTAATGTATTGTCTGCAATAAACACATCTTACACTTGCAGACAAAATAGGTTGAGAATCAAAGACTGGCAGAAAAAAATATGAATCAAACAGCAATAGTAAAAAACAGTAGCTACAATCCTATTCCCTGACAAAAAATGACCTCAAAGATCAAGAGATAAGAATGGGTGCTATGTAATAATCAAGGGATCAGCAGATCAAGAGCCAGTGGTATAATAAATATATATGGACCAAATGAGAAACCCACAAAATTTTCCAAATTCTTCAAAAGATGAAAAAGGAGGTCACAGTTTCAAAAATCATTGGAGGTGATTTCAATACACTGTGCTCTGAAAAAGACAAATCAATGGGAAAGAATCTCAACATGAAAACTATAGAACTAAAGTCTAAGCCCTACAATTAGACAACTGGACCGTGTAGGCATAGTTAGAGCTCTTTTCCCAAATGCAAAGTATTTTCAGTCTAAAATTAAGCGAACATGCAATCAAGATATACTACTAATCACTGCCTATTTAATTACATATGTTGCCAGCAAAGAGGAAGGATTAGTCATTGAAAACAGAAACAGTGGTAGAATTTTAAAAACCAACAATTTCTTTATTGGAAATATATTATTTCAAAAATTAAAAAAG
Source organism: Nesogale talazaci (assembly GCA_004026705.1). Classification (NCBI taxonomy): domain Eukaryota; kingdom Metazoa; phylum Chordata; class Mammalia; order Afrosoricida; family Tenrecidae; genus Nesogale; species Nesogale talazaci. The sequence continues at coordinate 177,636 of PVJH01000354.1, forward strand.
TGATTATGGACCCTAATGAGATCAAATGCACAGGAATCAGACTGATTATACCCATGATATAAAAAAAAATCTATATTCCCAGCTATACATTTCTTGCTGAAACTTTTCATTGAAATAATGTCAATTTTCGAACCTTTGTTATTCACCAATGCCTTCAGTGTAGCTTGAATTTCTTCCTTAAGTACTTTCAGTTCTTCCTCTTTTTGTGTTTTTGTGGGCATCACTGCCCCCTGGTGAAGTACTTTCAGTTCTTGATCATATGTCGTCTCTTGAAATGGTTGAATGCTGACCATTCTGTATTCCTTCTTTCTTCTACGATGTTTTATATATTCATATATATATATGATTTTGCTGCTGATATTGTCTCCATCATTTATTCCCATAAAACTTTCCTCCAAATGTACAAAAATTGCCATCTTTTTGCGTGCTCATGGCTCATTTTCAAAAACAGACCATATGCTGGGGCACAAATTGAGCCTATGTAATTAAATCACATAAAGATTACTCAGACATCCTTCTTGGATCACCATGCCATAAAGCTGGAGATTAATAAAAAGATAACCAAAGAAACAAGGGTAAGCAATTGAAGATTGAGTAATGATCATCTCTGACATGACTGGGTACTTGCCTCGATTAGAGTGTAGGAAGGTTCTAGAAACTAATGAAAATGAGAATACAAAGTACGAAACATGGGATACTGTGAAAGCAGTTATCAGAGGTAACTTGTTAGCAATAAGTGCATATATGAAAAAGGACGAAAGACTTATGATTGTTATGCTATCACAAAACCCCCAGCAACTAGAACGGAGTCAATAGAACAGTCCCTCCAATAGAAAAAGAAAAGCAATAACAACAATCAGAGCAGAGTTAAAACAGTGGGAAGACAAAAGAAAGATGCAAAAAATTAATGCAGCCAATACCTGGTTCTTTGAAAGGATCAGCAGAATTGACAGATTCCTGGAAAATTTAACCAAGGGAAGGAAGGAAAAACTATCAATAGCCAGAATAAGGAATGAAATTAAAGAGATTAAATGAATAACCACAAAGTACTATGAAAGTTTGTATTCTAATGTATCCAACAATGTGGAAGACATGCACAAATACTTGAAAAGACTATCCCTCCCTAGATTATCCCAGATTGAGGTCCAAAACTTCAAAAGACAAATAGCAAAAGAAGACAAAGATGTGGTTGTCGAGAAGCTACCAACACAGTTACCTCCTGGATCAGACAGCTTCACAGGAGCATTCTACTAAGCATTCAAGAAAGAGCTGACATAAATGCTCCACAAAATATTTCAGAGCATAGAAAATGATGGCAAACTCCCAAACTCATTTTATGAAGTTACAATAACTTCGATACCCAAAAGGGCACAGTAATGGAGAACTATAGTTGAATATCTCTCTTGAACATATGTAAAAATCCTTAACAAGATATTGACCAATAGAATGCAAAAGCACATAAAACTTATCCTTCACCATGATCAGGTAGGATTCATCCCAGGGATGCAGGCATGGTTTAACATCTGAAAATCTTCAATATTAAACACCATGTTGATAAGAGAAAATATATAATAATTACTTGATTATATCTACAGATGTAGAAAAAGTATTTGGGCTGAGTCCTGGTGGTTGTGTACAAGACTGCGACCCACAGTGTTGTTGGTTCAAATCCAACAGTAGCTATGCAGGAGCAAGGCTGAGCCTCCTACTTCCATCAGGAGGCAGTGATGCCCACAGAAAAAAAGAAAAAGTATTTGAAAGCACCCAACACCTATTTCTAATTAAGACACTCAAGAAGATAGGAATGGAAGGAAAATACCTGAAGCCAGTACAAGTTATCTATGAAAAGTCAACAGCCAACATCACAGACCATGGAAAACAGACTATATGAAACCCACTGAAAAGGGGGACCAGACAAGGCTGCTGCTCTTCAGCATCGTACTGGAGGTCCTAGCTAACAACATAAGATAGCAGACAGAAATTAAACGTGCCACTGGGAGAGGAGGTAAAACTATCGCTATTTGCAGATGATATGATTCTGTACATTGAAAATCCCAAAAACTTCACAACAGGAGTACTGACAGCAATAAAGGAATATGGAAATGTGGCAGGAAGCAAGATCAACAAGCAGAAGTCTATTGATTTGTTACATATTTCAGACAAGACCATGGAAGAGGAGATTAAGAAGACAGTACCCTTCACAATAGCTAATAACAGATTGAAATATCTAGGGATATATTTAGCAACAACAACAAAAAGACATATAAGGAAAACTACAAGATCCTACTTCAGGAAACCAAAAGTGAACTCCACAATGGAAGAATATTCCATGCTTGTGGATTGGAAAACTCAATATGGTAAAGCTGTCAATTTTACTCAAGGCCCTTTATAAGCTTAATGCTCTCTGAATTCAAGTACCAACAACCTTCTTTGAAGAATTGGAGAAAATGACCACCAATTTTACATGGAGAGGGAAGAAACCCAGAATTAGCAGTCCTCAAGAAGAAGGACAAAGTCAGAGAATTTGCTTTACCTCACTTTAACACCTTTTACACAGTTGCAGTGGTCAAAACATTGTGGTTGGAATCATGACAGATACTCAGACCAAAGGAAAAGAACAGAAAACCATGAAACAAAGTCATCAGCATACAGATAACTGATATTTGATGAGGGCCTCCAAAGCATTAAGTGAGAGGCAAATTCCCTCTTTTACAAATGATGCTGGAAACAATGGATATCCACCAGTACAAAAATAAAGCAAGATCATTGTCTTACCCCATGCACAAGAATAAATTCAAGGTGGACCACAGATCTAGAAATAGGTCTCAAAACTGCCAAGACCATCCATGAAGGAATGAAATCAGGACAAATCGAAGAATCTCGGCCCAGGGAATACATAAACTAACTGCAATAAGGAAGTGTACACACACAGGTGAACCTGAAATCAACACGTGGGATTTACTTGGGATAAAACACAGGGATAAAACACCAGTGTGTGGCAAAAGAATTCACCAAGGAAACCTCCAGACTGGAAAGGATTTTTAGCAATGACACAGCACACAAAGGCCTTATTCTAAAGTGACCAGACATCCCACTTTTTAACAATTTAACAACATCCCATGGCATTTTTAAAAATAAATAGATTGCAATACCATTTTTGCATTCTATGAAAATTTTTGTTGCTCTATATAGACCAATTTTTTAATAAGATCCCCACCCAGTCAATGGTGTCCCAATAAAATCTGGTCACTTTATTATTACTAAAATCCACAATACCCTTCTAGCCTGCAAAAAAAGAAAAACGGTTAACCCTCTGAGAAAGTGGACAAAAGAACTGAAAAGAAGTTTCACTAGGGAGCAGATTCATATGACAAATAGACATACTAGAAAATGCTCCCAAACATTAGGCATCAGAGAAATGAAAATCAAAACAATGAGATACCATTTAACACCCTTGAAAATCAGGGAGCAACAAATGTTGGAGAGGATGTGGTAGGATAAGAACTTTCCTTCACTGCTGGTCACATGCAGATATGAATAGCCTCCATGGAAAGTGCTCTGGTGAGATTTAAAGAAAATGGAAATTGACCTACCTTATGACCAGCTCTCCCTCTACTGGGCATATACTCAAAGAGCTGAGAAATAAAAAACAGCCAATTATCTGTGCTCCAATGTTTATCGCCACACAATTCATAATTGCAGAGTTGGAAACAACATAAATTTCCACCTATAGATGAGTGCATTAGGAAATTCTGGCACATACACACAATGGTGTACTACACATCACTAAAGAGTTTGAGGAAATTATGCTAAGCCATGTCATCAAATCACAAAAGGACATGTACAGCATGAGTCCCCTGAGGTACGTATGAGCAGCATAATAAGTATAGCTAAAAAAGTCACTTATCTCACAATATACAAGTTGAGGAACAAGTATGGGAGGAGGCCAGAACAAACCCAAGGAGATACATGTTAGTCCAACCCAAAGGGGATGGGAGGAAGGGAGATGGAGAAAAGATGGGCAAAAGTAGATGATGGCATGAGGGGAACAGGGCACTAACCCACCTTGGGGAAGTATATTGGTTATGTCTCCACAGATTTGGGAGTGTGCAGGGAGATCCCACCAGGAACACCAAAACTTGGGGGCAACATAATCACTTGGAGAAATGCATGAAAATATTGGGTACGGACCAGTCCAACTAGAACCAAACTGACCCCTTCTCTAGAAGGGGTGCAACAGAAAACACACTAAAATTACAATTGGGAAGAGGGGTCAGCATACCATGCCCACATGGAAGCAAATCAAGAAGGAAAAAGAGAAAGGGACTGCATAGCAGCACACCAAACCCAGAGGATGACGTGGACCATCTGCACAGAGATACTAAGGCATAGAGAGGACTGCAGGGCTGACAACAGGTCATGACAAGTTGTCCCCTTACTGGAGCATACTGTGATAGAGGACAATACTGGGGGGACACAGCGGGGAGGTGATGTGATCTGAACCCACCACAGTGGGGCAAACCACAAAGGGGACATAATAGATGAGCAACTGGAACAAAGTCAAGCCAGAAATGCCCTAAGAAGTCCCCCAAATCGAGTTCAGGCTAGGCAATTCCTCAGAAGCAGTGGGGAGAGAGTCATAATTTGTATGTTTTTGAGAAGTCAAGACCATAGATATAGAGGGGAGTAACTAGGGAATTAAAATCAACAAGGAGGAGATAGAGATTCTGGGGGTGTTGGCGCAACAGTAATCTACCTGAGAGGAATGACTAAGAAGTGGAATTAGGTAAACATGATGGTGGACAGGAGGAAGGTAAAAGAAGATAGAGGAAGGATCTAGGGAGAAAAACGATGGATGGAAGTAAAACATAGGTGAGTAAATATGCAAGTACAATTAATCCATAAAAACAGAGGGATTAGACTGAACCCCATTGGTGCAGTGGTTGTGCGCGGGACTGCAGCCCACTGGGTTGGAGTTTCAATTCCAGCAATGGCTCCGCAGTAACAAAGGCTGGGCCTCCTACTCCCACCACCAGAGGGCAGTGATGCCCAAAAAACAAACAAACAAGCAAACAAACCCCCCAAAATAGAGGGATTAGCCTATGTGCATAAATTTATATGGCAACATGCCAAGGTAATGGATGGACTTTGGGCCTCTGTTCATACCCTCCCTCAATACAAGATCATTTTGTTCTAACAAACTGTCATTCCGTGATGTTCACCCTCTTGATAGAATTGCTAAAGACAAAATGGGTGCATAAGCAAATATGGTTAACAAAGTGGGTGGTGTCTAGCTATTAAAAGATATAGTATCTGGGGTCTTAAAGGTTTGAAGTTCAACAAGTAGCCATGCAGCAGAGAAGCAACAAGCCCATATGGAAGAAGTACACCAGTCAGTATGATAATAAGGCATCATGAGGACTGGGTAACAGTCATGGAAGATGCATAACAAACACACAAACAAACAAACAAAAATATATTGTTGAGAATGGAGGGGATTGGAGAAGAGAGCCAGAGGCCATTTGTAGACAATGGAACATCTCCCCATAAAGGGGTCACAGGGAAGGGATGAGTCAACCAGGGTTCTGTAAAGCACTGATGAAACCCACAATATTCCTCTGGTTCCATGAGGCTTCCTCAACCCCCTCTATCTTGACCCCAGTGCTTCTTCTTACTTTGGACTAAACTGGAGCATGTACTCAGGTATAGATAAGAGATAGGAGATAATGACCCATGGAATACAATTACAAGAATGGAAATAGTGATACCCAAAACGTAGGAGAAATGTGGGGAGAAGAAAGGAGGAAGGGGGAACTGATCACAGTGATCAACACATAATTACACATCCCCCATTCAATGGGGAAGAACAATTGAAAACAGTGAGGAAGGGAGACAGTGATTGATTTGAGATATGAAAACGAAAATAATTTATAATCTATCAAGGGGTCATGAGGTTGGGGGAGAAAAAAGAAGCTGATACCAAGGGTTCAATAGAAAGTAAATGGCTATAAAAGAAGGATGGCCACATATGTACTAATAAGTCAGATACAATTGATGTGTGGATTGTGATAAGAGTTGTAAGAGCCCCTCAGTAAAATTATCTTAAAAACTGATAATGGGTAGAAATAATATACTCAAAATATCATTTAAAATTACTATGAGTCAATATCACTGAATACTTACTAACATAGTTTCCAAAGAACAAATATTGGTCTTCTGAAGAGTCAGGTCACAAAATGGAAGATCGCTGTATTCTTATATAACTGCCAAGTTGTACCATTCCATAATTGCCAAACTCCAGAGAACTATGCCCCATCCAGGTTGAGACATAATGTTAATTGTCTCATCCATGATTACTCTCACCACACACCTTGGTGTTTACATTGCTAATGCACAAAATAAAACAGTAAATTGTTTACTATGATCCTGAATGAGATATATCAGGTAACAAAATAATAAGAATTTTGCCCTGTAGCAACAACCAACTCCTGGGTATTCAGTCAATTCAGTCAATTGCAAAGGCAGTCCACGGGTTGGTTTGTTCTCTCTATAAATCAAAACTTTGAGGTATAATGAGCTTTCTCTTATAAAACAAACAGAAATATAATAGAATTATAATATTAAGCTATAGTTAATGTTATTGGAGGATATTTGTTGTTTAAAACCAGGGCAGCAGAGCTCCCTAAAAATTTAATTCCCAGTTATTTTTTAATCTTCATTTTCTTCTCCTTTTTTTTGATATAGCATATTTTTTCCTACTGAATCTACTTAATCATAAAATTTCTACAAATTGAGTTAAAACTACCGGTGTAAAATGGTATACTTTCTTTTATTTGAGGATAATAATTGAATTAAAACTTTGCCCTATTCATCTCACATGGATAATTTTTAAACCAATTTTTCCCTGACTGGCATTTACATGCAAGTTATTGTCTCTATATCCCATATGTTTGGAATATTAGTAATTTCCTCCTTTGCTCTACAACAAAGAATCTACTGTTCCTCCACCAAAGCAATTCTTAGCTTAAATTTTTCTTACCCATCTTTGTCCTAAAGCTGATTTGTGTGTGTGTGTTCCACACTTTATGCAATGTAGATTTGCTGCATATTTCAACATACACTATTCAATTTTAATCCATTCATTTAATGTGGAAAAGGTTACTATTTTATATTCAGTCATCTATAAAATGTAATTGTTCTGCCCATGTGTCTCTTTTAAAGCATAATTGCAAGTTAGCATGATAAACTGTTGTATAATCTTAGAGAAGAGAGAAGATAAAAATTCAAGTGAAACATATTTGCATAAAAACATCTCAAGGATAACATTTGATGTTTCAAACAATACAAGCAGCCTCTGCTATTTGTGTTTATTTTCTCCTTGGCTGATTTATTCAGGCTTCTGTGCTTTGAAATAGTATATGACATCCTCCATCCTGCAAACAATTATTTTTCAGTTAAAAAATGATATGGCAATTTTTCGCCATGGAATGAACACAATGAACCTGAAGGTGCAGTAAACCGACTGTGAAATGCATTAGTGGCATAGCCATGAAATGATGTCCAAGACACTTTTTTAGTGCGATGTTATGGGCATATATATATTACCCAAGATGTACTGCTAACCTCCAACTGGCATGCCAACATGATAGTGATTAGTGTTTAGAATATATTTCTTGAGTTTAATGGGGACAAACTATAATATATCACATATTAGTTTTTTTGAACATCAGTTTTCTGTTAATTTTATTACTGTCCTGGCAAGAACTCCCAAAGGAAATTCTTTTTTAGCATGTAACTGTGACATGATAAGTTTATGATTTATTTTACATTTTACACTAAATAAATAAAGGAATAGTGTTGTATCTGATGCTTTTTCTTAGAATGCAATGCTGGAGGTGAAACATTCATTCTAAAAACCATGAGGAGGAGAGCATTAAAGAGAAATAAGTTTCAGTGGAAAAGGGCCAGAACACAGGAAAGCAGGAAAACCAAATATAAGAGTGTATTTCACAACTCCTTAGAAAACAGAGTTGATTTCTTAGTCATAATGATATTTCCCAATTAAAAAAAATCTATGTCTTAAAACAGGTCTGCTTATGGTAGAAGAAATTTATCAAACAGTTTCTTAATATTTCTAATATCTCACTGAACACATAAGGTTCACCCACTAGATAATTCACATTAATATTTAGGTTCCACTACCCAGTTCTTCCTGGCAGTAGCCAAGGAGGCTTGATCAAATGCTAATACTACAGAAGACTTCATGGCATAAACCATGAATAACAACGGGACAATCAGCAAAATGGTTAGAGACAGTTACATTCTACCTCCTCTCACAATTAAGCAACGTGTCTTTTCTAAAATACATGCATGTGGGAAACAAAAGTTTTGTATGGCATGTTATACTTCAGAAATAAGAGGGATGACTCTTGCATGCTGTTGAAGGGTGGGTGGTGTAGATCACTCTGTGGGGTTACCCCATGAGTAAAGGGGCAGCCTTTACTTTGGATATTTGTACAGTGGAACTTATTGAGGATGAAGTATAGTGATATGGCACAGCATGAAAGTGGCATTGGGACTCCATGATATTTATTTCAAAGAAATGAAAACATTCTCTTGGGGGGTCTATAAAAAGGTGGTTTGTACAATGGTAACTTCTTGAAGGATTCATCAGTCACAAAAAATTGAGAAAATATGCCAAAGTGCATCTGAGAAATTCATAACTGGGCCCACAATGTCTTTGAAAAGGATGATGTGAGAGAAACTCTACTGGTTCAGATTGTAAACTAGCATTGGGTATACAGAAGGAAGGAGTAATATTAAGCAAAAATGTGTAAGAATACTGTACTTATTAATGTGGAGAACTGAGTAAGGAGGAGGAGTAAAATTGCTCTCTTTGTTTGTATGACTGGATGGATAACGCACTTGAAATAGCTGACTCAAACATGTGTCCTTTGTGCTGTTTGTGGTAGAACAAAGAGAACCAAATGGAGTGTTGTCTTCTAAATTAAGGAAGAGATTCTTCATGTGCTTATTTCTTTGATTTTATGAACGTGACTCAGTGTCAAGTCTCCATTTTGTGAAGTAAGGAATGATGCTTGGGAAAATGGCATTGAATCATAGCTCTACCCTTCAGCCTGCTTTACTGTTTGGTTGAATGAAAGTGAGGGGGTTCAATAATAAGAGCTCAGGAGGGAGACGTGCTACCAATGTGAACATGGTGTGAGTGCTCCTTCCCCGAGGGGGAAACAGAAATGTGAGGAAGTTGGAGAAGAGTGTCAGCAACAGCTCTGTATCATCCAATTCCCTGGTTTCAATAATATGCTAATACACCAAATCTAAATATCCACTGTTATTTCAACTTAGAGATGGTTAAGTTCACTCTCCTATGGGGGAATCTCTATATCGTATATGTAGAATGGAATAGTACAACTTTTCACTCTCCATTTCACAGTAAGGTACCACTAAATGCCTACAAATCGGAGGGGGGGGCGGGGCGTCGTCCCACTTCAATATAAAGTACAAAACAGAATTTTGTCTTCACATTTAAAATATTTTGTTTGTTTTTCAAATGTTTCCTTAAAACTCTCGTCATCTTTACAGTTATCCTTGGGGAAAGAAAATTACAGGGAAGGGAAGTCCAATTAGGGTTAGTTCAGAACTTAGAATTTCACCACTTATCCATGGTCTTTATTTCCCTATCTCCTTCCTCTACAAATACATAATTAATGATTTCATTAATGTGATAAAAATTACTAGCTTCATAAAATGAAATTTCATAAGATTAAAACTATTACATTCTTCTTACACTTGCAAGAATATATTAAGTCAAACTATTATCAGTATTATGAATTAAATATAATAAAAGAAGAGCAAAATTATCCATTTTCTGAAACTGTCACAGATAAATTTGGCCTTAAATCTAATGGTTTCTTTATCAATATATTCTTTGAAACTTTTATGAAATGGGCTCCTCCTACTTTGAAAGCATACGTGATTGGCCCTAAAATGTACTCTGCAAACTCAGAGTGCCATTCTGTTGCTTTTTAATTAAATTTAGAATATAAAATTATAGCTTGATGTTGAAAATAATGAACATGAGAAAAAGTCTGACAAAATTACTGTTGTCTATATGGATATGTATTTAGTGTCACATTATGTAATCCTGTTTGCTTTTGAAAATGGGTTTGAACTTTCTCCTCATCAAATATGACTGATATTTTGTAAGAATAGTGATATCTTTTTCTCAAGCCACATTCATCCCTGATGTTATGAGAGACCCTTCAGAAGCTGGTGGAAAATTCATCACAGCTTTTTAATAGAAGCACACTAAGTCAAGATCTTGAGGAATATTATAATGGTTAATACAAGAGATGCATTGTCTTAGTGTCTTATATTTTATTTCCCTATGATGTAATATCCATCACAATGGTTGCACAGATCTCACAGACAAAATGCATGATTAAAAGGTTAATTAGGGATGCTAACAAGTTGAAATGGCAGTGAGAAACGCTCCGGGTTGATTCGTTTATCAGGACTTGTCACAAAGTTCTTTCTGGTCTGCTAACAAATGACCAAAGGAGCAGATCATTCAGCTGGAAACCTCAGACTGAAGCCATTGAGCTTGAGGGCAAACTCAACTCAAAGTGCCCACATGCACCCAACTTAAAAAGTCTCGGTTCAAAGAGACTCAACCCAACTTCCTCAAGTAAGCATCCAGAGACACCCTACACCACAAATCAGATTTTTGTTCAAAAGTGTTCAGCTTTACTTGTTCTGTGGTTTGGGAAGCCCTTCACTCTCCTTACCATTTTGACGCCTGGTTCTACAGCTACTCTTTTGATAGTATAGCTGTCTTCTGGAACCAGGAGGTTCACAATGCAGAAATCTCAGTTCCAGAGGACATGGTCTACCTTTGGCTCTTGCAATAATAAGGTCCATACTTCTCCAAGGGCTCATTTTATATTCAGCTGGACTACTTTGCAGGGAATTCTATTCACAATTACAGCCTCCTCATGTATATTCCCCTTCCATCTTACCAGGTCCATGGAGTAAAGATCATTTGATAAGAGTTAGAGGCTTTACCTAGAAGAACCACATTAAATAATTCACTGCCCCTGAAAGAGATGACTCACACTAAAATGAATCTGAGTTGTTACATAAACCTAGAGAGGGAAGATGTCTTGTTCATAAAGATTAAACAAATATGGTAATAGGATAAATCTCTGTTACACATATTTCTGGATTTTAAACTATGCATTATTCCCTTGGTCTGTTCCCACTTGATCTATATACAAATTTCCTCCAGGCACTATTAAGTGTTCTTCTCAAGGCTATCCATACTATGTGATGATCAACACAGTCAAATGCCTTGACATAGTCAATAAAACACAAGTCCACATCTTTCTAGTATCTCTGCTTTCAGTCAAGATCCATGTGATATCAGTTCTATCACTTTTACCTCATCCTCTCTGAATATAACCTGACCTTCTGGCACATAGACTTTTGCAGTTATCATTGGATAACTATCAGCAAAATTTTATTTGCATGTGATCATTTATATTTCAATGATAATTTTGTACAGTTTGAGCATCCGTTGGGTCACATTTCTTTGGAACTGGTACAAATATGGGTCTCTTCCAATCTGTTTGACAAATTGCTGTTTTCACACTTTCTGGCATAGATGAGTAACTGTTTCTATGGCTTTATCAGCTTTCCAGAATATGACAATTGGTATTTCAACAATTTCTGGAGCTTCGTTTTGGCTAATGGTTTCAATGCAACTTGAACTACTACCTTCAACATCATTGGTTCTTGCTTATAATCTACCTCCTGACATAGTAAAGGTTGACTAGTTCCTTTTGGTACAGTTTCTCTGTGTGTTTCTTTCCATCTTCTTTTGATGACTCCTACAGCATTCAATATTTTCCTCTAAGGTCTTTCAATAATGGAACTTGAGGCTTGAATTTTATGCCAGGTTTTATTCAGTTTAAAGTGTACTGAGCATGCTTATCTATTTTGGAATTTTGAGTATTAGTATATTTCATTTTAATATTGGACTTTGTCATCTGGAGCTACTTCTTTGAACTTTTCTATTTAGCTCTTTGATAGCACCACGTGTTCCATTTGTTTTAACTACTACATGATAAGACATAAGTTTCAGATTCTCTTTTACTATTCACTTTGATCTTTTCTTTATTTGCTATCTTTTCAAGGTCCTTTTGCATTCTTTGTAAATGTTGTTCTTGATGTCCTCCCATAGCTTATCAAGTCTGTCAGAGTGTGTAATGCTACAACTCTATTATTGCAGTGTTCTTAAAATTTAGGTAGGATAGACTCAGGTTGAATTTTGGCTTTCATGGATGTGTTTTAATTTTTTTCCACTTCAGCTGCAACTTACATATGAGCAATTGATGGTCAGTTCTACAGACAACCCCTGGTCTTGGCTTAGCTGCCAATATTGAGCTTCTCCTTCATCTCTTCCACAGGAGTAGTCAATTCGATTTTTGCATCTTATACCTGGAGAAGTCCATGTACATAGTCACCTTTTGTGTTGTTGACAAAAGGTATTTGCTGTGAATAACCTTTGGTCTTCCAAAATTCTATCATACAATCTCTAGCTTAGTATCTATCAACAGGACCATAATTTCTGAATACCTTTCTTTTCCTTTAGTGTGCAGCATTTGCATCCCAATCACCAATAATTATCAGCACATTTTTATTGCACATTTGATCAATTTCAGCTGGAAGATATTGGTAGAATTCTTCTAAAGATAATAGACATTAGAGAGGAAATGGGCTGTCCACTTTATGGAAATAGCCACCAAAAATTTCATGCACAGTTTAGCAACATTGTCAGATCCTGAAGGACTGATGAATGGAGACAGGATATTGTCAGCGAGGCTGGTAAACTGTAGGCCCTTTGAGTCTGAAGGCACCGGAAATGTGACTGTGGAGATGCTGCTTTCTCAGAGTAGAGTGAACCATTGTGATATGAGTATGATAACATTTATGGTAATGGAGTCTTCGGTATCTTCACTGGCTGATATATATGTATGTGTGTGTATGTATAAGTCATATGAAGTCTCTCAAGTTCTGAAAATAGAGCAGTCTCATTGCAATGTGCTTTTGTAGAACTAAAAGAATGGAGTTGCAATTGTCCATTGTTTGATGAAATAATTTTATAATTAAAAAATAATGATCTAGGTTTACTAGTTTTGTATATTTTGCTTTTGGATAAAGTTCTTGCTTCTGGCCTGTTCATTTTTGATTAGTTAGTTTTCCTGAAATCACGAACTTTATCTATCTAGTTATATCCTTTGCACTTCAATTGGCCCAAACCAGTTTCTGTTGCCTGTAAGCAAATAGTAGTTGCTCCAACTACTTGTATAACTTATAGTAAATTGTACTGAAAGATTATAAACTAGAATAAAGAGGCACCCTTCCCTTGTGACAAATTGATAAGATGTATAGTTAATTATATATTAAATACTGGCAGGATATAGTCTTCAATCTCATAATAAGAAGAACTTTTTATTCCTCTACATGAAGGTTGGGGAAAATTAGCACAAGACACTTAAATACCCTGAGTCCACAATGAACACTGTCTCAATGGGCATTTTTCTTCAATTTTACCTTGACCTTTACCAGTGAACCCCAGAACACAAACCCTTTCAGTATAAGGTATATAAAGTCTGAGTTCTTTAGCCCTTTTTGAGCTTAGCCTACAATGCATTAAAGGTACGACCTAGAGGAAATCTTTGTCATCTAACCTGGAGAGAAAGATTTCAAAAGCGATCTAAGCAGAGAGAGAGATGCCTCTTATCCTAATCGTCTTCATTTTGATGACTGTGTAAGTAGTAAAGTTCATGACGTATTTACCCCAAATCAACTATTAAAACCCTATGGAGCATAATTGTATTCTTAGCACATGGGGTTCATGTGTCTGAATGGGAATATCTCTATAAGTAACTGATTTTGGATCATTCTTGTGAAATAAGATTTGCATGCCTTTGGTAGGATTTTAGAGTTGTGTACATGAGTGGTATCAACTATCTATATGTGTATATTTATATGTATATATGTACATACATATATAGATGCATTCACACCATAGAATTAACTGTCACTATTACTATCATACCTTTCAAATGAAAAATCACCTTTGACTCTGAAGCTACTTCTTTGAGTTGGCACTTGATCAAATCAATAGGTGATTCCTAGTTATAATACCATTGCTTGTCATGGATTATTAATTACCTTTCTTCCTATTTACACAGAGCTAGAAATTCACTCTAGCCAGTGATACAACAAAACCAATCTTTGTATATCTATTTCCCAACACCAGTTCTGTAGGATTAAAGGTTCAGTCAAACCCAAGAACACATATTACTCTGAACAGGAAAAGTTAAATATAAGGTTATCATTAGTAACAGGGAACATAACTATTAAAAAGTGAAGAGAACTCAAAATAATGTAAAAATAGTAGGTACTAAGATTTTCCATTAGGTCAAATGCTGACACAGAACAACTAATAGGAAAATCATGTAGAAGAGAACCTCTCTAAGGTATATAAAAAGTCTGAAGTGGTTCACTGCATGGTGCATCAGCTCAATGGGAAAGCACAGAATGATGCTGGTAAGAAATTATTTGCTGACTGAGTGCTGAGAAATGGTTACTCAGCCTCACTCAGCTGTCACATGTGCCCTGCCCACACACATAGAAATTCTCTCATTGTGCTATCTTCAACACTCAGTGGAAAGCAGTTGAGAGAACTGCAGAATTCATCATGAAACCATATTCAAAACTGCTGCTGAGAAACATTGTGAAGTGAACATAATAGGATGTCACATATTTTTTGGTTGTGACTCCTGGTCCATAAAGAAAAAGCAATTCCTTCGACAATGCTTCTCTATTTACCATACTATAGAAGACAATCAGCTTAATTTACCAAAGAAGGATTATTTATAGAGTACATTTTCATACAACAAATCATGGTAATGATGGATGGATTTAAGTAAGAGAGCAAATAAAGCAAAACCTGATATTCCATCAAATAAATAGTGTCAATGGGTGAAGTCCTGGCAGAGGGTAAGGGAAAGTCGTGGGATAGGAAGTTATAAGTGCCATTCATGACTTAACATCTTGTCCCCTACACAAGGGCTGCTGTCTAGCTATCTATATTTTCTGTTTTCTGTGGTGTTTATTTTTATAGCAGCTTTCCTTCTTTATCACTTTTCCCTTCCCTTTTAGTAGATATTGCTAAAGTCTAACACAATCACTTAGTCTTTAGATAGTGAAATATTCACCTTCAACTGTGAGTCAAGTTAAGAAGTAAATAAGAGAACCTAAATATAAAGAGGATGATTGCCTGCCAGGGATGGATATAGCAAAGTGTGGCCCTTGAAAATGCTCATTTTAAGAGAGAGTGAGAAGGCATTCATTTGTGTGGGGATTAGTTGCATTTTTCCAAGTTAGAATCAGAATTGTTATTGAAGCTTATGGAGTCCAAGTAAGTGTACAAGGATGCAGATGTATATGAGTTGTCCAAATAGTACAATATTGGACATAAGTTATCATTTCTTAGCTCTGAACCAACTCTTTTAATTCTCCTCTTTGTAGCAGGGATTCTGTACACCACACATGTATTTATGCTTTGCCAGCTAGCTCTTTAAGCTCTGCCAAAACTGGAAAAAGAGGCATTTGCTTTCTTTTTGCTTGCTTCTTTTTGGATACCTGTTTATTGTTTATAGGACACTTCAACATTTTTCTTCACTCTTACAGAGTGATGTTTTTCGAAAAGCAGCAGATAAATCTAATTTGTAGATTTTCTAAAAGCAGCAGACAAGCCATACAATGTCGCTGTGATAGAAACTATTACTGACCAGCTGTCATCTCTACTCGGATGTCTGAGTTTCATCTCCATGGAGCCCCAACTCCCCCTAATAAATGTTAATAGTATATTTTTCTCTGTGTTTTCAAGCTGCGGCAGACAAAGTCAAAGTAACGCAAATAAATCAGGACCTCATGTGACCCCCTCTTCTGGAGGATAATGAGAGCAGCTAGTTGGGGGAGGTAGAGGCTGTTTGCTGCAATACAGATTGACATCCTTAATAACTCCAAGGGTTTGTATGGTGTTGCTACAAGTCGAATCAACTTGGTTTCGTTGAACTTGGTTTTCATAGTTCTTTAAAAAAAATTTAGAAATTTGGATTTACAGTTAGCAAAATGAATACAGCAAAGGTAGAAAAGTTTGAAGATACAATTAAGATAGATCTTTGAGTTAATCAAAAGGGAAATCATCCTGGGAAAGACTGACTTAGTCGGCTAGAAGTCATTAAAATATCCAAGTTGGACCTGTCTTGAAGCCCCAAACTTTGCCTCATGCTGTCTTAAAGAAGCAAAAATGATATTTGACCTGCCTAGAGACAGGTTGAATTTTAGAAACTGAGAGGTCTAGTGCTATGATTACAAAACAACACAGAATTCTGTTAATAATCAAAATGAGGCTAGTAAAGAAAAAAGCCATGAGAAAAGTTGAGAACATCATGAATAGATCTTTGAGAGACAGTGAGCAGAAACTCTACCAAACTAAGTTAAACTCTGACTCCCAAAAGCTGTGTGACAATACATGTGCTTTGTTTTATGCTAGTAAATTTGGGGTAATTTGTAATAAACCCAAATTAAACCCATTTCTGTCAAATGTTAGATTTTAGAAATAAGCACCATCAAGAATTCTGGCTATAATCCATGAAAACGTACAGTTAGGCCTTTCGTCTACTGTATTCTCTGAGTTTGTTTATTTTTTAATCATTTTATTAGGAGTTCACAGATATCATAACATTCCATAGTTCAATCACAATCACATCATATTATTGTACACTTGCTACCACAATCAATCTCAAATCATTATCCTTCTTAAACTCCTTGATATCAGCTCCCCTTCATCCCCTCCCTACCCCACAGGAACCCTTATTTTTATTAATTAATTAATTTTATCATATCACATGCCATCCAATATATCTATCCACATGCTTGCTCCCTTTGAGTGGAGTTATGCATTCATCAATGTTATCAATTTTCCCTTTCACCATGCCTTCTCTTCACGTACCTTCAGGAAACACTACTCCTGTAACTATTTATTTATTTATTTATTTTTGTTTAACCCTAACCGTATTATTCTTTTTCCTGCTTCTGAAGGGTTATCTGCCTTGGCTTTCATGTATCCAACACTCTTAATTATACAAATCAAAATCCACAAGTCTAATATAATTAATGAGGTAAAACAAATAAAAACCACAATAGTAAAAGGAGGACATATTGAATAACTAGAGGGTAGTTATGTGGTTCACCAGTGTTATACTGCACCTTGGATTTATCATATCTTCCATCTGACCCTCGTGAGAGGGACTGTCCAATTATCTTACAGGTGGGTTTTGGGTCTCCACTATATCCACATCATTGCTATCAGTTCTCCCTTCCCCACTCCCCAATCTCTACCCGTATCCTCAGGGAGTCATTACTTCCCTTATTGTTTCTGAGGGGTTTGTCCATCTTGAATTTTGTGCATCAAAAGATCTTGAATGTACCAATGTACTTAGGTCTACCAAGATTAGTAAGGTAAAACTAAAGTCATAATAGTAGGATTAGGAAAAATTAAAGCATGAGAGACTAATTATGTGTTTCATCAATCCTATCCTGAACTCTGGCTATAAATTTTCATTTTTTATCATGGCTATAGCCACTTCTCCCTTTTTTGTCTGTGGTTGTTTTCATAGTGCAACACCATAGCGCAGAGTTGAGTAAGGGGCGGTTAACAAATGACCTACCAAATTCCTACTTTGTGAGGTTTCCTCTATAGAAAAATTATTGCCAATACCCAGAGGGTCTCTAATAAAGTAGTATACAATTATGGATGAGGTGTTGCCATTAGAAACATTCTAGACATTGGGGTGTGTGTGAAATGAGGAGTACAGTGGTCAGAATCAGCTTTCAAGTAGTCTGTGAAGAGCTGAGTCAGGCTTTCTCTCCTTCACATCCAGTCTGTGAACGGAACCTTTGGCAATGTATTAATTACACATTCTTTGTTTGTTTGTTTGTTTGTTCGTTTTTGTTTTGTGGGCATCACTTTCCTCTGGTGGGAGTAGGAGTCCTAGCCTTGCTCCTGGAGCCTTGCTCCCAGAGAGCTGCTGCTGGATTTGAACCGTCAAGCCAGTGGGCCGCAGTTCCACACACAACCACTACGCCACCGGGGCTCTGCCCAGATTGCATATTCTTATACTCTAAAATGTTAGGTGAACATTCTCCCGACACATTTTTCTTAAGTAATTTTATCGTGCTGTAAAATATTTCTGTGTCAGTATTCAAAAAAGCTTCCAACTCATTGCTGCTGAGTTTGTTTTGACTCATAGTACCTCAGTCAGAGAACTGCTGCTCCTGTAAGTTTGGGAACCTGGAAGAGTTCACCATTGTAGGAATCCCCCTTTTTGTCCTGCAGAGCAGCTGGAGGTTTAGAACTACTGAGCTTGCAGGCAGCAGCCCCACACCATGTCCCAAGGACTCTTAAAACTTCTGTAGATATTTATTATAATGAAAAAATTTCAAAATATAAAACGAAATACATATATAATCCCTTTGTTTTCAAAATCTTTGTAAACAAAGCCAAATAGGATATTGATAACTTGCCTTCTTTATTTTTTGGAAGAAATCCAACTCGTCTATCATAGAGACAAAATTCAAAGGAAACGTGGTATAGGTATACTGTGAAATGACGATCATATAATTAAAATGTTTTTAAATATCAGGAAAACCTTTCCATCTAAAATGCTAAATCATTTCCAAAGAGATTTTTATATTAAGTTAGGACTGAGCATGTGAAATATTGTCACAGGAAATTTAAAAGTGTACATGACATATTATACTCATAAGAATATGGGAGTTAATTACCAATGTCAAAGAATATTTTTATTCAATATATAAACACCTTGGGGGCTGAGCGCTGGTGGCATAGTGGTTGAGTGTGGGACTGCGGCCCACAGGGTTGGCGGTTCAAATCCAGCAGCAGCTCTCCAGGAACAAGACTAGACTTCCTACTCCCACCAGGGCAGTGATGCCCCCTCCCCACAAAAAAAAAAAAAAACCCTGGTAGTTATGAGGGATTACTTCCAGGAATTTTATATATTCCAAAATCTGTGAATACTTGTGGTAGTTGTGCAATTTTATGTCAACTTGTTAAATAGTTTATAGGGGTACACTCTAGCCTGTCAATCAGATCATGGCCTGATGATGTCTCCTTGTGGGCCTGGCCTTCTCATGAGGATTCTGGGAGTTTTGCTCTCTTCCTCATTGGAGGTAGATCACACACTCTCTCTGGTGGAAAGTCCTGTTGACAAGCTACGTGGAACCACGCTGATGGAAGCCAGAGTCCTGCAGCCAGAGGAGCCAAGTGGAGACCCTCACTAGCACTGCAATGCTTTCATTCCCACTGAACTCAGAAGACTTTCCACCCACCGACCTGTGATCCTTCTGCATTCAGCATCATTGCATGGCTGTGTGAGTTGAAAGAGGAATTCATGGACTAAGCTCAGAGAGATGGGCTAATACTACACTTATGGACTTGATCTGAATTGGGCTGGGCTTATTTTTTTATTATACAACTGCTCTTGCTATAAACTTCTCTTTTACATATATATGAACGTCCCTGGATTTGTTTCTCTAGTCAAGTGAGACTAAATCAATACTCAAAACATTTTGTTTATAAAATTACATAGTATTTGCGTGTTACCTATACTCACCATTCATATTCTTTAAATCATCTCATCTAATACAATATGCTATAAAAATATCTTTCATGCTCCATCTTAGACTTTTTTTTATCCATCTTAGACTTTTCAGGATTGCTTTGACCATTTCATTGCTTTTATTCTTCTTCCCAAATTCTTTCCACCCATGGTGTATTGAATTTGTGAATGAGGAACCCATGGGAATATATTTTCCCCGGAAGTATATTTTCCCTTTTTTCTTTGAAATTTCTCATCAAGATATTGCAAAGATTTAACATATAATACAAGTCCTAAGGAGAAAATATCTGTTCTTGAAATATGGCACACTGTATTTGTCTTTTAATGCTGCTGTAACAATTATGCAAAACTTTACAAACCCACTGCAATCAAATCAATTCAAACTTAAAGCAACCCTAGAGTGCAGAATAGAATAGCCATTTTGGATTTCCATGGCTGTAGCCCCTTATGTAAGCAGAAGGCCTCCTCTTTCTCCCAGTGAGTGGATGAGGGCTTTGAACTGCTGACCTTGTAGTTAATGGTTCAACATGTAGCCTGCTGTGCAAGCAGGGCTCCCTGTACAAATTTAGATACTTAAAATATCACAGGCATGTTAAATTTTAGTAATTTGGGTTAAAAGTCCAACAAAGGTTTACTAGACTAAAGGGATGTGTTGTCAGGTCATCCCATAACTGAAGTTTATTGAAGCTGCCTGAATTCCTTGATTCGTTTTTAAAGTCAATAAGATTCTATGTTCTCCTAACCTATGTTCTTTCTGTGATCACAACTCTAACGTATGCATTATATATAATGCATACAAGTGAGGTAACATAGTCTTCAGTTCCAGAGGTAAAGGCAAGGGTATCTTATTCTGTGTACCACACGCAATTACAGGATGGCGGTTTTCTGTTCGTGCTTTAATATTGTTATTTGTCCTCTCTGATTATTGTACTCTCTGATAGAAAAATAACAACTTGGAATGCCCACATGTGTTCAAGTTATCATACTTAGGTGGCTTATAATTTGACCAAATTGCATACTCAAAAATAAATTAAATAATATAATTAATGAATTACCTATTATATTTTAATCTTCTGTCATCACTCCTGCCAACAACTGATTGCAATTGGAGTACAATGTATCATATAAATTAATTTAATTTTTTTACCATTTATATTATTTTCAATTATGCTGCAACCTATTCATTTAATACAATTTCATTTCAACTTTAATGACCATGACCACAGGGGATTTATTTGGTTTTATAAATGAGGCACAACAAATATAAATAACCTATTGTACTTGAAAGGATTTTTTTCTTAATTGAAAACAAACAGAACTTAAGCTAAATTAAATGAATGTTTAATCTTTCATTCCAACACAAAGGTTATTAGTCAGTGCAAGTGTGCACATAGTTGTAAACAGAAGAAACAGGCAATTGATTACTTTAGTTTTGGACAAGTCTGAACCCTAAATTTAACAATTTTATTTTATTTTTATTTTTTTTTGCCATGACTGCCTTCTGGTGGGAGTAGTTGGCCCAGCCTTGCTCCTGGAGACCTGCTGCTGGATTTGAACCACCAGACCAGTCGGCCGCAGTCCCATGCACAACCACTACGCCACCGGGGCTCAGCCTAAATTTAACAATTTTAAATGACAGAAAAGAAATAAAGGATACATTTTAAATAATTCAGAATATTTTTGAAAGAATTTCTAATGGCATATGTTTATAATTATACAGATGTAGTAAGTAATGACTGTAAATGTTTTATGAGGTTTTTCTAACAACATAAAGTTAGTTCCTATTTAAACAAAGCAGCACCTTGGACTTAACAAACACTTATAAAGGGAAAGATTTCCATACATGTAATATGTGTCAGAAATAAAAAGAATGGGTTACTGATATTTGGAAATATCATGGATGAATTTTTAAAGCATCATGCTAAGTGAAGACAGAAAATATTACATAATGATTCCATTTTTTAGGAAAAACAAACTATAGGAACAAAGGCCAAGTGTGAAAAAGCAAACTATAGGAAGAGAGCCAAGTGTTTGCTAAAGACTCGATGGAGGAAACAGACTGACTACCATGGCGTGTGCTCTTATATAATGTTTTCTAGTTTATCCCTCTGTGTTTCTCATATCCACTGCACCGGGCACACAGAACACACTGACACCATTTGTGAATAAAAAGTTTGCTAAGAAAGTTAACAAGTTATGATGCCACTGAAAAATATTCAGGATAGTTATTTATCCAGCTATGTTACAAAGTTCTTCCAGATCTACTTACTAATAGATACCCGAAGGACCACATCGCTCAGTTGCAAGCCTCAATCTGGAGGCATTCAATTCTAGCTTCAGGAGTTATGAAGTCCAGTGTCCCAAGCAAGTACCAGAGACCTACATTCAGTAAGTCAGCCTCATACACAAGAGCTTTATTTGCTCAGAAGCTTGGGAATCCATCCTTCTCTTCCAGTCTCTGGCTCCTTCTTCTGCTGCTCCATAGACACTGTGGCTGCCTTCTGGAGTCAGAAACTTCATTGCCCAGGAATCCAAAGTACACACTCCACTCCTGGACCTTGCTGGTCATGAGGTGCCCTCCTCTTGCAGCACAGAGAGCTCACTTTATACAGAGCTCAAGAAACATGCCTGCCATCTGGCTCACAATTAATTACAGCTAAATCCTCTCAGTATCTTGCCCCTCCTTCTAACCAGACCCAGGCAGTTGTTTGGTGCCTGAATGATAGTTTGGTGGAAGTTACAGACATTGCCTAAAGAGTCACATTATATAATTCAGTATCTCAACAAGTCGGATATGAAGAAATTTCTTGGTATAATAGGCATTGAAAAAATGGTATGAGAGGCCAGGTGGGGAGTTTCTTTCTTCCGGCTCCAAAGCAGAGTTGCAGACTCCCAGCCGGCATCTGTCTGCCAAGGAATGATTCCTGTGAGGCAGAAGTTGGACACGCTTCCATGGTCCTTACCAACTTCTTCTGGGTGGGCTAGTGGGTTACACCTCGGAATGTTAGTGAAGAATCAGCATTTCGAAACCACCAGTCACTCCATGGGAGAAAAATATAAATTTCTACCCCCATAAAGAGTTCCAGACTTGGAAGCCCACATGGACGACTCACACCACTCTGCCCCGAAGAGATGCTCTGCGTCTCGATTGACATGATCGCAGTGACGGAGGTGTCTGATCTCAACCCGTCCTCCCAGTCCAACCAGTCCTTCTCTTCTGGGTTTGCGCGATCCTTCGCAAGAGCCACACAAAATTCAGACCATACTCGTAATGATGGGAGTTTTCTAAGAGACCCCTCCAAGCCAGAATCAGAGAACGTTAAGCAGAAATCCCTTTGGTATGCAGCACCTCTCTTCAGCCACGCTCGCAGGCATGTGGTTCCCCGTGGATAAGCCACGCAGTCCCTTGACTTCTGCCCACTTGAGTAACAGGTGCATTCCCTTTGCTGATAAACGTCCCCAAAGGGACTCGCCTAGTCAATCCAGTCTCTTGCCAAAGGTGTTCCGTTTTACCTGTTCTTTGGGTTGGGAAGTCAGCTGTCGGGGTCATGGACTCTGCTCTTACCCTGGCTCCCTTCTCCCTCCTTCTGCCTCCTCTTCTCCCTACACGGATCCCAGACAAGCATGACTTCACTTCCTGCTGGTCATTTCCTCCTGTCTTTGTTCTGATATGGCTTACATGCACCCAGTTGAATGTTGACACTGACCAATTCACCTTCTTAAATTTTCTACCTCTCTTGTGCATGCTCCTGCCCAGAAATTTGGTGAGAGTTGAATAGCCAAGACATACAAAATAATGGCACTTCACTGTAGGCCCCCTTTTTTTTGTTTTGATTGTGTTGGTGTTCAGACTGTATGTTCAACAAAACTCTCTGAACTAAAGTCTTAAAATTGATCATTTACTTTATGTAAATTATATTCCAATACATCTACCTTTAAATGAAAACACACATTAGGTACACAAAAGACAGCAGTAATTGCGATAAATCTTTACATGTCCAATGGAAGGACTGAACTAAGAGTACCTTTAAATGCTGAGAAAAACTATGTATCAGACTATAATTTTAACAACATGCAAAGTCCCAACTAAAAATATGGACAGAGTATACTATCAGACTTTTTAAAATTACAAATAAACCCAAAATGAAATATTAAGAAAATTAATGTTAGGATCGGGAATTAGTTGAAAGATAAAGCTTAACAGAGAGCAAGTGTACTAAGACGATGCCATTTTATAAAGGATAGGATTTTTAAATAATGCTTACAGAAAATGATATATAATAAGTGAATTATTGACATGATTTCGGATGGATTTATTTGGAAAATTACCAACTAAAACCAGAAATATAAATAACTTTAACATCATAAGAGAGAGAAGAAAATAATTTATTAATGATAGAGTTCAATTGATTGCATCATTAATTTGCTTATACCATGTTTATCTTTTAAAGCCAGTCCTTTATTATTGCAAACACTTCTTACTAAAGTATATTTCTAATTTGTAAATTAGATTTTATTGGTATTTGGGCTTATCATATAAATTTCATAAAATTTGTCATAAAAATGAGATTATGAGTTAGCTAAATTACTGTTCCATCTATTTTGTTTACCTAGTGTTGTTAGCAGGAAAATACATAAACAATGGCTCTCTGGATGACATTCTATCAACTCTCCACTGTGGGCAACATTTGAAGGAGATGTCATGCAGTATGAAAATAAGCACTCCCCCCAAAGCCAAAAATCTTCCTGCTTGTCAGAGGAACTCCTCCACAAGGGTTTCCAGGCTACAGTCCTGATGGAAGCACATTGCCATTCTTTTCTCCACGGAGTAACTGGTGAGTTTGAACTGCTGCCCTTTGCTTAGCAGCTTAGCGTTTAACTCTGGTGCTAGCAGGGCTCCCCGAGTTAATACGTTTCTTATAAAATAGATGGAGCGGTACCTGTTTTGTCAAGGACACCGTGCTCAGAATGCTTCATGCAGTGAAGCATCAAATAAAGAAATATGCAAAATATAAAGAAATATACATTATGGCATATGGTGTTGTTTCAAATTTAAGATTTATCGGGGCTGAGCCCGGGTGGCGTAAGTGGTTGAGTGCGGGACTGCGGCCCGCGGGCTTGGCGGATCAAACCCAGCGGCGGCTCTCAGGAGCAGCGCTGGGTAGCTCCCCCGACCATCAGAGGGCAGTGATGCCCCAAAAAACAAACAAACAAAAAACAAATTTAAGATTTATCATACAACCGAAAGGATCTTCAGAAGCTAGGATGGTGAGGCAATCTCACATACTTTGGACAACTTATTAGACTGGCCCAATGCACAGAAAAGGACATTATGCTTGGTCAAATGGAAGGACAGCAAAAAGCATGAAGACAGTAGAAAGATTGATGAGCATGAAAGCAGCAGCAACAGGCTCACACATAACGAGGGGGAGGACAGAGCAGGGCTTCTTCTGTCAGAACCAGCTCTCCAAGAATCAGGACCATCCTGACGGCATTGAATAAGAGCGTAAAATACCATGTGGGAAATACCATGATCCCAATGATAATGACATTTTAAGTAAAAAATTGACATTTTCTTGCAAAAAAATATTTTGAGACCAATTTAACCGAAGTTATTTCTCATTTTTCTATTTTCAATGATGTTTTCCACTCTTTAAAACTTAAAGATATATTATTTTTACTGACTCTACCCCCTACAAAAATAATACTGTTAATATTACTCTATTACAGTAAAATAAAAAAGATGCTTAGAAAAATTTTAACTAATAGGTCTGAAAGTTATGAAACAAGGAAAACTTTCTTAAAAATCTCAAATTTCTCAGTACTGATCTAAAACAAGGAATGTGATTTAAAGTTCGTGTGCATAAATAAGGAAAGGATTACTTCTTCCATGACAATAATAGACAACATGAGTCACAACCTCTTCAAACTTAAGACAAGAAAAATGAGATGATGAGTGGTTACTGCTACCTGCTGTTCTGAACAGAGACACACCAAGTTTTTGCCTAGAATGGAAGAAAAATGTAGAAAAATTCCACTTTCTAAAAAAGGCCAGGCATACTAGACCTATAGAGACTGAAGAATTCCAGGACTGTCACCAGAAGATCACCACGAGACATGGATTTCAAGGTACTTCTGCAAGACATCTTTCAGAAAAATAAGAAAATAACAATATCACCAGAGTAATCAAAAAAGGCAAAAGCAAACCTCAAAGCTGCTATCAGCTCACAGTGGCCCTACACTCTGTGCACTCAAAGACTGCAAATGTTAATAGGAATAGAAAGCCCTTCCTCCTGTGGATTGGAGCTGCTGACCTTTTAGATCACGGCCCGACATGGACATGCAGCCACTCTGCCCCCAGGCTCCGGCTGATGAATAATATGCGCCCCAAAACAATTGATTATGTGAGCCACACGGTCAACAGTTCCCCAAAATCCCAGAGTCGAAAGCAAGGAAGAAAAGAGATGTCAGAACAATAAAAATCAGATCTATAAAAATAAAATAAAGATGAATAATGAGAATGCTTACACATGAGAAGCGTTTTAATCACCTTAAAGCATTTTAACTATTTTAATGGTGCCACCTGTACAGATTGTTAAAGAAGAGATTTAATATTTCACCTAAGCATAATAAACTGTTTTTGAACAACCAAAAGGGAAAAAGGTTATTTCTCACACTGCTTACACAGGGATCAGAAACAACTGAATTTGTATTAGTTGGCTGAAAATTGATCATATATCATGAAAATATTTGGTATCATGCAAAGCTTAGAAAAAATGATATCAAAATTACCATTAAATACTGACAAAATAATTATGTTGATTTTTTTCATAAGTATACCTCTTAAGAACAGATAGCTGATTTTTAGCTTTCATGGATATATTTAATAGTACCTAAAAATATTTGTCATCCAAACTGGGTGGTTTAAACAGGCAAGGTTCCCAATTTCTTACCCAAAAGGCTGGGGTTTGAGTCTACTGAAAATTATTGCTAAAGAAAAGATTGGTGATCAACTTTGGAGACAATCACCCATTAGTAACTCTACGAAGCACAGTTCTGAACTTGCATTTATGCGTCTGCCATTAGTCTGGAATTTATTTCATGCCAATACATCAAGGCTATAGATATTTTGCTGCAAACTGCAGGTCAGCAGTTGAAACCCATAAAACTGCTCTACAGAAGAAAGATGACGTCTTTCATGTTGCCGAGGATTGGAATTCATTAAATGGCAGCAGATTTGGCAAGGAATTGCATTCCAAAGGGTCAAAGTGACCATTACTACAAAGAGACATTGTGATAGTTAATATCAATGTGCTGTGTCAAGATTCTCAGTAATTTGGCAGTTAAGACCTAAAAACTATCCATGATTTTACATAACACAATATAATCAAATCTAGAGAGGGATATGCTGTGAGTGGTCAAGATGTTGTAAGGCACTTGGGGTGGAGCACTGTGGATATTGTTAGGTGTAGTCAAGTCAGTAGGACTCAGAGGGACCCTGTGGACAGCAGAAGGAAACACTGCCCTTTCCTGCTCCATTCCCACAGTTACTGTGATGGTTGAACCCATCTTTGCAACCACTGTATCAACCAATCTCCTTGAAGGTCATCCTCTTTTCCTCTGTCTTCACTCTACCAAGCATGGCATTCTTTTCCAATGACTAGTTGTTTGTGATAAAATGTCTAAAAAGTATATGAGAGGATTTCTCTTTGTCATCACTTCCAAGGAGCTTTCTGACTTACGGACATCTTTCAAAACAGATCCATTTATGCTTTGGCAGTCCATGGCAATTTCAGAATTCTCTGACAGCACATAATTCAAATGTATCAATTCTTTTTGAGCCTTCCATATTTAATGTCCAGCTAGAACATGCATATTAAGTGATTGAAAATATGTGGATTGTGGTTCATAGCTGGATTATACTCACATAATCTCTTTTTCTCAGCATTACCTTAAATTCTATGCCATTGGATAAATTGTTGAATGTTGTCAATGGAATTGCCCATATTCCTGGGAGCAAAGTCACATAACCCATGGGAAAGTTAGATAGATTCTGGTTTCCAACATAATTTTAAACCCAATCCAAGAAGTTAGTTCTTTTTTTTTTTTGGGGGGGGGTATCACTGCCCTCTGGTGGTGGGAGTAGGAGGGCCAACCTCTGCTTCTGTGGAGTCACTGCTGAAATTGAACCTCTATCCCAGTGGGCCGCAGTCTCGCGCACAACCACTATGCCACTGGGGCTCAACCCAAGAAGTTAATTCTTATAACAGGACTCTGTTCTGTACTTGTCTTCATGAAGTGACCACTGGAGAGAAAGGTGCTACAGAAAAGTGTTTTGAGGGAATTAGATGTTGTCCAGGTATCAATTGGAAGTGTCTGGAGTCTTAAAGGTTTTTACTTAAATATGCAGCCATCTTAGTGAGGCATCAACTACATAAGTCTACATTGAAGAAGTACATCAGTCTGTGTGATCCAAAGATGACAAAAATATATATATATAAATGTGACGAAAGGAAGGGTTTCAGAAGCTATATTATGAACACCCGAATTTAGAAGGCTGTAGAGGACAGTGGGAGACCAAAATCCATCTGTAGGGTGTGCAGTTCGATTAAGTCTGTGACTGATCCTCTCTGGCCACAGTTGAGAGATATTGAACAGCTTTGTTAGACAGAGGTTATTGTAAATTTGATTACAGTGGATGGGACTACAGTTTAATATAATTCCTGATCAGTCATCTAAATCAACATAAATGCCTAAAAGGGTCCTCAGTGAACTTTAATGAGTGTGTGTAGGAAACATAAGTGTCTGTGAGAAGGTAATTTCACTTTGTTCATGGGTAAACCAAGACAGGCAACTTGCCTTTTTGGAAAACATTTAACATAACTTTTAAAGCCCCCAGGGGGAGAACATGGCTGGTATTATGTTCCTGAGTGGGTGTTTTGACTAAACAGCCATTTGTGACCCAGGCTAGAGACAACCAGGACTGTAGACTCTGTCCTTTCAGGGTGCACAGCATTCTTCATAGGTTACACCAGAAGGATCTGAGTCAAAAACCACCTCAAGCAAACCAGGGTTTACCCTTAGGCTTCAATTCTGTAAGGTGAGAAGAAGCCGGTGATTATTATTATGAAGTTATGAATTTTGAACTCATTGGAATTTGGTTCTAATTTCTTGCCTTGAGGGTGGTAATAAATGGTAAATTAAGACTGCTATAATTTTCTATTATCATACTGAAAATGGTATTTCCTTAACAACTGCTAATAACAAGATTGCAGATGGAAATAAATCTCTTTAGAGAAACTTGAAAATTGACCCATATAATGTATGCCTTTGCTTTTTGTTTTGTTTATAGTATTTTGTTCTTCATTAATCGTATTTTGGAAATTAATTATCCATATCCATATCTATGGTAGATTCTTATATCGAAAACAAGCAAAATAAACAAAAAAAACACCCATTTCTTTCTGATATCAACTTTAATATATTCCTGTGGTCTATTCTTTCTCTGCAAAGAGAACAGGAAAAATAGGGAGAAAAAATTAAAAACTAAAGGTGTGTGTAGTTAATTTATATACATCTCAACAATCGACATAGTTTTATGTGAGGATATCTTACTTAAGACAGTATTTTTATCTTCAGATAATGAAATTATTCCACCAAAAGACTAATTTAAGTCACATATAACATAATCTATAATTCTTAAATAGATCCTAGTCTTTTAAATTTACTAATAGTTTTTTGAAAGGAACTAAATATATTATTCTGATCTGTCTGTATTCTACAACAAACCAGTAATTTATTGATGGAAGAGGAAGTTTAGGAAGAACACTTTTCCAACACTGATGTTTTCAAAGTTCTCAGTCTATTCAAAGAATTGAAGCATGATGTGGAGTTAAAAGTCAAACCATGGAGTGTGGTTAAAACAACAACCCCTCCAAGGAGTTTCATTCAGAATTTCGTAAGTAAAACTTTTCCATAAGTCCAGTGTCTTTTGGCATTGTCTCCTGAATTTTTTGCTATTTTTCCAAAAGGTGCCATTGCATTGGTTTTGATCCTAGGTAAAACAAAAATGTATCATTGGCCTGTCCATCACAATCCTGAAGATAGTATGTTAGAGCTGCTCTTCCGAAGCCTCAATGTAAATGTTACTAGTTGATGGTCTTCATTTTTTCACTGAGCCACTAACTCTACCAAGCATTATGCCGTTGCCCTGGGACGGGTCCTTCCTAGTCACATGTCAAAAGGAACCTTCAGGATTTACTTAATCCATGATAGATTTTTTTTCTATTCTGGCAATTCACAGTATCTCAATATTCTTGTCAATGCCACATTTCATGTGTATTCATTCTTCTCAGTCTTCCTTATTGATTTCTAGCTTTACATGTCTACTGGGAAATTCAAGATATCATGACTTCTATAAAGGTCATCTCAGACCTCAGAGTGCCATACTTGTAACATCTTACAGGGATGTTCTTCAGCAAATGTTCCCAGTTCCATGTGTTATGGGATTGGACTGCTCCTTCCATGAGTGCTGAGTGTAGACTAAATCCCATTGAAACGCTGGACAATGGCAGTTTTTTCCTCATTCATCGTCATTCTTCAGGTTATCTGTTAGTTTTTTTAAGGTTTTGCTTTTTTCACCTTGAATTGTAATTCACACTGAGTGCTATAATGATTAATCTTTAACATAAATTGTTTCCTTTTCAGAAAGCTACATTGTGTCATCTGCAAATCTAAGATTGTTAATGAGCCTTTCTGCAATAAAAATGCCACATTTTTCGTGTAGTCCATATTCTTGCATTATCAGCTCAGCTAATAGATTGAATATGTATAGTGAAAGGATACAAACTTTTAAGGATACACAGGTACAGAGTGATATACACTTTCCTGATTTTTAACCATGCAATATCTTCTTATCCTGTTGCAAAAACTTCCTTTTGGATAAACTACAAGTTCCACATGAGACAATGGATTAGTGTTCTGGAATTTCCATTTGTTGCAATATTATCCATATTTTTTTACGATTCACACAGTCCTTTGTCTCTGCATAGGCAATAAAACACAAAATAACCTTTTTCTAGGTTGATTTACTTCCACCAAAATATAGCCTTATGTTAGTAATGAAATTCTGAAATGCTTAATTTCACATTCTTTTCTGAATCCAGATTAAGATTTTGGAATTTCTGTGCCTTGGTGCAACTATTTTTCTGTTATCATCAACAAAATTTTACTTGCACTTGATATTAATAATACTGTGTGCTAATTTCCACATTTCAATAGTTCATATTTTCTTGGAATGGGCACAAATACAGATGTCTTCTAGACTGTTGACAAAGTAGCAGTCTTCCAAATTTCTGGGTATTAAAGAATCTATGTTCCCAGATATACTTTGCTTGTTGAAACATTTTAATTGTTATTATGTTAACTTCTGAAGCCGTCATCAGTGCCTTCAGTGCAGCTAGGACGTCTTCCCTAACTACCTTCAGTTCTTGATCCTATGCTGCCTCTTGAAATGGTTGAACATTGCCAGTGATCTATTCCTTTGATCTTCTTTGATGTTTTAATATATATTTTTAATACATTGCACATAGTTTCCTTCAATACTTCAATTTGAGGCTTGAAATTTTCTTCACTGTTTCAGCTTGAGAGATGTTAAGCTTATTCTTCCTTAGGTCTCATTAGACTACTTTGTTCAACTCAGGTCTTTGTACATCTCAGTATAATACTTAACTCTGTCTTTTGGAACTGCCCTATGACATTTATGTTCAATTACTTTAGTTCATAATTTCTTCTATTCATTTTATCAAGCTTCAGAGTATCTTCTGACATCTACTTTATTGTATTTTCTTCCTTTCCAATCTTGTCAACGATAGCTTGCTTTATTATGCATTTTTTCTTGATGTCATTTCATTTCTCTGGTCTTTGTACATTAGTTTTTAATGCCACATCTATTCCTGAGATGGTCTTGAAATTCAAGTAGGATATATTCAAGGTCATTGTGATAGGTATATTTTGATACATAGATTTATTGAACACATGAGAAATTAATTGAAAGGCAGAGAGATAAAAGGCTCAGCAAGCCTTGCCTTTCTTTTCTCTTGCTCTTTCATCGGACGAATATGTGACTGCCTTAGCTTGTTCTCTGCCTCAATTTGCAGTCTACACTACCTGTGAGACAACTAACCATTGGACTGTGTAGCTGTAGTAGTTTGAGACTCCTTCAAGGCCTGCTTCACCACACTAATGGAGTATATACATTTGTTGAGCTGGGGATTATAGGACGATGTCATCTGGCTGACTGTTGGTGACCTGCCTTACTGTGTGCTGCTTGTAGGTGGATAGACTGAATTGCTCTATAGAGGACGACCTGGGAGCTCTCAGGACTTGAAGGACTGCCAGTGTATTAGCTGTCTAACAGAAATGAGTTAGACTGAGCCATTTTTACTGCTCTATATATTAACAGTTTATTTCTTATTATATATATTTATATAAATATACATAAAATCATAAGTGTCGGATTTGTTTCTCTAGACAACCCTGTCTAACACAGTCATATTTTGGTTATTTTGGACTTATTTTGGTTTTCTTTACCCTCAACTTGAACTTCTATATGAGTAATCTATGCTGTGTTTAACAATTTGACCCTAGCTTTGTTACACACACACACACACACACACACAGATTAGATATATAATTTGGTTGCTGATTTTAAGTATCTTTATCATTTATTCCCATAGATATAATCAGTTGGATTCCTTTGTAGTTCATCTTATAAGGTCTATAATTACCTTTTGTATTATTGAAACAATATATTTGCAATAAAGAAATTGTTGGTTTTGTAAAATTCTACCACTGTTTCTGTTTCCAATGATCAACCCTTCCTCTTGTCTTCCAACTTATGTAATATGATAACCAGTAATTAGTATTGCATCTTGATTGCATGCATGCTTAATTTTAGACCGAGACAGTCAATGGAATGTTTCAGTTTTTCAATAATTGGTTTTGGTGGCAGATGCATAAATTCTAATAATAGTTGTAACACATTTTCCCGTAGGCATATGAACATTACCCTATCACAGACAGCATGGTACATCAAAATAAACCTTGAAATGTTCTTTTAGACAAGCCAATTTTTTTTCCATTTGTCATTGCTTCATAATAATCCATATGACTGGGAAATATAAAATAACCAATACTGGTCATTTTCAACTCATTAATTTCCAAAATGAGAAGCCCTGGTGGCATAGAGATTAAGCATTGGGTTGTTAAACACAAAGTTCCCAGTTCAAAAGCACCAGCTTCTCTTCAAGAGAAAATCAACACTTTCAACCCCTAAAAGGAGCTATAGCTTCAGAAACCTTTAGGAAAATTTCAACCCAGTCCACCCATACTCACTATGTGTTGGGATCAACTCAATGGTACAGAGTTGTAAGGATGCAATTAATAGGATATCAACTATTAGGCATGCTTTTATTTTTGACAACATCTAATTTCTCTGCATCTATATTTAATACAACAGTCCAAAAATTATAGATGATTGTATGTTTCTTCTTATTTTGGGGAGTTCCATGTATAGGAAAGTAAAAGCACAGTGTTTCACTCACTGAAAGGCACTGTGTTCAAATGTAGAGAAGACGTTGTAGAGTCAATATGATAAATGTATTCTACTGAAGTCAACTTTCTTCGTTGATTCTTTTTAACTCTATGTTTTCATGGATTTTGGGTTTCTAATATCTACAAATGTAGGTGAAGGGGAAAAGAGAAAAATAATGTTTGCATATATAAGGGTGAAGGGGATAAGAAATATGACAAGCAGGGGGAGGGGAAAAAGAAATATGACAGGCTGTGAATATTAAGTAAGATTATGTCTATTCTGGAAACTTTTCAACGTAACTGGAGAACAAAGAGGATCACATGATTTCATAATTTATTTGTTACCTCAGTCTATGTAGAAAAAGACATAAATTCCACTGTGGTACATTTTTTTTTGAGGCATCACTGCTCTCCGGTGGTGGGAGTAGGAGGCCCAGCCCCACTGCTGGAATTGAACCTCCGTCCCAGTGGGCCACAGTCCCGCGCACAACCACTACACCACCGGGGCTCAGCCCCACTGTGGTACTTTTATTTCTACAGTTACATCAAAATTAAAATTATAGAAAAATATGTAAAGTTAAATATAACTGAGACACCTGTGAGGGAAATGAGAATAAATGGCAGCGCTACCTTAATGGTAACAACATAAGCCGAAGTACTATAATCATGTTGAGTGGTAATCTGGAACCATATGTGGGAAATAGAATACAGGACAAATATACAAATACATCTGCTGCTACAGATTTTCAGGCTTTTAACGCTCATAGATGTCTGTTTGGGGTCTGACTCTGACTACATCCTACTGTTTTATGTATTTTTATGTAATTTTCTCTGATTAACATTGCCAACTTTCAGATCTCGGGTAAATGTTAATACCCACTCAACTTTGAGAGTGCCACAGCTCTAAGTACTCATGTTCCAAATGAGCAGCTCTCAAAAATAAACTATTTTAGCATACACACAATATAGGTACTTAGTTAGGTGTTTATATTCTGTCTTGGGAAAATATCTTTCAACTATTTTGAATAGACATGGATCTGACATATATCTAAATCCACAAACCACCATGCCTTGACCAACGAAATTCTTATAACACAGGTAGGAATTTAGTGACACTCCGTACTGCCCATCTTCTCTCAGGCACATTCACACACACTGAAATATACACATCCTCAATATATTCACATGCATTTTTCTCTGTACACATAAACCTACAGTAACACAAAATTATATGAGCATGTTGATGAACCATCTCTCCATGGTGATAACTTTGTTGGGAGGGAGCTTCATTTCCTTAATTATACCCTCTTGAATTAGAGCCCCCATCACTCTTTGTGGAAGTGGAGGAAAGAGGGGTGTGAAAGATTTCTGATTGGAATGCAACACATTCACTATTCCTAAAAAAAGTTCATGGATTTTCCTTGAATACATGTTTCACGCTTTGATATGTGCCCTTACAACAATGCTCACAGGTTCTAAATGTCAGTTTGCTTTTTGCTTTGTTGTTCTTGTTGCTTTAATTCTATCAGTTAAACTTAGCTTCTCACACTGGCATTCTAGAAGTCCACCCCTGCTTGATAAGTTAGTATTTTCTTCTTGTGGCCGAGATTCAG
Organism: Nesogale talazaci; assembly: GCA_004026705.1. Lineage (NCBI taxonomy): Eukaryota > Metazoa > Chordata > Mammalia > Afrosoricida > Tenrecidae > Nesogale > Nesogale talazaci. The sequence continues at coordinate 212,641 of PVJH01000354.1, forward strand.
CCTACCTTGTTAGACGCGGGAATAGCAGAGAAAAGCGGAAGCTGACAAGCAGCGTGATTATGCAAACAGTTTAGACTCCGCAAATCTATAGTCTGAGAGGCTGTGAGTGTTCTGCCAAGCTCTCTGGAGCATCCAAGGTATTTAGACTTGCTCCAAAGCGCTCACTCTCCTGACTATGAACAAATACATTTTAGACAAAGCTCAACAACAACCCAAAGCCCCCTGCCATTGCGTCGATATGTTAACTTACAGAGGCCCTCTAGAGCAGTACAGACTTACACCGCTGCTGGGTTTTGAGACTGTAACTGCCTTAGTGTAACTCTATGGGAGGAGAAGGTTCTGTCTGTCTTGCTTGGGGCAGCTGGTGCCTTTAAACTGCGGACCACCACCTGCAGCCACGTGCTGGCCGCTGGCCGTGTGAATTCCAGGCCAATGGGCAACTACTACATCACCAGGGCTCTTAACATCAGTCCTGCGCACACTGAGAACACACAGAGGTACCACTGTACCACCAGGCAGAGAAAACTCTCTCTTCCCGGAAGATCTTTCTGGATCTTCCAGAAGATGGTCACTGAGAGATTGAAGAAAGCCTGAAAACATCAAACTACCTTAACAGAGCCTCTTACAGTATCCTATTCATGTTGGGCAAGAAAATATTACTTTGATTCATGTCATTAAATATGTTATTAATGTACAGATGAAAAGTTCAAAGGTAGTAAAAAAAAAGAGGCAACACTTAGAAAACATCTGGCTCTAAGTTTCAAATCCCATTCTTAGGCTGGGATCTTTAAACAACAGTCTCCCTACATGCTTAATAGCAATTTATAATCTATTGCAGGTGGTGAATTTCATACTCTTTTACCCAGTGGGCCTTCATTTTGAAAACACAATTAGAGAAATGTGAATATAACTCAATTTCATGCTTAAAATAATCCACATATGCAATAATATATTTAGCCATGAGTTTATGAACAATATCAATCAATTTCCTAGACAATAAGAAATCATTATAGTCAAACAATAATCATTTTCTAAAGATAAAATCTGATATTTTACTGCTCATAATCAGTAATGTTATCATATTTTCCAACATTTAAACACATTAATTTTGTTTTTTCTAAATAACTCTGGATGTTTCACACTTTTTCAGATTCTTACCCAGGACATAGAATTGCTACTGAGAGAAATACATAGTCAAGCTTTTCTCATAATAATTATTTAAAATGAAAATAAGTTTTGACCTGTTTTCTTTGTTTGCATTTCTGATCAACTCGTCATTTTGCATAATACTTTTCTTGTTTGTTACATCTTTGTTGTTGTTGTTGTTGTTGTTTTGGGACATCAGTGCCCTCTGGTGATCGTGGAAGCTACCCAGCCTTGCTCCTAGAGAGCTGCCACTGGATTTGAACCACCAGCCAGTGGGCTGCAGTCCCTCACTCAACCACTACAGCACCAGGGCTCAGCCCTGTATGTTATATCTTAAATTTACCATCCATTTTGAATTTTAATAATAGATCAGGCTAACATTTCTCCCCAACTATTAGAATCTTCATGACATTTGAAATACTCTGTGTGCCTGATGGCAAATGAAGCAAAACATTCAGTAAACATTAAAGTTCAAGCAAACAATATGGAAAGTATTTAGAAAACAAAAATAATTTGAACAAAATGAAGTTATTTAATGATATTACTGTAAAAACTAATTTGATATTTGAATGATAGAACAGATCCTTTTAAAAAGTGGGATTGAAAGTTAATCATTTATTTAAGTTTAATGTATATTGACAAGAAGGGAGATATCAATGTTTGTGTCTATTAAATTATTATTTTTTTGTTGGGGGTGGGGGGAAATCACTGCCTCTGGGTGGTCATTGGTCGTGGGAGCTACCCAGTGCTGCTCCTGAGAGCAGCTGCTGGATTTGAACCGCCAGGCCCGCGGGCCGCATTCAACGCCACCGGGGTAATTATTTTCATGGGTTGTGTTTATTTGTGTTTAACATTGTCAACTGTTTGAAAAAAATCACTTATAAAGTTGAGAATAATAAAATAAATTGGAGAACTGTTCGAAAAAATCAATGATAACATTCTCTAAAATAGTTAATTTTTGTAATACAAACTTGATCATGAAATAAGAACTCCAGGTTTTAATGACCTTCCATGTCATGTTTTTGTTTCAAATAACTAAACATGAATTAAACTCTTAAAGCTTTTTATTTTGCAGCATAATCTTATTTTAGGGTGATGACTGCCTCTTCTCATTCTACCTCAGACAGAGCACCTAATTCAGAAATAGAAACAAATTCTAAATAAGCCACAGCTTCCAGTCTGAAGCAAACTGTGTTTCTCTGGCTGATTGCTTTCATGGCCAGTTGGAGTTAGTGTCCATGGTTCTCACAGCAGATCATAGGTCTGTGGCCTCAGCACAATCTTCAGGTAATGAAGTTGATGATGAATATTTGCATCAGCTTCCTTTCTTCTTGGTGGGACAATATGAAGGTGTGGTTTTTGAAGACTTTAGAGAATTTCCATAAAGAGTCAATCCACCTGTACAAACCAATATTCTGCTCAAGAATACTAATGTTTGGGCTGAGCCCTGGCAGCGTAGTGGTTGTGCGCGGGACTGTGGCCCACTGGCATGGAGGTTCAATTCTAGCTCACAGGAGCAAAGGCTGGGCCCCCAACTCCCACCACCAGAGGGCAGTGATGCCTAAAAAAAAAGAATACTAATGTTTTTATGACTTGTCTCCATTCCATAACTCAACTTTACACTTCCTCAAGCAGCTACCTGGGCATAGCAAACTTATACATTAATTGCACCTGTTCTTTATTTCTTAACCTGAATAGGACTTTAAAGGATTTCAGTAATTAAAATGGCTGATATATGTGTTTTATTATTTTGTTTTGTTTTACTTCATTTTATTTTTTACTTCTATGAAGAATGAAAAAAGCCTATTCTCAACCACCAATTAACTGGAAATCAAACCTCTGCTGTAGCAATTTGTGATGTACCTCCTGAATCTGGTGCAATAAGTCCTTTTAAAAAACATTAAAATTGTATTGAAAGATAATGAAATTACTCAGGAACATAAGCTTGAGGATTTATGAGAGATATTTCATGATGCATTCATTTGAGTCAATTAAATATTCCAAATATATCTCAAGTATTTATATTGGCAACATAGTCCCCTTCCCATGACCAGAGAAAGCATAGCATCATTCCCCATCCCTGGCTAGAAAGCATGCCAATTGGTGACTTGAGAAAGATGAATCCCAAATGATGCTTGTTCACATAGAGTGCTCTCTCTACTTTCATTTTGACGGGCGCCCCCCCCCCCCAGCGTCAAACTTCAGCATGATGGAAATGGCCATGCTGGGAGAGAAGGAGCTATTGACCAAAGGAACTGTTGGAAATGGTCACTATATAACCACAGGCCTACACATAAAAGTGGCTTTCCAGCGCGGTGGGCCAAGGATGGTGGAAGGCAAACGTAGTGAAAAGAGAGCTTAGTCATTAAGAGCTCCTCTCTGTAGCTCAAAATTTCATACCCTTTCTGGATACCCATGTCTAATATTGATGAACTGTTGCAATATGTCGTTTAGCTTTAGAAATTATGATGGACAGCAGTAAGGTAATGATGATAAAGCTGCCTTTGGAAAAGAGTCAGGAAGCTCATGAAGTGGTCATGTTACTTTATTATATCACAGCAGAGAATACACCAAATCAGTTCTTCCTAGAGGGCCCAGAAGGCACCGAGTTCACTAAAGTGATATGTAGGTTTGAGTAAGGAGGGTCAGAATTCTTAAGAGCAGCAGTTCTCAACCTTCCTCATGCTACAGCCCTTTCAGACAGGTCCTCATGATGTGGTGACCCCACAACCATAACATTCTCTTCCTTTCATTTCCTAACTGTAATTTTGCTACTGTTATGCATCAAGCGATCCCGTGAAAGGGTCCTTTGACCCCAAAGGGGTCGCGGCCCACAAGTTGAGAACAGCTGTTTTAGAAGCACTGTAGGCCATTCTTACATAGACCCGCCTTGAGAGTAAAAACACGCTTCTTTAAAACCAACTCCCATGAGGACCATATTCGACTGCTGGAGAACAGATTCCCACTCACAGCAACCCTCGAGGGTAGCAGAGAGCTGCAAGTTTGCGTTTCCCAGCATTGAAAACTTTCTAGGAGTAGATAGTCTCATCTTTCTCCCGCCGCATGCTTGATGAGCTCAAAGAGCTGTGTGGAGTCATCTCAGTGAATAAGCCTAGAACCTCAGGACTCATAACTAGGATAAAGAATTCTAAAATAGGAAAGGTAACCGGAAGTAGTTACTACCCAATACAAAGTTGACATAATTAACAATGTAGAACTCCAAGGCTAGAAAGGGGACATTGATAACTTATTGGTAACTTTGGCAATGGCAAACACATAGTTTTTCACATGCAAAATATACAGGAAACTAATGAGGATTTGAGTTTTTCCTGACTTTCATATCTAAGTTCAGTGATTGGAAGGGAACCCACATCTCCTTTGGGACAATTCCTAGATGCAGTAGTAGCTAAGATATTATAAAAGAATTTCTGAGCTCTTTTATAAAACTAAAAAAAGAGAACTTGAAAAGTTCAAGGAACCCAAGATGTCAGTATCATTACTGAGATATATTAGGATATTTTATTGACATTATGAAGAAACTTCAGTGATATGACTGGGAAATTTGTTTATATTTTGAAACACAATTGAAAGGTACTTAGGGCTGAGCCCTGGTGGCGTAGTGGTTGTGCGCGGGACTGCGGCCCACTGGGACGGAGGTTCAATTCCAGCAGTAGGGCTGGGCCTCCTACTCCCACCACCGGAGAGCAGTGATGCCCCTCCCCCCAAAAAACAAAAACAAACAAACAAACGAAAGGTACTTAGAAGGTGAATAAACTATTTAAAATAGGAAAGCTCTTACAGAATAAAACAAAAAAACAAGGAAACCTGACCTCTCATTTATCAACTATCTCATTATCCAACATTAACTATTTACAACAATAATCAAATATTAATCAAATAATCAAATAAAAATTAATCAAATAATAATCTGAATATTTTGTATAGCAAGGACATACAATTGGAATAATGAACAGTAACACACCAGGCAAGAATTACTCTGTAAGCATTATGCATGTGTTTACAGGTTTGCTTGTAAGTTTATAAATGTATTTGCTATATGTTAACTTGACAGGGCCATGGTTATCAGAGGCTTGGCAATATATGATAATGTAACTTAGAAATTATATAATGATGCAATTTCTTGCATTTTGTGATAAACCATGGCCATCCTCAATTTTCGGTATAATTTTCTGCAGATATTTGGCTCCTAATCATGTTGAGGAGTGAGGAGTAGGTAAATTTAGTATGTCCTTGGAAATTTCTTCTTATTAATCACTTAATCTATATAAAAATGAATCTTATATTTGTGGAATGCTCTTTCTATGTCTTCTTGAGAAGTATGTCCATTTGTACAATAAATGGAATAAACACCTTGTCCCAGAATTACGTTCAGGTTTGCTGTCTCTGAATTTTATTTTTGCTTCACTTTTCTTGCAAAGAATTATTGTAGGAAACACTCACTTAAGTTCTTAATTCTTTTCTACCTGTTTCTACCTATTTCCTTATATGTATGTTGCAAAGTTGTCATTGAAACTATCCTTTATAGGATTTTTTTTTGTCTGTCTCACTTCTATTTTCCTTGAAGCAAATCCATATTTTCACATTTTCTTCCCAGATATTTATCTGTCATTTTAGTTATGTTCCTTGACAGTGAACTAATCTATTTTCAGTTTGTCTTACAGGATCTTTACAACTAAATTGCAATCCTATTTATATGAAAATAAGATATTTGCAAACATTTTGCCCTTATCCACAGGAATACAATTTTAGTGTTGCTTCTAAGGTAACTATAAATGAGATCTAGTTTTTGCCTATGTTTTACTCTATCATATATGTCATAAAATAATGAACAGTTTATTAGACCTGTCTACCTCTCCCTATGAAAATATTAGCAATATACCTAAAATGTATAAACCCTTACAGATTTCATACTTAGCAACAATGATATGAAGACACACAAAAAATGGCTAATCTTTATGCATAAAATCTATCTCTGGCAAGACATTTATAAATACACTTCCAGTAGCATACTCTGTCGAAAACAAGACTGCTCTTTAATTCAATGTCTGGATTTCTGTGGAAATGGAGAGACGATACCACTTACAATGATTATCATGCCAAAATAATTACTGTAGTTTAAGCAGGTGACTAGGAATCTTATGCTTAGGTATGTTTATTGGTGTGCAGACCCATTTTTTGGCCTTCCTTAATCTTCTTGGAACATGTCCCAACCTCATACATCTGAAAAGCCCATTTCACTTGTTCATTCTGCAGGATGTGGACCCGGTGAAGGAAAGCCAGGCTAAAAGATGTGCACAAGTCTGTTCTCACCTCTCCAGTCATTTCCCTTTGATGCAACCCTTTTTATTTCTGTTCTGGTCCATTAAATTTCTAATTCTCATACAAATGCATGCACTTATGTGATTCTGTGACTTCTAATAGTATATATATATGTATATATATATATATGTATGTGTATATATATATTCGCTTTCCCCAATACACTCCCATTTTTGTCTCTCTTCCCCCCTACCCCACGACAGTTTTCTTGGCATGTAATATATTTCCATAGTTCAATCAGATAAAGAAAAATTTACAATGATCATCAAAGTCACTTTTAGCACATTTTTCAATCTTATATTGATTGTTCTTAGCACCTTTCACCCAAGCTCCTCTGCCATAACACCAAGGAAACAATTATCCAGTTACTGTTTCTGTAGGTTTGCCTATCCTGGATTTCATATACAGTAAACCATTAAAGAAAAACAACAAAAAACTAACAAAAATATCAAAGTAAAACAGATAAAAAAAAAAACCTCTACCCTGTAGCTTTTTGGTGCTTCTGCACCTCATATCATGACCTTATTTCTACCTTACAAATCAGAGTAGACCAGCGCATGCACACTGCTACAGATAAAAGCCCTCAACAAAGGGCATCCAGGAGAGAGAGATAAACCTCTCAGGGTCAATAAAGAAGGTAGAGATACCAGGAGGTTTAGGGGAGTGGGGTGAGGAGAGAAAGGGGGAATTAATCACAAGGATCAATTAGAACCCCATTCCAGGGGGACGAGTAACAGAAAAGTGGGTGAGGAGAGATGAAGACATTGTGAGATATGGAAAAAATAATCTATGTCTCATCAAGGGTTCATGAGGGATGGTGGGAGGAGGAGGGAGGGGGAAGAAATGAGGAGCTGATATCAGGGGCCTGAGAAGAGAATTCTTTGAAATGATGGTGGTGGCATCTGTGCAAATGTGCTTGACATATTGGAACAACGTATGGATTGTGATAAGAGATGTAAGAGCCCACGATAAAAGTATTTTTTTTAAAAAGACCACCTTAATTGAAAAATAAATCAGAGACTATAAAACTGGAAATTCTTATAAGGAAGATCAATGTTAGGGTGCTGAATTTTAACCTAACTGCATCTGCAAAAATCCACTTTCCACTTCATTCTACATGTTAGCAGAAATATTCACATCCGTGGTCCATGGTTAGAGGAGACTACCCAAGGTCATCTTTCGACTCAATTTCTACCCTAAATCTACTTCCATTAGAAGACTTCTCATTATAAAATCTCCATGGAAATGGCTATCTGAAATAGAAAACTAAGATTATAGTCAGTGTCCTAGGAAAATTATTTCAAGGAAACATCTCGGAATTGCATCATGAATGCTAACTCTAAGAAAACACATATGCGATTGTCACTTGTAATATGCTCGGATACCAAACAAGAAGACATATCCACCAGCACCCACTGCCATCAAACCTAACCTGACTGATTGGAACCCTAAAGAGAAAAGTAAATTTTTATGGAAACAGAAAGCCTCTTCTCTTTGCTGTGAAGCTGCTAGGGGGTTAGAACAACTGACCTTTTATTCAGCAACCCAACATCATTTTGACATGTGGGCTCCAGAAGTCCACAAGGAATGACTTAGTGATTCATTTCTAACATTTTATATATATAGGCATTTATAATGTATATTTACTCTTGAGCACTTAAAATATGTAAAAATTACATATGTACCCATAGTTTAAGCAGTATAGTTTTTAAGCAAAAGTTTTCATTAATGTTAAATTAATGCCATTTCTATTTTAAAAATCTAAAGAGGACCCCTTCTATGGATACATTATAAATTTCATTTGATGCAGTATATTGGTTGATTATTTTAATTTTTCTAATTCTATTCTATAGTCTGCTGGATAAATCCTCACATTCATTTGTTTCAGTGGAGCTTACATAAAGGTGATTTAAAATGGCTCAACTTTCTTATCCCCTTGTATTCTGATAATCCCTGCTTTTATTAGAAAATGTGGATAGCTTCCTTTTGATTGTACCTTTTATGAAAAAACATTAACATTTCACTAAATAAACATGATCTATTGGACTTTAAATAAACATTCATCTTGAGGTGTATATACTCACGTGAAATTAAACTCTTTAGTAAACTATAAACAAACTAACTTAGCTTTTGAACTAAGTAGACATTAATTATTTTGTGATTTTAGACTTTGCTAGGCAATCATAATATGACCTTTCCTTCAGTGATTCCAGAAGTCTAAATGTTACAATACAACACATACCTGGTTTTATTATAAAATGTACTATATAAACTTTTATTCATTGATATTTATAAACTTTAAAGAGACTGGTGATATATAAAATGCTGGTTTTTCTTACTGTAAAACTGGTAAAATACAAATGAGAAGCGGTCTAGTATTAGTTCTACTACTCTTGTCAATTACATTAATACTCATAAAATTGGTCCTCTAACACTTGTTTTGCTTTTGGATTTTGCCCATAAATGCTTTGTTGTACCCATGTTTGGTAGTTAATATCCTTTCACAGAAATTAACATATTGATGGGAACAAAATTATTCCTTCATAGGTCTTCAAATGCTTGTAAGTTCAATATTATTCATTATTCAAAAGTATTTCCATACTACAGAAGCTTTAGGGTAAATAATAAGAGAAACTGGAACATATTGAGGGTGGTGGTGCTGTATTTGGATTGCAGAAAGACCAATTAACAACCAGTGATATGCAGATGAACAACCTCACTTGCTCTTAATAAAGGGAACTTGAAGTACTTGGTGATGAAGATCAAAGAGTTCAGCTTCACTATGAATTACAGCACATTTAAAGTAAAACCCCAATCCTCAGAACTGGTTTAATATGTAAACTTTTGACAACAGAGAAAACACTGAATTTGCCAAGGGTTATGCCAAGGGTTATGTATCCACAATCAGTACTCAGGGAAGCTGCTGTCAAATGATCAAGAGATGAATTTTACATTCAGTAAAGCTGCTGCCCAAGACCCATGTCAGGTGTGGTGACCCAGGATGTTAGAATGCAAAGGCACACCTGCCACAAGCCACGGTATTTTCTCTAACCTCAAATGCATGTGAAAGTTAGCTGTTAACGAAGGACGATGGCGGAATAATCAATGCATTTGTACTATGGTTCTGGAGAAGCATGTTGAAAGAACCGTGGACTTCCAAAAGAAAAAGGGACATCCTGGAAGAAGTGCTGGTCGAGTGCTCCGTAGAGGCCAGGACGGGAAGACTCCTCTCAGTACCTCGGTCATTTTATCAGGAGAGAGAAGGCATGGGAGAAGGACATCATGCTTGGTCACGTGAGGGGACAGCGACAAGGAGGAAGACTGGATGAGATGACACAGTTGGCTCAAATGTCAAAACAAATGTGAGTTGGTGCCGGTCCATGAGGTGCTTTGTTTTGTGGTATATGGGTACATTATGTGTGGGAACCAACTTGACAGCATCAGTTGACAGAAACTTTATGACACCTTTATTGTTTTTGTCATTTCTATTCCAAAAGACAACTTCCCTACTGTATGAAACATGGTAAATTCTGGAGACATGACTCTCCATCTAAATCTTCTGCTCGTAAGTGACTACACAAATCACTCTGAACATTATCTGGTAGCAAATGCCCACTCAAGTTTCCCTGCTTGTAGGTCAGTTCAAGTTACTCCCAAATGCTGGCTGCTTCCTTTTTTTGACAATCAAACATCCTCCAAATTCAGACTGGGGATTTAATTTCCACTGTACTAATCCAGTGATTCTGAAATATCTCCTGCACTAATAGAAAAAATATGTTGCATAAAGTAAACGGTAGATAATGGCTTGATACATGAAGAGGTGGAAAAGTATTTTGCAACCATTGAAGAACTTGGCTGTGACCTCCTCAGATCCAATATATGTGGCTAAGCAACAACAGAAAATGCCCTGTGTCCAATATTTTTCTGTATCCATATAAACTGGTATAAAACTTTGCAAGCATAATCTACCAGAATCTGTGAGTGAATGAAATCAGAAAAATTTACGAATTGATTTTGGTTGTTGCAAATGGTAAAATAGAAAGGAACCAGCAACAACCTACTCATTTGTGTGATTGTGTACCATGAAATCAGTTCTGACCCAGAGCAACCTATGCAGAAGAGAATGAAAGGCTCTTCACTCTTATGCTGCTGCTCATTCTTGGGCTAGCCTCACATCTATTGTTATGTGTTCGCCCCTTGTTATGGCCGTTGTGACAATCCATCTCGTGGGTCTTCATTTTTTGCTGACCCATTAGTTTCTCTTTTCCAGAAATTGGCCTGTCCTGATTCAAAAGTCAATATTGTTCCTCTTTATCATGACATTGTCCATCGTTCCAGATGCAACAGTTTTGTTTATTTATTCAACGAGTAGCAATACATACTGAAGGTTGCAGTCGTTACTTTTCATCAACTAGTACTCCAAGTCCTCTTTATTTCCAGCAATTAAGACTGCTTATGTTATCTACACATCATAGGTTATTAAAAAATATTCCACTAATCCTGATAACTGAATGCTACTTCATTTAATCTAGCTTCTCAAGTTTTTGTTCAGCATACAGATTGCGTAGGGGGACTCATAAAAGAATACCATCCTAATGCACTGCTTTCTTGATTTTTAAACCGCGGAGAATGCGTATGTTCTGATCCATGGACAGGTCCCTCATTAGTGTCATGCAATTTTGCAGAATTTTGAATCTTCTCATTATTATCCATAATTTGTTATGACTCACACATTGGAATGCCTTTACTTAGTCAACAGAACACATCATCGTTATGGTAATCTCTATTTTTAGCAAAGGCATTGATGTACTACTGCAAATGTTTATCTTATATCATCAGCAAAATTTTGTTTGCATGTGATATTAATTGTTTGATTATTTCCACATTCCACTGTTTCACTTTTATTTGGTATGGGAAAAATACTGAATTCTTTCAGTTTGTTGGTCAGGTAACTGTCTTTCAAATTTCTTGGCACAAGTGAATGAATGCTTCCAGAACTACATTGGTTCATTGAAACACTTCCTTTATTATTTGTCAATTCATTGAATATAATTTTAGCTTCAATAGCACATGGAAATCTTCCTTTAATACAGTTTCTTTTTTGTGGGCATCACTGCCCTCTTGTGGTCATGGGTGCTACCCAGTGCCGCTCTGAGAGCCACCGCTGGATTTGAACCGCCGAACCAGTGGGCTGCAGTTCCACACTCAACCACTTACGCCACTGGGGCACAGCCCAAATACAATTTCTTACTTATTGTATGCTACCTCTTTCATTGATTGAATAGTGAACAGACTTTTTTCAGTAAGGGAAATAATTGCACTTTAATAAGTGGTTACAAGATAAAAGTTAAATATTCAGTATTTATCAATTTAAAGGAAAACATCATAGAATTACCTTGAGATATATAAAATGCAAATGATAAAATTAAAAAACATTCATTTAGAAAGAAAACATTATAGACTGTATTAGGATGGGTTGAGTAGAGAAACAAATTCATAGACACTAATATATGTGTGAGAAAGAGCTTTACACAAAAGAGCTATTGTATATTGAGAAAACATTTTAACCAAGTCAGATCAAGTCCATAAGTCTTATATTAGCCCATATGTCAGATACCAGTCTATAAATTGCTCTTGCGACTCACACAACACATTCAATGATGTCAAGTGCAGAAAGATCATAGGCCAGTGGGTGGAAAATCTTGTGGTTTCAGTGATGGTGGAAGCATCTCAGGGCAGATGTGGGTCTTTACGTGGATCCTCCAGCACTGGACTTAGTTTCATCAGCTGTGGCTTAATGTGTCTTGTCAACAGGCATGTGAAGCAGAGAGTGTGTGCTCTCCCTTCAGGGAGAAAGCTGGAGTTCCCAGAATCCTCAGGAAAAGGTCATGTCCACAAAGAGACCTCATTGTCTATGACCTGAGTGACATAACAGACTCCACCTCTTCACTCAAGATGACAGGAGATCATGTAATTGCCTTAGATACAGAAAGTACCATCCTTAATCTAAATCATATACATATATAACATTATAACTGATGGTAAAACATTGAAAGTTTTTGTATTAAAACAAACCAAAAATCCTTGTTATCACCACATCTAACTAATATCATTGTACTAGTACAGTATAGTGAAGTAAAATATAAAAAAACCACAGGTTTTTAATAACCCACTAACTCAAAGTCATCTTCATCATGTGGATTCCAAATCATAGCTACTTGATGATAGTTGACTTCAATATTTCTATTATAGGGAATTAAAAAAAGATCATGCATATAAAAAGGGTACCAAAGATATTGTATAAATATGTCATCATACCATTAGAATAAATATGATAGACATCTTTAATGCAAAAGTAAATGAGTGAAAAATAAGGAAATACTATCTTCTAAAAAGGAAAAAAGACAACAGAGTCCAAGATATTACATATAAAATAATTATATGTTGAATAATACACTTTTTCCCCTAAGACAGTGGGGAAGGTAATGCAAATTTATAACAACAACAAACAAAGAAAGTAAAAACAAGAGTCTATGATAAAATCTGTTGAATTATTTTTTATGTTTAAAAATAGAGAAGGAAATTAACTAGATGGAGATTATTGGGATAAAAGCTAGAGTTTTCTTGAGTATGCAACATTTTGTATAACTTAAAATTTTGTTTATTTTAAATATCAGTAAATTAAAAAAATTTTAAATCATTTTATGAGGGACTCGTACATCGTTTTTCACAATACATAAATAAACATACTTTGCCAAGCACCTTCACATGTCCACTGCTATTATCATTCTCCAATCATCTGCCCTTTCCTTTGAGCCCCTAGTATTGGCTTTTCCATCCCTTCCCCTTCCCCCCGCTCTCTCCTCCCCACCAATCCTCAATACGTTATACATTATTATTGTTCTGTCATATCTTACACTGCCTGACCTCTCCCCCAACCCACTCCCCCCATGCCCGTCCTTCAGAGAGGAGCTTACCCTTGCAGTTGGTCTGTCCTTCCACCCCACCCTCTCTCCACCCCTCCAGAAGCTCCAATCTAACCACCGGGTGAAAGAGGCTCAACCATCTTGGTCCCCCCACATCCCCTTCTCCTCCTTCCACTAGTATACTCTCTCCTGTCCATCTGGATTTGTGGGGTATAATTCCTAAATATACAAATGAAATAAAACTCCTAAAGCATGCTATAAAACAGTACTACAAATATAGTTTTATATTTTACCATAATATTTTATATTTTCAGACCACTTGATATATGACATTTAAGTTCAGAAAATTATTTTAATAGCTGAACTTCAAATAAATTTACATGTTCTATTTATCCCCCCCTCTCTAACAAACATAAGGAAACAAAATAATAAATAAAATGAGTGAATAAAGGATAATATTTATTGTGTATTCTTTGTCATTTTTCTTGGTACAATGACTGTTTCTTCTGTCATCTTTGACTGCTCCTGGATCACTCAATATTTTACCTGTGGAATCCTTAAGTATTGAAACTTGAGTTTTGAATCTTTTTTCTTTTTTTTTTTTCAGTATGAGACATGCTGAGTTTGTTCTTCCTTTTTGGATTTCTAACTCAAGTCTTTGCATAACTCATTGTAATACTGTATTTTAAAATTGTACTTAATTGTTTCTTCTATTTGTTTTAGCCACTCTATGTTCAAAAGCACTTTTCAGAGTATTTTTGGTACCTACTTTGGTCTCTTCTTCACATCCTGTCTTTTTAATTGCATTCTGTATGTTTTGTAGATTGAGTTCTGGATGTCATTCCACAGCGCACGATGCCTTCTGTCAATGTATCAAACCTGTCCAAGAGGTGTTCTCTAATTTCAAGTGAAATGCACTCTAGATGATATTTTGGCTTTATGATATGTTCCAAATCTGACCCAGATCTTGTTTGACTGATTATATTGACGTTATTTGTCTTCTCTTTTCATAGATGTAGTCAAATTGAGTCCTGTGTGTTCCATTAGAAAAAGTCCATAAATACATAGTCATTTAGGTTGTTTGAAAGGGTTACTTGCAATGAATAAGTTGTTGGTTTTATAAAATTTTTTCATGTGGTCTCCATTTTCATTGAAAATTGTTCACATTGGAAACCCTGTCAATTTTTGAAATAGTAGTGACAGCAACAACCACAGCACCACACTATGGCAAACTCATATGTGAGTGGCGGGATTCATCAGTAAGCAAATAGAACCAAAGAAATCTTCTGGGGAAACTCTACTGTATGAGAAAGAATCACAATGTGTTGGAATCAACTCAGTGACACACAAGGGATTTTTTTTTCAATAGTTTTCTTGGAGGATCTTACAGCTCTTAAAACATTCAATACATCCTTTTTATCAAGCACATTTGTATACATGTTGTCATCTTGATTTCCAAATATTTTCTACTTGAGCTCTTAGCATAATCTCCTCTTTCACCCTCTTTTTTAAAACTAATTCCATTGGGGGTCCATGCAACTCCCATCATGATCAACACACACGTCAATTGTATGCATACCACATTTGCACACTTGTTGCCATCGTCACCCCTGAAACGTCCTCCCTTCACTTAGGCCCCCAATACAAGATTCCCATATTTCCCCTTCCTTTCCCTTCCCCACTGTCCCTCTCCAATGAACCCTAATAATTTACACATTGCTATAACTTTTTCATATCGTACTTAGTCCACTGTGTCCCTTCACCCACTTCCCCGCTGCCCATATTCCAGAGAGATCACATGCAGATCCCTGCAATTGATTACCCTCTTCTACTTTACCCTCCATCCAGTCCACCCTCCCATTATCACCACACCCACCACTGGTTCTGAAGGGATCATCTGTCCTGAATTACCCATGTTTCCGACACCAATGTACATCCCCTGGTCTAACCGGGTTTGCAAGGTAGAACTGGCATCATGATGGTGGGAGGAAGCATTTGGGAACTAGAGGAAAGTTGAATACTTTTTTGCTGCCACACTGTACCCTGACCGACTCATGTCCTCCCTATAACACCTCTGCGAGGTGGTGCTGCTTCACCTATTGATGGACTTTAGGTCCCCACTCAGTACTTCCCTCCTTTATAATGATATGATTTTTAGTTCTTTGATGCCTGCAACCTGTTCCCTTCAACACCTCATAATCACACAGGCTGGTGTGCTTCTGCCATGTGGGCTTTATTGCTTCTGAATTTTATGGCCACTTATTTACTTTCAAGTCTTTAAGACTCCAGATGCTACATCTTTTGATAGCTGGGCGCCATCAGCATTCTTCACCACATTTGTTTATGCACCCATTTGTCCTCAGCAGTCATATCAGGGAGGTGAACATGCAATGTTGTGATATTTAGTTCTTAACTCCTGATAACTAATCACTTTGACACTTCATGTTCACACAGGCTGGTGTTCTTCTTCCATGTGGGCATTGTTGCTTCTTAACTAGATGACCCCTTGTTTACTTTCAAGCCTTTAAGACCCCAGATACTATACTTGATAGCCAGGCACCATCTGTCTTCTTCGCCACATTTGCTTATGCACATAGTAGTTTTCAGTGATCATTTCAGAAAGTTGCGCATCATGGGATGTCAATTTAATAGAACAAAATGTTCTTGCATTGAGGAAGTACTTGAGTGGAAGTCCAATGTCCATCTGCTGTCTTAATATTAATCCTATAAGTATATGCATGTTGATCAATTTCTCCATCATCCTATATAAATATATTTATCTATGTACATGCCTGTATTTGGACCTCTATATATGCCCTTTATCACCCAGTTCTTTCCTCTATTTCTTTTTACTTTACTATTGTCCCACTATCATGCTCAGCCTCCATTTGGGTTTCAGTGTTTTTTCTTTGTTACATTACTCTTGATCAATCCCTATTGTGCCTCTCATGCCTACCTTGTCACTGATTTTGAATCCTTTGTTATTCCCCTGTCCCTAGACTAGTAACACCACCACCTTTACCCCTCCTCCCTATCTCCCATGTTCCCCAGTGTGGAGGTGAAAATGACAGGACTCACAAGGGATTTTATAACAAAGACATATGATCCCTGTTCCCTGCTTCTTCAAACCCATGAATAGTTTTTCACCATCTCCAATATTTACTATTTTCATTCTCTTTACATTATTCAGGAAATCATAAAACATGTACCTAAGCAAAAACATCTAAGAGTGGCCACATTATTTAAAGATAGGAAAATTATGACTAATGATATACTTCTTATATCATAAAGAAAATATTCAACCAAAATGGCAGATTGATACCACATTAGAACTTAGTTTTATACAAACATCCTGTACTTTTATGTAAGACAGAGTAAAATAAATGATGGCTTTAATGCAGCAAAGAAGCTACTGATCTCATCCAGTAGCTAATAGGTTTCCTACCATTCTTAAGGGACAGCTTGCCAGAGCCCTGGTGGCATAATGGTTGAGTGCAGGATTGCGGGATTGCGGTTGGTTGAACCGCTTGGCGGTTCAAATCCAGCAGCAGCTCTCCAGGAGCAAGGCTGGGCCTCCCACTCCCCCAGAGGGCAGTGATGCCAAAAAAATTTAAAAAATAAAAATAAAAGGGGACAGCTAGTTTTATCTTTAAACCTTGCCCTATTTTTTCACCATTTAATAATATTTCTAACATTTTATGAATTATGTTTGTCAGCTAGAATAAATTTATGTATTTTATATGATCTTTTAGGGATGTACTTAAATATTAAGCAGAAGATATTGAAGCCAGGAAAGGGCTGGCAGATAAGTCAGTTCATCCTAGCTCACTCATTACACACAAGGAAACCAAGAGTAAGGAAAATTAAGTGATGGACACTTCCATATAGGCTTTTAAAAACTTCGAGGTAGGATAAATAATGTGTTTAGATTGAGAAGAAAACTTTAGATTCCTTTGAAATTTTATTTATAGAAGCCATATATTACTCTGAGTTTGGGAGCAGTGCCCAAAAAGATTAAGAATAGAGCAACTTTAAACCCATCAGTCACCTTTTGAAGACTGTGGGTCAAGGAACTTTCATGATAGCCTTTCTTATTTCTACTTTTTCCACCTGACATTTCTGCTTTTTTTCCCCTTTTCCAATGCACGTTTCTCTCTACCATAGATTTTGTAGTGCAGAGCTTTTGCTTTAAAAAAGCACAAACTGGAACAAAGCAAGTTGATACTCCCGAAAAGATTGGATGTGAAAAATAATCATGGGTGACTGCTAGGTTTACCTTGAAAATATACTGAGAGTTGAGTTCTACTCTCTGTTCATTATGAGTTGCAAGGTGACTCTGAAATAAATACAGGGTTGTTACTTTCTCACACGGTCTGGTGGTGTTGCAAAGAAAAATTTTGACCTTCTGATGTATAATAGCAAGTTGCAGGCACATAGGAGTTATTAAAAAACAATGTTTGTAAAATGATTGTTAAATGGCTGAATGGTAGCATTGATTTAAATAAGACCTTGAAATACTTTTATAGGCACATCTGGTTTTTCCTTCTCCATCAGCTTTTAAATTCAAATTAATCACATAAGCTGCAACCTGCTCAAATTAGCAGAACATCCTTTTTATTTTTTTCCCTTGAGATGCTAAATTAACAAATAGTGTTGGAGTTTTAATCAGCCAAGAGTCTCGGTCATTTTTTCTAAGTACTAAGCAAAAATCCACTTTTCGAACCTTAATAATCTAATAGCAGAGACCAAATTTTGTGCAGATTTTATGACTAAAAGAGGTCACATTCTGATATGTGCATAATTAATTCCTCAACATTATTTTAGCAAAGCCATAACTTCCTAGAGAGCCCAGCACTTTCTGAGAAATGTGGTCCCTTCACCCAATTTGAGTGAGAATCACTTATGGTTGCCATGGAAAGTATAATCCCTTCCAATTGATACATTTATGTACAACTACAGCTCTGAAACAGGTCTCCCAGTCTGCTTGTGGGACCAAGACAGTGAGAATCCAACTTCAGTTATAGGCTAGGACAACTCAGAGCTTCTGCACTGGTAATCAGGAAAAGCTTTAAGTAGGAAACATCAGCCCAGACTCCCCTTTTCTTCATTATGAGCCCTGTTCAGGGGACCATGGCATGTTTACAGCCCCCTCGATCAGGTTAGGATTATTTCTCTCAGAGATCATAATAAAACGGAAGATGGAAAATTAATGAGACAAGTTGCAGTCTTCCCTTGCAAAGGAGTTCAATTCCATCAGCACATAGCCATTTAAGAGACTCGTAAATAACACAAAAGAGCCATAGTTCAATGGGATCTACCACTCTTACATATTTTATATAATAAACCTGAACACACAAAATTGTGGTTCCTGAAGGAAAGATATCTATTTTTAGCATAACTGTCTACCTAATAAAGGAGAAGGGGTTCAAATTCCTACCTAACGCTTTCCTTATAATATTTCTTTATGTTCTTTTCTATATTTTTCCCACCTTCACCCTTGCCTGGGTTGCCATCATTGTATATTAGGTTGTTTGTTTTTGCAAATATTTGCATTTTAAATATTTAAAGTACTTTAAAATATTTAAAGTGCATTTAAAGTACTTAATGTTTTGTTATTTTTTTAGAGATCGCTTTATTGGGGACTTTGACAACTCTTAAAACAATCCATACATCAACTGAGAGCATATGTGTACATATGTTACCCTCATCATTTTCTAAACATTTACTTTCTATTTGAGCCTTGTAATTAACTTCCCTTTTTTCTCCCCTCCCCCTCCCTGTGAGCCCATGAAAAATTAAAATTATTATTTTCAAATCTTACACTGACCTTTGTCTCCCTTCACCCACATTTCTGTTGGTCATCCCTCTGTGGGTGATGGGGGGGAGGAGGTTATGCATCCATCATTGTGATTGGTTCCCTTTCCTCCCCTGCTTCCCTTACTTTCCACGCGCCCCCCCCCCCCCAGGTATCATTACTCCCATTTCTGTTGCTAAGGGGTTTATCTGAACTAGATTCCATGTTTCCTGAGCTCTCATCTGTAATTGTGTAATATGCTTTTCAGAACTGAATGGTAGGACTGAGATCATGGTAGTGGGGATGGAGGAAGCCTCAAAGAACCAGAGGAATATTGTGTGCTTCATCGGTGCTATACTGTGACCTGGTTAACCATCTGTTCCTTGCCACCTTCCTGAGAGGGGACATCCTATTGTCTACAGATGGGCCTTAGGTCTGCTCTGACCACCCCCCCACCCATCTCATTCTCAACAATACAGTATTTGTTTTGAATCTCCTGATGCCTGTTACTTGATTCTGTATTCACCTCTGGACTATAGAGGCTGGTGTACTTTTTCCAAATGGGCTCCTTGCTTCTGTAGATGGCTGCGTGTTTAATTTCTAGTCTTTAAGACTCCAGATGCTATGTCTTTTTTTCTTTTATAAATCATTTTATTGGGGGCTCATACAAGGCTTATCACCATCCCTACACACATATATTGTGTCAAGCATCTTTGTATACCTGCTGCTGTCATCAATCTCCAAACATTTTGTTTCTATTTGAGGCTTCATGTCAGCTCTTCATCTATTCCTCTCCCTCATGAGCCCTTGATAATTTATAAATTGTTATTATTTTGTCATATCTTACACTGCCCAAAGTCTCCCTTCACCCAATCCTTTGCTGTCCACCCAGATAGGAGGCTATATGTAGATCCTTGTAGTCAGTTCCGCCTTATTACCCCATCAGCCAGACACCATTAGCTTTCTTCCCCACATTTGCTTATGCACCCATTTTGTCTTCTGTGATTGTGCTGGGAGGGTGAGCATCGCAGTATGCCAGGTTGTTAGAACAAAGTGTTTTAACATTGAGGGAGGGCTTGAGGAGAGGCTGAAAGTCCATCCACTTGCTTGACGCATTGATATATAAATATATGTATATAGGCCGATACCTCTATTTTTATGAACTAATATATTTACATAGGTGCACACCTACATTTATACCTCTAGTCATAGTTTTGCTTCCTAGAGCTTTCCTTTTACCTTCCTCCTGCCCCACCATCATGCTCTCACATCTTCTGCTTCTTTTTAATTCCTCACAGCTAGATCTCTATGTCCTCCTGAATGTTTACTTCAATTCGCTAGTTGTTCCCTTGTCTATGGTGTGGTTTGCTCACCACTCCCTTCTCATCACTCCTCCTCTCCCCAAGTCCGGTCTGTTGCTTTCTCCTAGAAATTGCTTCTCATGCCTATTTTATATAGGTAGACAAAACAATAATAACAGATAAAACAAAAAGAAAACAAAAGATTAAATAAAAAGATCTAAAAATAAATAGCTAGCAACAAAAACAAAAATGTATACTTAATTCAGGGTCTGTCCATTGACCTTTATGACTAACTTCCTGCCTCTCCTGGGGGGTTCTGGGAACTGCTCCTAGTAGCCTGAAGTCTGTTTGGGGGGCTCCTTAGGGGCTGTGTGGCTTGGCTTTGCCCCTGTTGTTAATCTGTTATGCTCCCTTCTTGGTGTTGTCTTGTGTTACTTTTCACACTCAATTTGAAAATATGGCAACAAAAAATGTATCCCCTATTAAATTTTTATATGTCATCCAACACCTGCTTTCATATTTTTAATTGTATTTCTTGTGAGAAATAATCTCTAATATATAAATAATCTCTAATATATAATATAATCTCCAATATAAAGATATAGTTTACAAAATCCCACTTATTTACTGACAAAAGTTTTTCTTAAATGGGATATTTCAAATCTAGAATGCAAAAGAGAACAAAAATTACAAGGACCAGAGGGAACATTTTGTAATATTTTTTAAAATGTAGTAGTTAATATTACTCTTCATTCAGTGTTCTAATTCTGCTTTGAAATATGTATTAGCATGTTCTGCAAGTACTATTATTTTCACATATTTTTATTTAAAGGCTTTATTTTCAAGTAAATGACCTATATATTGCCTCTTTCACCCTAAAAAAGCTTATATTGCACTACTATTTCACTAGTACGGGAAGTGTAAATCTTGCAGCATCTATTATGAGTATAGACATTGGAGTTCATATAGCCTATGTTCAAATTGCAGGCCACATTTATTGAGGTATGAGCCTGGTATATTCCATCCTTTAATTTAATTTACCAAAATCTCACTTTACTATATATTATGTAAAATTGGAAGGAGAATAAAAGCTACTTACCTACTAACTTCTATGATTATTAAATGACTCCATGCCTTTGATGTGTTTATCATAATGTCGAAAAGCATTGAATGCTCACATAAGAGTAATTTCAAACTGCCAACCTTGCAATTAATAGCACCACACATAACCACTACACCATCAGGGTTCCCTTTCTTAAGAACATAGGGCGCTTCAAAAAGTTTGTGGGAAAAAAAAATCATTGCTTTTAATTCCATATTTCCATGAACTTTGTGAAAGCTCCACATATTTCTATCAAGCTGGTTTATACAAAATTATTGAAAATAATTATATCTGAGCATGAGAATTTTCCATGATCCTTGGTGGCAAAGTGAGCTCAGTGATGGGACAGCTACTACCGGGCAGTAGTTCAACCTCAGTTGCTAAGCAGTAAAAAGATTTGAATTTCTGCTCCTGTAAAGATTTAGCTTCAGAAACTCTACATCAGTCTAACTGCAGTGGGCCGTGGCAGCTATGCCAACTGTCATACCTTAACAATAGTGTTCTTCCTATAATTCTGTGGTCAGTGTGGCTCATATAAAATGCTGCATAACACGCTGTCAAGAAAAAATACATGCCTGATATTTCCAGCCTTATATAACCAAAGTTGTACTCACTTAAAGGTTCTTACTTGGAACTACATTCTTATAGCTTAGACTTTAAGAAGCTTGAAATATTTTACTTCTTTTAGACAAAGTTGGGTCTTTCTCTGCATCTTTGATGTAACTACTTCATTACCTTTCAGATAAGTCATCATGTTTAACTAATTCCATTGTTGCCTACATCTGTTCTTTCTATTCATTTGATCATTATATTGACATTTCACAGGAGAATCTTTCTTTCTATCTGCTATCTCTATAGTCTACAGACAAACGCATCATGTAAAACTGCAAGGGAGAAATACAAATACAGAATGTCAAGCTGCAAAAGATAAATACTGCATATTTCATATATGTGTATATCTTAGATGCATGCACATTGACACAAACCTTCATAAACACAAGTCTCTCTGTTTTAGAGAGCTTATTAAGGAACATGAATTTTGGAGAAAATGGTTACGTAATATAACATTGACTTCAGCTAATAATATTTAAACTACTACTTTGGAGTTCCATTCTGATAAGTCCCAATAGTAATTCATTTTTCCATGTGCATTTTCCATTACACAGTGTTGGAGAAACAATACTGAAGTCATCCTTAAAATATAGTTGACTACAGCATTTTTTAAATATTAATGCTAAGATTTAACAAAATAAGATCTATGGACTTTGACTTTAAAATCTGAGTTTTGATAAGTTATTAAAAGGAGTTGGAAGTGACACCTCACCTCCCTCGACTTTACAGGGGAAAAAGGGGAGAATCACAATTGACATCAGCTGCTCATGCTGAACTACTGCTGATGCCTACAAGGCTGAGATCAGACCTGCCGCCACTCTCCAACTGTCTTCACCAGTTCTAACATCATCAGGGTTCTATGATTCACTGAAATGGTCACACAGAACTCAGACCATGTTCATAATATGGGACGAGTGATCAATGAATTATGTAACATGGATTTTTCATTCAATGGCATGCGAGGGGATCTCACAATGAGCAATTAAGAGCCAGAAGCAGATATTGTCCTTTGGACCGTGAAATTTGTGGACGTTAAACATCCTTGCTATCAGAGGCAGCTGTGAGACTCCAGAAGCATCAGCAGCCCTACAGGTCAGACTAGTGGACTTCCCAGTCCTAACATAGCTGAGTGCCTCTAGAAAGAAGGCTGTCTGGTGAAGTGGAGTGCTTTCAGGTTCTTCATTGAAGGATCCAGCTTTCCTGTCACAGAGAGCTAGGTCCAAAGTGTCTTATGGCTGAGGATTACAGTAAAGTGGCCCTACCATTTGGGGTACTTAATGGAAGCCCAAAGATAGCTTGCTGACATAGCATGAGTAGGGCAGAGGCCAACCATAAAACTGAACAGATGGAAGACCAAAGAAAAGTTTAGTCATGGGACAGCTGAGAAGAGGCTGTCCTGAGTAAATTATATCCTGCTCATCTGTGCCTTGTGAATTTTCTTTATTTCCCCCAATGATTTTATTGGGGTCTCTAACAGCTCTTATAACATTCAACACATCATTTGTATCAAGCATATTTGTACAAATGTTGCTATCTTCATTTCCAAATACTTTCTACTTGAACCCATGGTATAAGCTCCTCCTTCCCACTCTCCCCTTTTTGTAATGAATCATTTTGTTGGGGGCTCATACAACTCCCATCACGATCCATACGTATATCAACTGTCTGCTAGCCACATTTGCACACTTGTTGCCATCACCACTCTTGAAACATCCTCTTTCCAACTAGGCCCCCAATACCAACTCCCCCTATTTTGCTTCCCTCCTCACTCCCCCTCCCCCATGAACACTTAATAATTCACAAATTGTTATTATATTTTCATATTGTACACTGTCGAGTGTGTCCCTTCAGTCACCTCCCCATAGTCCAGAGAGGAAGTTACATGTAGATCCCTGATATGGGTTCTACCTTTCCATTCCACCATCCCTCCAACCTCCCAGTATCACCCCTCCCACCACTAGCCCTGAAGGATCATCTATCTTAAATTCCCCATGTTTCTGCCTCCAGTGTACATCCCCTGATCTAGCTGGATTTATCGGGTAGAATTGGGACCATGGTAGTGGGTAGGAAGAAACATTTGAGAACTAGAGGAAAGTTGCATAATTCATTGTTACTACACTGTACCTTAACTGGCTCATCTCCTCACTGCAACCCCTCTTTAAGAGGATGTCGCGTCACTTATTGATGGGCTTTGGGTCCCCAATCTGCACTCTCCCTCCTTTATAATGATATAATTTTTAGTTATTTAATGCCTGATACTGGATCCCTTTGAAACCTCATGGTCCCACAGGCTGGTGTGCTTCTTCCATGTGGGCTTTGTCTCTTCTGAGCTGGATGGTCACTTGTTTACTTTCAAGCCTTTAAGACCCCAGACACTATCTCTTTTAGTAGCCAGGTACCATCAGTTTCCTTCACCATATTTGCCCATGTGAATTTTCTTAAAGAAGTCTTTAAGTATAAATATTGCTTGAGGTCTGTGAATTATAGATCAATTTTACAATCTCTGACACCAATAGAGGCTAAAGAGGGATGGGTTGCTCTCAGAATTGGGAAGGTGGGGTAGAAAGGGGGAGCCAATGACAAGGATCTACACATAACCTTCTATCTGGACATCAGAGGACTGAAGGAAGGGGAAATGGGGAGGGAGGGGAAAGGATAAGAGGTTCAAGTAGAAAAGCATATATTTGGAGAATAATGACAGCAGCAGGCATGCAAAGGTGCTGGGCACAGTATATGTATGTATGTATGTACGTATGTATATATGTATGTATTGTAGTGTGCAAATCCCCAATAAATTGATTATTTTTTAAAAGAAGTGGAAAAGCTTATATTTGGATAATGATGACAACAGCAGGCATATAAAGTATATGTATGTATGTATTATGGTGTATGAGTCCCCAATAAATTGATTATTTTTTTAAAAGAGTCAGAATTGGTAATGAGCACGTCTGACCCTCATGGGAATTAGCCTTGGGCTGAGGACGCTGATGGTTTCCCTTCCCCCCTGTGTAGGTGGAAAAGGAGTCCAGATGACAAAGTGAGCTTTTAGTTGGCCTCCTAACTTCAAGGTCAGCAGTTCAAGCCCACCATCCTTTGAGAGGTTTGGGGTGCAGAAGGCAAGGCTTTCTGAACTGATGAAGACATACACCCTCAGAGACCCAAAGTGGCAATTCTATCTCCTGTTCCTACAGGGTCTCTATGAGTCAGAAAATACTCAACGGCAGTGTTCTTTGGGTAGCTGGTGTAGATAGGCCAACACGTCCACATCATTCTTTTTTTATAGGGAATTTTTAGGGCAAAAATCAAGTTGCAATTCAGATTTCAAGATGCAAAGGGCCTAGTTCTTCCAATCAGGAAGTTGTGCCCTTCTTCTGACCAGTACCCAAAGGCAGTCTCCGTTTGCTTGGTGTTGGGATCAAGCAATATTACAAAGCGTTTTTAGAGTTATTTATAGATTCCCAGAGGTGCATCATTCTACCATAAACCTCAGCTCAAACCCCATGGGACAGTAAACCTACTTGCTCGAAGGAAGTGCCCAAAGGACCCCATTCCATCCAATTGCCTCTTACCTCCAGACAAGTGCCTTTACTTGATCCCTGGGCAGGACGTCTCCTGCTCTGGCTCTGGGATCTGCTGTTACTGCTCCTCTGCGAATTCTGGGGAGTCAAAACTCTTGGGGCCTTGATAAAGTCTCCATGTGCAGGGATCTTTGAGTCCAAAGGACACGCTCAACTCCTGGCTTCTCTCTCTTTACAGAAGTGAGATTTCCAATTCGTGATTCTGAAAATAACTGGTTTTATCCCAAGCAAGAAGACAAAAATTACAATCGCCATATAAGAGTTTCAAGTTTTTACAATCACACTTAGCTTGGTTAGAAATCATCTACAGCTGAATCATATAATCCTATCAGCATGTTCCTCTACCTTTTCTTACCTCGA
Organism: Nesogale talazaci; assembly: GCA_004026705.1. NCBI lineage: Eukaryota > Metazoa > Chordata > Mammalia > Afrosoricida > Tenrecidae > Nesogale > Nesogale talazaci. The sequence continues at coordinate 238,800 of PVJH01000354.1, forward strand.
TCTATCAGGGGAAGAGGAAAAACACCCAATCTGCAAGGTCCCACTCAGCCATCTGGTAGGTATTATAAAAACTCTGGCAAGAAAAGCCATTTCAAAATAATTCAACATGCACTGCAAAAAGTCTTATTAATCTCCACTGTTCAAATACCACTTGTGATCTTTAATCAGTGATTCTTGCTAAATAAGTGACTTTTCAGTTATGAGAAACTACGTGCTATTATTTAGCAGAACTGAGGATTATACTACAATGTTACAATGAATGAGTATGCATTTTATATAAAGCTGAAAAAACAAAAACATTTTAACATCCAAAGCCCTGCAGAGTTTCATTCCTTAATAACTGAAGAGCAACTACATAATTTAAGCATTTTTATGGTTGAGAAAAAATTAAATAAACCATGGTCTAGGAATGGTTTTCTATTGATTGTCTTACATAGTAAGCATGTTTAGTCTTTGGGGAGAAATGATAGACCTTTCAAAATTATGTATGAAAATAAGCAGTGAAAGCATGATAGAACCACTATCAATAAAAAAAAAGAAAATGCTTTCAGCTTCACACTTGGGTTTTATGAAATTTGAATTTATTATGAATCCAAGCAGATTGAGTCCTCTACCACAAGGATCATTTTCAATGCAGTCATAATGAACATTACCATGTACTGTAAAGCAAGGGAATAGAGCAGAGTTTGCCAAAATTTCATTCTTAGAAGCGGTGCCAGTGCAAAAATAGCTTCCTCCTTGTGTACAATAGTTAAGTGGCTTTAACATTCTTCAGAGTATCATCGGAAGTTACTTTATAAAAGAAGGAAACAGTTGTGAGTGTGAGACTGCATCCACTGCTTGTTCTCCATCAGAAGAGTCTATGTACTCCCTAGGGCTGTCGGGGACTGTGTGGTTGTTCAGAATTGTTCAGCAACCATTTTGTGACCATCTGTCACTTATCTCTTTGGCAAACATCTCCTCAACTCTAGTATTATTGATATACCAAATTTTACTGACATTACATAAACATATCCATTTTTACATTTACGTTGCAATAATCTTTGCCATTGTAAATTGTTTCTCAGTCACTAAAACAAAAGCAAAAAAAAACCCACAACATAAAATGATTCCACAGAGGCATGGGTTTTTGAACAGCTAACAGTAACATTAGCTTAAATCTGTATTAGTGCTATCGGCCCATTTTTTTTAAAAAAAAAATTGCTGCACAATATCCCAAATGTAAATCCTAAGCTAATAACAAACATAGACAGTCCTCTGAAAGGTATCACTCCTCTGAGTATACATCTTATATAAAGCTGAAAAACTTTGCCATTTTGGAATATGCATCCTTAGTAGGAACCACTTTGAAAGACATTTGGTTTAAAATCCTTCCTTTCCTTGCCTTTCTTGATTTCAGTGTGATTCTATAGAACAGCTCCTTATATTAATGTTGAGATACATGAGGGAGAGGGTTTTTTATTTAAAATGCTACTCAGTGAAATTGTTAAATGGTGTCACGTGGGTTCAGATGAATTACCACCCCGTGCACAACAGAATGAAGGAGCTGCAAGGACAAGCTCAAGCCAGGCAATGATGATGAAGTTGACATAAATCTGAGCTTCCATTGTGCATACTGTTATAATCTGTCTAAATCTGTCTAAATTGACAAGACACACAGGTTAGGTGCCACCAAAGAGTCTGTTGCATTTATTTTGTTTTAAAATTCTTTATAGTTTAGGTTTGTTTTTTATGTCCCACCTGTCTGTTTTGCTGTGATGCTGGAAGCTAAGCCACCAATATTTTCAGTATCAACAGGGCTGCCCAGGATGAGTGGATGTTAGTGGAGATTCTAGACTAAGAACAGGCCAGCAGGAAGGAAGAGGCTGTACACTTCCAAAGGAGTGACCGCTGGGAACCTTATGATTTCAGGGGGATATCGTTTGATACAATGTATGAAGGTGAGGTGCTCAATTGAAAAGATACTCAAGACCAAACCCCTGGCTTGAACCGATTCTGATTCCTGCCCAACCACACCAATAGCAATCCTCAAGTTTAGTTGGATTTAAAATGAGGTAGATGGAGTAAAGCTTTGGGGATGTTTACTGGCCAGTGGGACATGATGGAAATGAGATGACAGCTGTAGACATCCATCAGTAACCTCTATGTGAAATCCAGAAGTGTAGGACAATAGCAAGTCACACAAGTCACCTACGTTGTCAGTAATCCAGGTATTAGTGAGCTTAAATTCATTGACATCGGATATTTCAAATTAGTTTTGATTTCGGTTTACTCTGCTAAGAATGGCCATTTCAAGGGAACTGGTGTTCCATTTGTCTTCAAAATTAGCCATACAGGATATGTCCTAAATTAATGATGTCTGTGATAGAGTAATACCTACATACCCACAAGGATGTTTGACCCAACTCAAACCATGGTAAATTTGATCATCTCATATGCATGTGAAGGTGGAGCAATAGATAAGGAAGACCAAGTAAGAATTAATGCATTTAAATTATGACACTGGCAAAGAATGCTGAAAGTCTCTTGGGTTTCCAGAAGAAGAACAAATCTGTCTTAAAAGAAGAGCCGGAATGCTTCTGCGAAGTCAACATGAGGTCACTAATGCAAACCCACCCACCATCTGATGGGAAAAGGATGAAGGTGATTGCCCCTGCAAAGATTTATAAAGCCTGAGAACCCCTACACAGGGTCCCTACACATTGGAATTAACTCCCTGGCAGTGGATCTTTAAATACTCTCATGATCAATCTTTTTTATTATTAGACAATTTCATAGAATGTTTAGGTTTAAATGGGACAGGAATACCAAGGTTTTCTATATTATCCCTCACCCCCTCTACATATTTCTAGTCTAATTACTAATATCATGCATGACAGTGATATTATGTTTATTACAATGAATGATGTGGCACTTTTCAAACATTTTGCACTAAGCTATAATTTTCTATGTTCTTTTATAGCTTGATATCTCATTTTCTACCTACTTCTCAATAATCTTCATTGCATGACTTGCGCTACTTTTTAATTCACTCATTGAAGAGCATCATGTTGTTGTTCCTTGCCATTGAGACTGTTACAGCTCACAGTGACCCTGTGCACAACTGTCTAGCCCTCGTCTGTCCTCAAAATTGATGATGTGACAGAGCCCTTTGTGGAAGCCACAGTCTCATTCCATCCTGACGGTCTTCCACTCTGTACTCTGACATGAAACTTGAGTAAACATGATGCCCTTTTCCAGAGCTATCTTCAGACTCCATGATAAAGCACATGGGATTAAGATGCAGTTCGCTGTCCTTCTGCAGAGAGAGATTTGTTTGTTCTTCTGAAAGTCCACATTCCAGTCCACATTTTGGCCAACACCTTAACTTGAATCCCCTAATTCAAGTACATCAATTATTTTCAGTCAGTCAATTTTGGCAGTGTGAGTAGAGCTTGTATAAGCATTTATACACTAATTTTTGTATGGGCATACATTTTCGATTAATTTGAGAAAATATCTAGGAGTAAAATTGATCACCCATATGGTAGGCCAATTTTCACTTTGCAATAAACTGCCTTAATCAAAGCCGTGTCATTTTGCATTCCCTTTAGTAAGGAATGATCGTTCCTGTTGCTCTGGATCTGGACCAACTTTGGTGACCTCAGTGATGTGAATGACAGCCATCCTAATAGACCTGTCATGATAGCTCATTGTCGTTTGAATCTACAGTTCCCTAGTGATGCATGAACATCAGAGTCATGACTATCTCACTAAATGACAGAAACACCTTTTGATAAGATATCCTTCAGACAGTTGTACTATTCTTAAATTGAAGTATTTTCTAATTGTGAATTTTAAGATTTCTTAGTATACTTTTGTTTAGAAAGTCTTTTATTAGATATATATTTTGCAAGTATTTTTCTCCTAGTCTGTGCTTTTACCTCCATTCCACTGGTAGTATATTTCAAAAAGGAAAATAAAATATATTTTTAAATTATTTTATTTAATGAAGTCAAATTGATCTTCTCTTCCTTCTGGAATATTTTTAGTGGTATGTCTAAAAATGCAATGTGAAACATGCAGTTAACTAGATTTTTCTCCTATGCTTTCTGCTAAACATTTAAAAACTTTACATCTTGAATTTATATTTTTAATCAATCTGTGTTAGTCCGGGTAGGCTTAAGGAACAAATTTCATAGACATGCATATAGGTATAAGGAAAAGGTTTATATACAAGAGGAACAAGACATTGAGCCCAGTCCAGTTCAAAGTCATAAGTCCGATATTAACCCATATGCCTGAAATCAGTCTATACAGTCTCCTTCTGACTCACGAAGTCACAGATCAGTGGGTGCAGAATCTCGGCACTGGCAGGGGTTTCCACATGGCTCCTCTCTTCCAGGACTCGGGGTGCCTCAACAGCGGAAGCAACTCATCGCTGGCAGAGGTCTTCATGTGGCCGCCCCAGCTTCAGAGGTCTGCCTTCATCAAGGCAAAGCTGCGTGGTCTCTCCGCCGGCTCCTCCAGCTCCTCAGATGCTGCCATCTTGTCTTGTCCGTGATTTATCGTTTCTCCAACTAACTCACAACTACTGAGGAAGATAGCTTCTCATCTTCATGAGGGAAATATCGCGAGATTTCCCAGAAGTCTTTGGAGAAAGCCATGCCCATAGAGGCCTCATTGGCTACTCAATGGCTATGTCCAGATTAACAGGCTAGACTCCACCCCTACATTTCAATCATAAAATTAACATAAGCACATGACTGCCACACAATCTTTCATTTTTTTGTGAAAATTGTAAGATCAATATCTGCATTGCTTTTCTGCATACAGCTGTCCAGTACGTTAGCACCATTTGTTGGAAAGACAATTTTTGTATATGTGTAGTTACATTTGCTGCGAATATATGTTTAATAAATACAGTAGTGAATTATAGGGGAGAAGTTACATAAACTTTATAGATTTAACTGAAAACCTAGAGGGAGTGACTTGCTAAACTTGGTAGCTCAGGATAATAGTCTCATGGGACCCCAAGGTCAACTGGCACGAGAATTCATAGAGACATGGTTCTACAACCTGTTTGGGGCTATTAAAAGCATTTGATTAGTCTTTACTATTCAGACAGTGAATATTAGTTTAAAAAATTAATATAAGGAAACAATTAGTCCAATGAACTAATGGACCATGTGAACAACAGTCTCCAAAGCCCTAAAACTAGAATGAAGAGTTAACCCTTGGCTAAAACTGCCAGCTGCTGTGAGAGGGATCATATTAGAAGGTCTTCCACAGTATGGCATTCACCTAATCTGTCAATTTGAGGATTACGAATGTAGGAGTGGAGTCTAGTTTCAATCTGGAGAGAGCCTATGGAACCTCTGTGTATGTAGTAATTCCTGGTCACTCCCTGGGAGACATTGCAGATGACAAAACATATGGCAGCTTGTTGATAGACCCTGAGCCTTGGACACTGGAGGTGATAAGGGGAGACCCCTGCCAGTACTGAGATGCGTCTACCGCCATTGCATGCACAAGACTCTGCACTCACTGGAGTGTGATGGTCCTAGTGTCATTACATGTGCTTTGTGAGTCTGAAGAGGGCTTATAGATTGGTATCAGACATATTGACTAATATTGGACTTAAGACCTTCAACTGGACTGTGCTGGGATCTTTTCTCAATATTCAATTGCTCTTGTATATAAACCATTTTCTTATACACATATGCACATTTATGAATTTGTTTTGTAGTCTACCTGGAGGAACACACACAGAGTGGGAGAAAAGTGTTGAAGAAAACTCAAACTAATAAAGGCTTCAGAAAATTAGTTGAATCGAGACTGGTGGAAGTCTATACTTGCTCAAATTTCCATCAAACAATAAATCTATAGGGGAAAATAACACTAGCGATATACACACACCTTAGAAAAATTGATCACTTAAGACCAAAAGGGTAACCATAATCCAGGTACAACTTCAGAAGAGTTATGAAAAAGGAGGACTAGAAATAAAAATCCCAAGAAGTGGGCTGTGATGCTTCATTGAAGGGATTGCAATGGATCCAATGAAACAATATGTACTTGAGTTTTGAATGCAAAACTAAGGATCTGCTCTGCAAACTTCACCAATCCACAATAAAAAAAATTAAGGGGGGAGGGGCAGGGCCCTGGTGGCATAAGTTCTTGAGTGCAGGACTGTGGCCCGCGGGCTTGGCAGTTCAAATCCAGCCGCAGCTCTCAGGAGCAGCACTGGGTAGCTCCCACGACCACCAGAGGGCAGTGATGTCACACCCAAAAAAGAAAAAAAAATTAAGGGGCACATCAACATCTTTTTTTCTTTTTATTCTGTTGTCAAGAATTAGTGTTTGTTTTTTTTTAACCCCTGTCTTCTTTCTTAGTGGTATAGTGATTACTCAATGGGCTGTTAATTGCAAGAATTAGTTTTTATTTGAATTGTTTTCATTCCTTTGTCCAGAATTAGTTGTTTGTATAAAGGGTATTTTGTTTTAATGAATTCTTGTTCTCTACTTTCACCAATAAAACTGTAGCAGTCATTAATCTGCAATCAATTTCAGGATTAGGAGTATAGGGGTGCAGTCTACAATGTCAATCTGGAGATAGCCAATGCGACCTCTCTGTTTGCTTGTCTTTTTCCTGAGAGTTCTGGGAAATCTGTCCGCATTTCCTCCTTGGAGTTGAGAGACCTAGGACTCAGTCCTTTGGAGACACTTTACTGACAAGACATAAGATCGACTCCCTGTGAGACGTCTAGGAGGAGAAACCACACAGATTTATAGAACCAGATCTCAGAAGCCGCAAAAAGTCATGCAGAGACTCTTGCAGGTGGTAATAGGCTCAAGAAGTCCCAGAGAGGTCCCTGCCAGCTCTGAGATGCTTCTACCACCACTGGATACACAAGACTGTGCACCCACTGGCCTTGATTGTCCTATATCATTGCATGTGTCTCGTGAATCTGAAGAAGACTTTATAGACTGGTATCGGATATATGGGTTAACAGCAGGCTTGTGGGCTTGGATTGGACTGGGTTGGAATGCTTTCTCAATGTTCCATTCCTCTTGTATATGAACCTCTCTTATATACATATGAGTTTTTATGAACTTGTTTCTCTAGTCTACCTGAACTAACACAAAAACAACGTTTTCAAGTTGAGCTCTGCCAGTCATTTGCCTTTGTTCTTCTATGCTATCTGGATGGATATTTTATGTTTTTTATGAAAACTTCAAAATCAACTTCTAATATACACAAAATGCTTTCTAAGGTTTAGAGGCGTCAGTGGGCTATTTTAAATTTATAGATCAATTTGGGAAGAATAAACATCTTAAAAATCCAATGTTTTATTATCCATGAACAAACAATCTTCCTCAGTTTATTTCAACTTTGTGTAGAACTTTATATATTCTCATATAACTCCTATACATTAATTGAATTCATACTTGTCTTTCATCTTTCTTCTTTTCCTCTTTGGAATCAACATTCATTCGAATCTTCATCACAAATCTGCTTTTGGAGAAATGTCAATTTTAGGTGTCTTTTCACTACATTAAGGAAAAATAAAAAGATGCTTCCCTTATTTTTTAAATCGATTTATTGGGGGCTCAATATAGCTCTTATCACAATACATCTGTTCTTCCTTTTGTATATTTGTTGTTATCATCAGTTTCAAAACATTTGCTTTCTACTTTAACCCTTAGTATCAGTTCCTCATTCTCTTCCTCTTCCCTCCCTCCCCCTCTTTCCCGAACCCTTGATAATTTATAAATTATTATTATTTTTAAATGTCTTACACTAACGTCTCCCTTCACCCACTTTTCTGTTGTCTGTCCCCCAAGCAAGCGTTTATATGTAGATCATTGTGTTCACTTCCTCCTTTCTGCCCCCACCTTCACCTTCCTCTACTGTCGTAAATGGCCCTGATGGGATTATCTGTCCTGGACTCCCTGTGTTTCCAGTTCTTATCTGTACCCTTGTACATGTTCTGGTCTAGCCATATTTGTAAGATAGAACTGGGATCATGGTACTGGGAGGGAGGAGGAGGCGTTAAAGAACTGGAGGAAAGTTTATGGTTCAACAGACATACTAAACCCTGACTAACTTGTCTCTTTCTTGTGACCTCTATGTAAGGGGATGCCCAATTGTCTACAGGTGAGCTTTGGATCTCCACTCTGCACTCCCCCTCATTCACATTGATGTGATTATTTTTTTTTGTTCTGGGTATTTGGTGCCTGACACTTGATCCCATTGGCACCTCATGATCATACAGACTGGTGTGCTTCTTCCATGTGACCTTTGTTGCTTCTAAGTGAATAAAAAGTGATATATAACTGATGGTGAAGAGGGCATAAGATGCCTGGCAGAGCTTGATCAAGGGCAATGTAACAGAGAGGAATTACTGAAACTTGAATGAAAGTCAAACATGTAAGTTGGGCTAGAGGAAGATAAAAAGAAATATAGAAAAGAGCTAGGAGGCAAAAGGTATTTATAGAGCTCTAAATACAGGCATGCACATGTGTAAATATACTTATATATGATGTGAGGGAAATAGATCTATGCACATATATTTATATGTTAAGTATCAAGGTAACAGACAGACATTGGGCCTCTACTCAAGTATTCCCTCAAGACAAGTACCCTTTGCTATAGTGACTTGGCATTCTGTGAGGCCCACCTTTCCAACATGATTGCTGAAGACAAAATGGATGCATAGCAAATGTGGTGAAGAAATGTGATGGGACCTGGCTATCAAAAGCTATTGCATCTATCTGGGATCTTAAAGGCTTGAAGATGCTTCCCTTATTATTAGAGAAAAAAACAGTCCCTGAAACAGAACATCATGTTTGGTGAAGTATAGCGTTGACATTAAGAAGAGCGGTAACTTAGTGAGACAGACTGACACACTGGCTGTAGCAGGAGGTTCAGACCTAACAATTAGGCTGCTGGTTCAGGACGAGGCATGGTTTCGTTTGATTATTCAAGATGGTCTCTATGGAATAGAACCAACTCAAGAGCCGTTAACAACAACTGTCACAACATCACTCCATGAAAATATGTATAATCTAGCACCTTTGAATTTCAACAAGACTGGATTTCACATGTGCTGTGGAAGCGACAAATACATAAACATTCGTTAGTTATTTAAACTTGTACTCAGTTTAAATATTTGAAATAAATACCATAGAATTCCCATGAATATGAAGTGAGTTCAAATGTGCATAATAAAGCCTATCACAGGGTCAACCTTATACATATGTATGTGTGTGTTTATATGTGTGTATATAATTTCTTTTAAATAAATGCACATTTCTTTCCTTCTTTCATTTACAACCATTTAAACAAAATGATATGTCATAGAAATATTTTCCCTGATATATAGATTTAAATTCAGTTGCTGCTCTTTATTGCATTTTCTATTAATAGACTGAGTAAACAATAAAAAGAGATTCTTTAAGGTAATTAAAAATAGGAGATAATTAAAATGTATAACTCGTTAACGTTATCTATACCCTACAATCTCTTTGGAATGAGAATGATTATGGTGCCATATGGATTTCTTGATGAGAAAAATTAGTGAAAATGTGTAGAATTAAGTTTCTTTTAATCACTAATTCCTAATTCCAAATTCCTATTCATATTTGGAACAACTTTTTTCCTTTCTCCTTCATTTGAAATAACTATGTTACCCTTGTGGTCACACTACTTCTCTTTTTTCAAAACCTTCCAATATCACAATTTAATTCTTCAATCATTCCGTTTTCTTTTTCTTTTCCTTTTACTTTTTTGAGTAGAAGAAAAAATATTATCAGCTTACCTAGAGATATGACACACAGTTAAAAATGAACAAATCCATGATCTTTAACCTAGGGACACTAAAAAAATGCTGCTTTAGAGAGACTCTTCCAAAGATTCATCATTTTCAAGTTGAATTGTCAAACTTGTTAAAGTGTAGATATGAAAAGCATTGCCAAATATGCCAACCACCTTAATATCATCCAAACTTCCTGCAATCTCTGCATTTTCTTCTGTGCAAGATGTCAAGATTTCATCGAGAAGTCTTTTTATTTGGATATTCTCCATACAGTTGTCTGGCTATTTTCACTCTCTGGTTTGCAACTTCTCCTATCCCAGTTGTCATTTCTGTAACCTTTCCAACAGCAACTGTGCAGTCTTGGGCCCAGGATGCAGAATATATCACTCAACAATCCTCCCACAAACCATCTGCTCCTAGAGACATCAACAACTGTTGGCATTGGAAGACTCTATAAAAAAAATGGGAAAGAAATTGTTCAAAATAATAAAGTGAAACTTTCTCAGAGACCTTCAACTACATTTATAATAGGCATACAATTGACAAACAATTACCAGTATTATTTAAACATAAATATTTTGTGTGTAAATATATATAAAACATATAGAAAAAGAACAGACCTTCCACACTATGCCTCCCAGATACAGCAACACCAAAATGCATATCCAAAAGTAAAATTAAGGCCCTAACCTCCTATGATATGACAAAAAATGCAAGCTAAAGTCTCTTTGATAATGTGAAAATACTCACTCGTTTAAACATATCTCCAAATGCATAGTTTGTTCTTCATTTCTCTACTTTCCAACCCCGAAATCACTATTACTACTTACAGCAACTTCTAAGTATTTTTTTATTACAATCAAACTAACAAACATCAAGCCCCAAAGTAAAATATTTCTTCCAAATTACAAAAGCAATGTCAAACTATTTTTGTTCATTTAGTTATTGTTTTAGTGTTCTCTGATATTAAAGATAAAAGATTACCTGCTAGAACAACCAAGAGCAGCTATGCACCAGCCACAAATGTCTACCATTTCTGAAAGAGTTCTCTGTTCTTTCCACATAAAATGTTTCACCTTAACTGTGGTGCAAATCATAAGAGGATCCGTGATACCATCATGTGTCTTGATTTGGAAATCCTACTATCATTTGAATAGTTATTGATGATCAAAACTTCAGAGTGAATTAAACTCATTTTTCTGGATAATTGAATCACTTGGACAGAATCCTTAATGAATTAATAAATGCAAGAAAAGAACACGTTTTCACATGTCTTTACTTATCAGTTCAATTCCCTCATTGGATGATTTATCTAGTTTTTTGAGTTGACAAGGCATTTTTTATGCATTTCATATAAATTCTAAAATAAACTTCCAGCATATATAGGACAAATACTAATCCCATCATATAGAAAATTATTAACCCAAACCAAATTCACTGCCATGGAATTGATTACAACTGGCTGATGGTTTTGAACTGCTGACATTCTGGCCAATAGCCTGATGTCTAAACATTCCATCACCAGAGTCCTTGAGAAAAGTGTTCAGTGTGTTAAAAGTATCAGAGGAATCAGTCAAAGCCACCGTCCTTAGAAGCAGGACTTGGAAACCATTCTCTACATTTCAAGGCAATGCTAATTCTATAAAGAAATATTTGTGTGGTTTGATGTTATGAAATGTGCATTCATTTAATAATTCTATGACTACTTACTATTATAACAATTCAGCACCTAGGTGAAAAGTGATTTCATTGTATAATGTCACACAGTGTCAAGATGTTCAAATTACAATGTCTTGAAATTCAGTGGTCATATTTGATCCATCAAAATCTCAGCCCATGAGCACGTATGGAGCATTGTCCTCCATCACATGTGGCCGCTGTGAGTCACAATGGTTTCATAGGCAACTTACCATGACAGAATCACGTACTAGAAATAGTTTCAAAATCTCTGTTTTCAAATTTTAATTTGTTGAAACATTTCATTAATTCTGAATTTTACAAAATGTGGAGCCATCATGTACAGCCAACAATATCTTTTTTAGCTACTTTTCTTCTTTTAGCAACTTCTTTTCTGCTCCTTCATCGTGGTTCTCAGCGAATTGAATTCCATGTCATTAATGTCTGATAGTGACTGTTTGGGTAAAAGCTTAAGTGCTTGGAGTTTGACGATGACTGAGTCTGTAACAGTCCTGTGCCTCTCTTTAGGTCTCAGGCCTGCGAACCAGAGTCAGAGCATGCCTTATCCTGTGTGAATTATTTGTCTGTTTCATCTGCCGAGGGAGTGAGTTTTCGCAGACTTGAAAGTGCTTCATTTTTCTCTTCTTCTGAGAAAGCATCCAAATCCAATTGGACTAATTAGCATAGTCAGTTAACTCTCAATTAGGTGGGCAAAATAATCTGTGTCCTGGACAAAGGTGTAGCTGTCAGTACAAATTTTTTTTGTTAGTTTGCTTTTTAATAAATGGATGATTGTATCAAACTTGTAGAGCTTCTGTCAAAGAGCTGAATAGTTCTAAATATCTCACGTGTTAGTAAACTTTCTGCCAAAGGTATCAAACATTAGTCAGTCCATTCTGACATTTTAGACCATTGGTTTTTAAACTAGGGGGCAATTTTGCCCCCCAGATGATGCATGGTAATGTTTGAAGAGATTTTTCATGTCATACCAGGGAGGGGTGTTACTGGCATCTAGTGGACAGAGGCCAAGAATGCTACTAAGTATCCTATAATACATAGAATATCCTCTCACAAGGAAGAATTACTGAACTCACAATTCCAAGGTTGAAAATCCCCGGCCACGATGGTTGCAAGCATAAAATCACCCTTACAAAGACAAAACAAAACATGTGCAAGTAGGTAGTATATATCTGGCCAATGTAGTCTCAATTAAATTGTGTTAAATGTTAAATGTCGAATGGGTTAGCTCAGGCTATCATCTCCTTTCTTTTGATACATGCTACTTTTTCATCTATGTTCCTGTTTATGTCCACAATACGTGTGGTTCTAAATGTTGGATTGTTCTTCTACCTCGGGGTAGAGCTGCTTAGAAAATAGATGAGAGCCATAAGTCCCAGCATCTTCTGAAGCTCATGTGAGTTTTAGAAAACCACTCATCATGGGCTTTTGCTATGGTGGTTGTGTGTTCGGCTCTGATTTGCAATATCAGCAGTTCAACATCACCAGCCTGCTCTTCAGGAAAAAAGACAGGTTTTCTGCTTCTGTAAGGACATTCTTGGAAATATAGGATTCATATGAGTTGGCATATGTGTGAGTTATTCTATTCTTCACCTCTTTTGGGGTTGGTTTTTCAAAGGAACAAGACAAAGTAATGGTGTGGGATAGGGAGGGGGGAGTTGTACCAAAAGGGCTAAACCTTACTCCTTATGATTATGTTAAATTTACGGAGTTCCTTCAGAGAGCGGAGTAATTCTAATCTCCCACTTTAGTAAACTTCCCCCAAATGATGTCAAACTCTTGTCACTCTAGTAAGTCTGATCATTAGACCATTGCATTTTTGTTTTCTTTAAACAAGGGGGTAATTTTGTACCATCCTGCACAGCTTACTAGGTGTACATTCTTTTAGAAATGAGTTCATGTTTCTGGAAACCAATTTTCTAATTTAAAATATTAATATTAATTTTTAATATAAAATTAAAATGTACTTAATTCACTAATATTTTCCTTAGTATTAAATACACATATATTTACAATGGTGCTTCACACATAATGAGTTAAAATAAATGAACACATCTTTACTTAATCCTGACATTTCTAAAATCACTCCTGTTATAGTGCTTTAAAAAATTAAACTACAACTATTCATGTTTTCTGAAACTATGGAATATCTTAAAATTGCATGATTGTTGTGATTAACTTTAAATGATGAACAGATGCTTGCAACCCTGCTCTTTATGAAATTAATTCAATTCTCAGTGCATTCTAGATCATGACTAGAAATAAGGAGCAAAAATAAAATAGTTCATCCTGAGGAAATAGTTAAGTTTACCCATCCTGCTTTTTCATTTGTACTTATCAATGCCCTTTTTAATAACTATTTGAAATATAGAGTGAAAATAAAAATTATACATCATCAGAAATGAGCAGAATTGACACATTTTTAAAAAATTATATCTATTATTGATTTCAAGCATCTGACTGAAATTTCCTCATCTACAGTAATGTGTTTTTCTATGTGTATTTCTATGTAGTGCTTTAGGTGGTTTTGATTGAATTTACTTATGTATCATCACTCTCCTTGATCAAAGTTCTCCTACATTTTTCTTCTTCATTGTAGCATAAAACTTTTGTCCTGCCTTCAACTTCCTGCTGTAATCTTTCTAATCATAAGATGTCTTCTCTCACCTTGTTTGTGCTTGCTAGTTCCAAGTGAGCCTCATCTAGGGATTGACCTCCTTGTATTCTTTGATAAGTGATTACATTCAACAAGAACTGGAGAACTTTAGAATAATGACAAGAATTCTACTAAATGAAATAGTAGATACTCAATTTTGGCTCTTTAAAGATATTAAGAACATTTCAACTAAGCATCCTTAATTTAAATAATAATGCATCATGTGAAACACACTCATTAAAACATGTAAGTGAAAACGAATAGAGGTAATAGTTGGTCAAGTGTTTATGTTTCTCATATATATTCATGGAGGCGACAAGAGAGGGTGCTCAAGGCACAAGGTGTGAGATTTTATTTTAGAGGGAAATATTATCTCAAGCTTATTGTGACAAAGGTACACCTTTGTAAAAAGAATAAAAGCAGTTTAATGTAAATGGGTGAGTTTTGTGTTATTGTATAAATAAAAAAATATTCAGTAAAATAACCCTTTACTCCATATATGTATATATGTGTATGTGTATAATGTTGAATTGGATAACTAAAGTTTTTGACTTTTATATATAATTTATTTTAAATAGTTAGTTTTATTATTGACTTATGTGTAGATCTGAGTATAACTGTGTAGATAGGTATGTGTCTCATTTTAATTAATTGGTTTATTTATTTCCTCTCTCCTCTTATTTTGCCACTTCTTCTCCCCTGCATCCTTTAAAAGTCTACATCATTTGGTGTTAACACCATTCTTTGTGTGTGTCTTCTATTAATGCTTATATTTAATATAGGGCATTAAAATTATATAATGGAGATTCAGAATGTTTCTCTTTTCAGAGACTTATACCGAATATATTCCCATCGTGCTTGTAAAATGAGTTCAATGAAAAACCTCAATTATTTGAAAAATTAACTTTCAATATTCTCAGTTTCTGAAATGATTTTCTTTTTTTTTTGTTTTGTTTGTGTGTGTGTGTGTGTGTGTGTGTGTCATCACAGCCCTGGTGGGAGTAGGAAGCCCAGCCTTGCTCCTGGAGAGCTGTTGCTGGATTTGAACCACCAACCCTGTGGGCCGTAGTCCCGCACTCAACCACTACACCACCGGGGCTCAGCTGAAATGATTTTCTTTAAAGCAAAAAATAAATCTGTCTCCATTCCATTGATTCTCATAGCAACCCTGTAGGACAGAACAGACCCCCTCGGTAGCTTTCCTGAGACTGTAACTCTTCATCGAGAACATCACGTCCTTCACTCTTGGAACACTTGGTGGATTCAAGCCACTGACATGCTGGTCAGTGCTAGAGCTCGACTTTCAATAAAACTCTTAGGAGTTTGGTAACCCAGAAAGGGTCTTTCATCATTGAGAAAGGGTAGTCTTAGCTTGTGTCAACTAAAAATCTCACAATTACGTTTTTAATAGTGTTTCAACATAAAATATCTAAAATGAAATGAAATGTTACTGCTGAAATACTCATATTTGTAGTGAAATAACCATTCACAAGAAAAAAATAAGATTAATAAGGGGATACAAGTCAAATTGTTTTTTGTAAAATACATCAACACTGCATCCTAAGTTTTTTTCAGAAGATTGTCTTTCACAAAATTTTCTAGATGCTATCTCAAGTATCTGAGGAAGTTTTTATGAACTTGCTGGTCTTGATAATGTCTACATACTACTTTCAATTGCCTCATACACATGGTAAAGTTGCACATCCAACCAGTGCATTTGTATTATGATGCTAATGAAGAATATTGAAAGTACCATATATTGCCAAAATAAGAAATTTGTCTTGGAAGAAGTACAGCTAGATTGCTCCTTAGAAACAAAGGTAAGGAGACCTCATTTCACATTCTTTGGACATGATGTCAGATGTGCTAGTTTGGGTAGACAAAAGGAACAAATTCATAAAAAATCATGTGTGTTATAAAAAACAAAGAGGTTTCTATACAAGACCAATTGAATATTGAGCCCATTCCAGATCCCAGTCCATTCCAGATCAAGTCCATAAGTCCAAAATTAGCCCAAATGTCTGATACTGATCTATAAAGTCCTCTTCAGACTTGTGAGGTACATGCAATGATGCTGAATGCAGCATGATCACACACCAATGGGTAGAAAGTCTTTGACTCCGGTGGTGTTGTAAATATCTCAGTGCTGGCAGGGATCTGCACATGGCTTCTCCAGGTCCAGGGTTCTGGCTGCATCAGGGTTGGTCAACATGACTTCTCCTCAGGGATGTTTCACAGTGGGTCAGCTTTGTCAGTAGAGAGTCTTCAAGCAAATGAGGGGAGAGAGAGAGAGAGAGAGAGAGAGAGAGAGAGAGAGAGAGAGAGAGAGAAGTGTCGCCTGCCTCCAATGAGGAAAATTGTATTTCCCAAAATCCTCCGGGGAAGGCCATGCCAAGTCAGAGGCTTCATTGGCTATAATCCAATGACAGACCAGACTTCAGCCCTGCACTCTTAATCCTCTCAAGTTCCAAAATTGACACATATCATGTAACTACCACACTTGGACAGACCAGTTCCTGGAGAAGGTGATCATGTTTGATAAAGCAGAGGGACGGTGAATGAGGAAAACCTCCAGTCAAGATGGATTGGCAGAGTATTTGTCACAGTGGACTCAGACATTTGAATAATTGTGAGAAGAGGGAACAAGCACTATTTTATTTTGTTGTACATTATGCTGCTCTGATTCAGGACTAATGGCATCTAACAAAGCAAAAATTATATGTATGATTTTATATAGTGTAGGTTATGAATTGAGAGATAGAAAAGTTTGAAAATAGTTTGTTTCATTTGTGTGAACTTTTATTATTATTTTTTAATCAGTAGATAGATACATTCTATTAACATTGTCTGAGTGCTACAACTTTGATTGCTTGGATCAAATATTAATGCTCCCAGAAGTAGTAGTCAATATATCAGACAAAGTCTTGCATTGGGTAAATTTGCTACACAACGATACTTTAAATTGTTAAACAAAATTTGTATGTTATCTTAAAAATGAATGTGGAAGTGATCCAAGCTGTGGTATTTTCAACTGTCTCACAGGCATGTTATCTCTGGTTCCGGAATAAGGAAGATCACAAAATAATTACAAGTCATGCATTTGTATAATGTTTTAGGCAAATAACATTGAAAATACATGAACTGGCAAAACAAATAAATCCTCCTTAGCAGTAAGAATGGCAGGATTTTTTCATAATTTAAACATGCTATCAGGAAACATCAGTCCCTGGAAAAGGACATGACACTTGGAAACACAAAGAGTCATTGAAAAAGAGGACCTCCCTGTGGGAAGGGGGTAATTGCTTATATCCCCACAAGAAAGGGAGGGAGTGACCAGACCTCCACCTGGTGCTCCAATACTTCAAGGAAGCATACTGGCTTGAAGCAGCAAATCAGCAGAGAACTCTGAGGGGTTGGCCCCAATCCCAGCTACATGAACCCCCCCCTCCCCAGAAGAATGCACTATAGAGGAGAGCACTGAAGATATAGCTTGGGGAGAGGGGTACGCCGGCTCAGAACATACAGGGGCACACTACGAGGGAAGAAGTGAGCAAGAGAGACAGGGGGTAGACTGCCAACTGGCCCACCAAGTCCTGAGGACAACATCCCTGCTCAGAGCAGCCCCTGTACAGAGAGGAGATAGGGTGCCTCACCAGAAGATAGGGTGTTCCCTCAATGACCCATACAGCTACAGGGGCCAACACTGGAGACATAGTGTGGGAATTATACTCATCTGACCCCTCCCGCCCCCCATCGGGGGAACACAAAGGGAGTGCACAAGTAGCAAAGGAAGCAAACACTGAAGTCCCCGAGGCATCTCATAACAGACTTGAGAGTAGGGCTTGTCACCTCAGCAGCTTGATGGGAAAACATTCATAAAGGTCAACAGACAGAACTGGGACTGTTTTTCATTTCTATCTATGTGCGATAAACAGGATAAAAATTCCAAGGCGAAATCAATGCTCCTGATGATTCTGGTGAGACTTGGAAGAGAGAGAGGTAAGGAAAAGGAAGGAGGGAACGCAACAAACCCAAGAGCAATGGAACAACAAGAGATCTAAACTCAAGGGCAAGGAGGACACAGAATGGCTGGTGGGGTTTGATCAAGTGTAACGTTGCCGAGAAGATTTACTGAAAGCTGAATGATGGGTAAGCACGACAGTGGAACAAAAGGAAAGTCAAAGCAAATAGAGGAAAGCACTAGGCAGCAAAGCACATCTATTTAAAGAGAAATAGATACAGGCACATACATATGCAAATATATTTATAGATAACAATAGGGACATAGATCTGTGTACATGTATTTATGTGTCAAGTATTAAGGCAGAAGATGGACATTGGGCCTCCACTCAAGTACTCCCTCAATGCAAGAACACTGTTCTAAGAACTTGGCATCGTGTGATGCTCACCTTCCCGACAAAATCACTGAAGATAAAGTGGGTGCATAAGTGAATGTGGTGAAGAAAGGTGATGGTGCCTACTATTTCAAGATATAGCATCTGGGGTCTTAAAGATAAGCAAGCGATCTTCTAACTGTGAATCAATGAAGCCCAAATGGAAGAAACACACCAGCCTGTGTGATCAGGCGGTATCTTGACAAGAACAGGTATCAGGCTCAGAAGACCCAAAACAATCAATTATGTTGATGCAAATGAAGGGGTAGAGGGGAGACTCAAAGCCCATCTGTAGACAAATGGACATCCTCATTCAGAAGGTCCACAAGAAAGGGATGAGCCATCCAGGGTGCAGTAAAGCACCAGCAAAATTAACAAATTTCCTCCAGTTCTTTAATGCTTCCTTCCCCACTATCACAACCCCAATTCTACTTTACAAATCTGGCTATACTAGAGTATGTACAGTGGTACAGATTAGAGCTCTCAACACTTGCAAGTAGGCAGGCAGATAAACTCCTCAGGAACAATAATGGGATGGGGAAGGTGGAGGCAGAAAGGGGAAGGGAACCAATCACAATGATTGATGTATAGCCACCAACACCCCCACCACAACTAGAACAGCAGAAACATGGTTGAAGGGAGATAACAGATAGTATAAGATATGAAAATAAAAATATATAATTTTTCAAGGGTTAATAGGGATGGGAGGGTAGGAGAGTGAGGAAAAGCATGAGGAGCTGATACCAAGGCCTCAAGTAGAAAGAAAATGTTTTGAAAAGGATGGTGGCAACGTACATATAAATATGCTTGAAACGTAGATTATGGATTGCTATAAGAGCAGTCAGAGGTCCCTATACAATGACCTATGGAAAGAAAAGAGGAAGGCTGTCAAAGAGGTGATTTGACAAGGACTGCAACATAACAATGAATGTATGATGGCACAAGACAGAGCTGTATTTCTCTTTGTTGGACACAGGTTCACTATGAGTCAAAACAGACTGGATGGAAGCTAATAACAACAATATTGATATCTATCTTTTATTCTCAGGGAATGCCTATTTTATCCTCCATCTAAATGGGTCAAATAATATTTCTGGAAAAAGTTTAGTGTGGTATCTTTGCAGAACGAATAGTGTCATTGAAGTTTGAAGTGAAGCATCTTTTTTCTTCATTGTTCTCTCCTGCTACTTCCATGAAATCTACTGAAGAAAATGCAATATCAGAATCATTAGATCAAGATTCTGTTTCTTTTGCCAACATTAACACATTAATTGGACTCAGGTTAAAAAAATTATGTGGATATCCCTTTCTCTTCTCTCTAAGGTTTTTATCATTTGGAAAAGAGTATTTTTCTTTTTTAAATCTAATATTTTGAAGACCCATAAATTGAAGGCTCTTTTAAAATCCTGCGGGTTTTTTAGAGAGTAAATAAACCACAGCACTATGAAATAGAATTCAACTTCACTCAGCCTATGTTTGATTCATGAAGTTTTGCAGTCAAGCATTTAATACATTTTGGTAATGCTTTAATTTGCATATCTTATATGTAGACCAGCCAACTCAAATTCATGACAGCTTCCTTAAGTTCAACTTAGTCAAAAAAATTCTTAGAAAATAGAGCAGAGACTCACAAAATATATTTGGAATCAGACAAAGCTTCAGAGATTTTGGGAAAAACAAGTTCGTAATGGCTGTCATTAAATTTTAGTTTCTATAAGATAAAGGTCAAGCAAAAATTATAAGTGAGAGAACACTTATACTTAACTATATATTAAAATCATGAGTCTGTAATGTATAAACCAAGTTTCTATATTTTAGTGATCAATTCCTGCATTTCATCAGCAACATGAGGAATGAATATTTAATTACTCAGATAATGATTTCTTCCTAAATGTTAAATCACTAATTAGAAGTATATCTAAAGTGTGATTTCCAGATCCAAGAAAACTAATAATAAATATTGGCATTTTTTAAAATCAGATCAATACCATTTGATCTATTTTGTTCAAAGATTGAGGGAAATTACTAGATTTATGAGGCTTTCATAGACCAAAATAAAAATAGTATTAAGCATACAAATGACTAGTCTTGATAAACAGATACCACTGCATTCAGGAACAACCTATTTTTTTCTTCTTTGGGGATTGTGTTCTAATTGTGTTCTTTTTATAAACAAAAATAACTTGTAAACTGAAATACTAAATGTACATAACAAAGTAAAATTTGTGCATTAAGTTAAATATTAGATTAAGTTGGGCTGAGCCCTGGTGGCGTAAGTGGTTGAGTGGAGGACTGCGGCCCAGGGGCTTGGAGGTTCAAATCCAGTGATGGCTCTCAGGAACAGTGCTGAGTTGCTCCCACAACCACCAGAGGGCAGTGATGCCCCCCCAAAAATGTTAGAGTAAGTTTTATTTATATAAGAATGCAGCATGTTTTCTTTCTAATGGAGAGCTATGATATCATGAATATTTCCTCTTTTATTTAATATTTACTTAACTAAAAGTGAAAGCAACTGATTCAACTATGAAAAATGTAGCTCACCAAGATTCAGGAAACTTGTTTCTCACATTGAATCTGCTACTCCATCTTAACTATTCAGGTCTCAATCTTTGATCCACCTTCATCTCTTGTCAGCCAACAACCAACTCTCTCTCTCTCTCTAGTCCTTAGTTTCAGCCTTCACTTCTGGTCTTCCTGGGCCAAGAAGCCCAGGAACTTATAGTGTCAATGCTACTCCTCTGTTCTGTGTTATGGTCCACTTGCCCTGGCCTCTAGTTTCAGGATAGCACAAGAACTATTACTTCCGCCACTTCAAAGGATTTCCAGTGAACTTCACTGGTAACCTTTTCCTTGATGGTCTGAGGATTTCTCTCTGTTGCTACTTCTAAGATAACTCTCTTCTAACTAAAGGAATAACAACTAAAATTGAACAATTTTATTGACTAAAGAGACTGGATGTATGAGTCCCCAATAAAATGATTAAAAGAAAAGATTAGAGAGTAAATGGTGAAGGAATCATAAAGAGAAGATGAAAATAAGCAGTGTAACTGTACCAAATAATCCCCTATTTCAGGTTTTAGCATGTGGACAAGAAGCAATTGTGCTGAAAAAAGAAGTTCAAACAGCACTGAACACATTAGCCAAAAAGAAGGCTTGGGGAGTTGCTAGACCACCCCTTGAGGGTATTCTATGTGGGGTAGTTCTGTAATGTCATGTCAATTTGAAGATATATAAATGTGTAGGTGTGGAGTTGAGCATGACAATCAGGTTATAGCGTAACAGTACCTTATTGTTGGAAATGGGGGATGTAGGGAAGTTTCTCATAAAGAGGGCTTTGGGAATCGATGTCCATCTGGCTGATTGTGATTGCTGCTAGAGTCTTGGATATGCATCCATAGACTTTGTAGCCACAATATGTCACATGCACCAACCTGTGATATTGCAGCATTCGGTATCTTGAGATTCTGAAGAGGAACTTATGGACTAGTTTCAGATATATGGACTAGAGTTTCGGTGCATCAGGGTGTTTTCTCAATAAATCACTGTTTCTTGATAGAAAGGTCTTTCTTTCTTACACATATATGAGTTCACTGAATTTGTTTGTGTAGTTAATGTAGCCTACCACAAGCTGGTTCAGAAATCTGAAGAAGCACTGGAAGCACTCACATGTGTATGAAGAGAAATGTATGAGACTGCTCCCTGGCAAACTGAATGGAAAATATGTATATTTGTTCTCATTCTAAAGAAAGATGATGCAAGAGAATGTTAAATCTATGGAGACATATCATTGCTATAGTACACACGTAAAATTTTACTTAAGATCATCCAACAAGTGTTGCAGGCAAGTACCAGAAATCCAGGCCAGATTCAGAAGAGGTCTTGAAACAAGGGATGCCATTGCTGACATCAGGTGGTCTCGGCTCCAAGCACAGAATGCTACAAAGATGTTCCTGTGGGTTCTATTGACTACACAAAGGCCATCATTTGTGTGAACCATAATAAACCATGGATAACCTTTAGAAAAATGGAATTTCAGAACACTCCATTGTGTGCATTCAGAACTTGTACATAGATGAAGGGGCTGAACTGAACAAAGGTATACAGCATGGCTGAACATCAGGAAAGGTGTGAGTCTGTCAGAATTGCATTTAATCACTACACTCATTCAATCTCTATGCTGAGCACATCATCAGAGAAACTGATTCATATAAAGAAGATCATGACATCAGGATTGGAAGAAGGCTTATTAACAACCTGTGGTAGGCAGAAAACATGCTTGCTGAAAGTGAGGAAGAATAGAAGCACTTTCTGATGAAGACTAAAGAATTTAGTCTTCAACATGGGTAGCAGCTCAATTTAAGAAAGACCAAAATCCGCACAACTGTACCAATAAGTAGCATCATAGTAAGTGGAGAAATGGTTGAAGTTGTCAAGAATTTTGTCTTGCTTGGATACACAATCAATCTTATGGAACCAGCAGTCCAAAGATCAAAGACATTAGGTAAATCGAATGCACAAGACCTCTCTAGACATTTGGTAAACCTAAAGCACAAGACCTCACCGGAGCAAGAATGTTACTTTGAGGACTGACGTGCACCTACCCTGGGGCATGGGACTCTCAATTGCAACAAACGCATGTGAAAGTTGGACATTAAATAAGGAACGCTGAAGGAGACTTGATGAGTTTCACATGTGGTACTGTCAAGAAATGTTGAAAGTACCATGACAGCTAAAAGGACAAACCAGTAGATATTGGAAGAAGTAAAGCCAGAGTGCAGGATAGAGGTAAGGATGGTAAACCTTTGTCTTATGTTCTTTGGACATAGTGTCAGGAGAGACCAGTCCCTGGAGAAGGACATTATGTTTGGTAATGTGGAGGGAGGGCGTAAAGTAGGAAGGCCCTCATTGGGATGAAGTGACACAGTGACTACATCATAGAGCTTATGCGTAGGAGTAATTGTGAGAATGTAGTGCTTTGTTCTGTGTTGCGTTGTTGCTGTAGGTTGTGGCCAACTCCGTGGCATCTAATACCCAGAGCATCCTTTAAAGGAGAAGGCCTGGTGCCAAGGGAGTTATGAGCTGTGCAGTTAAAAGCTGCCTTCCGCTTTGCTGGAGAAAGACAAGAATTTCTACTGCCATAAAGACTTGCACTCTTAAAAATCTACAGGGGCATTTTCCCCTGTCCTAAACGCTTTCTGGGTGTTTGAATAGACTCCAGAGTGGTTTGTTTCTTTATATTCTTTAATCTAAGTATCTTTGGTGGCACAGGGGTTAAGTCTCCGTGTGCGAACCACAAGCATGATGGTTCAAATCTCGCAGTTACACAAGAAGAGAACGACGAAGCTGTCTACTGTCATAAATCTTGAAGCCTTGGAAACTCTAAAGAGCACTTCTCCTCTGTCCTTTGTAGGATCAAAGCGACTTGGGATTTTCTGGATAGCTCTCGGTTAATATTTAATATTAAGGCTAGCAGAGTTCCTTAGTCAAATGTTATCTATCAAGTGAAATAAAGTTAAATAGTTACAAGGTGCTAATATTAAAGGGTTCATTTCAACATAAAGCCAAACTACATTTATGTTTCATCAAAGTTTGAAAGAAACCAAGTATTTAAATATTTAAAGTGAGGTGAGTTTTATGTCTTATCTTCCCTACTTCCTCTCTTCTGTCTCGTCCTTCCTCTTTCCCTCCTTCTTTTTGTCTTCGTCTCTTTCAGATTTTTTCTCATTTAAGAAACCTTTGCAGAGTTTAGGTTCCAACTGTCTGTATACCAACATACAATGTGCATTTCCATTTCTGGAAATATGGTGAAACTAGAGAAAACTACAGCATATCTGATTAGTGCTGAAACATAATTAATTGGACGGTTAGTATATTAAGACTTAGTTGTTTCAAGAATTAAATCCCATGGAGCACAGCTGGCAAGAGAGTCATATATTGCACAGATTAGACAATGTTTAATTAATAGATTAAAAGAGAACCAAGCTTAAGTCAAAAGCAGTGCTCAGATTTATAGCTTAACTAATAAAATGTAATGTATGGCAGGAAACTTATTATGCTTATTTAACACAAAGTCACTCAACTTCAGCCTGAAGTATTTCTGTTTTAAGCTATAAATCATTCAATTTACTCATATTAAACTGAGTTTACATCTATCAGTATTTTGTTCATCATATATTATTTATAATATAAGTCATTATTTTGTACCAAAATAATCTGCCATGTACATTTAGTAACATTTATTCAAAGTGTTGTACAAATAAAAATCACAGAAGTTACTTTTTGGAATTTGACAAAGAACATGTACAGATATGTATCTCTCTCTCAGTCTTAGCCAAAAGCTGATGCATTTTTACCATTTGGAGTGGGCTTTAACATGCAATTCAAAAAGTCTACATTACCATGTACTCATATATCTGTCCATTTGCCACAGTTCAAGACCATAATTCTCTAATCTATCTTTCTTGCTTTTGCCAGACCCTCTAACTCAATAACCAATAAATCTCTTTTCTTTTGATAACATTCCCTGTATTCTTACAGTGTTAACTGCAGGTACAAAACACAGTGCAATTTCTTAAGTAATTTTCCTCCCATCACCATGCTTAAAGTTGTATATGAATATGGCTACACTGCAGCAGTAGTCCATTTCAGTTCTCACCCACCTGTGGAGCAAGCACGAGTCTTTTCTTCCATTATTGTTTGTGATTGAACCCTGTAATATAGCCTCAAGTATGAGCTACGGTTAAGATTTTACTGAAACAGAAGTAGATAACCTTGAGGGCTTCCTCTTCATGAGATTAATTGTAGGTCTCTATTCAGGTCAGATTTTGAATATCTTATTTCCCTGTTTCAGAGGATTGCTATTGATTCCACTCAACCTTTGCTGCAGACTACCTGAGAGTGCTCAGTCTGTGATAATAGTTAGCAAATCTTATACATTTTTGTTTCAGGTGAGGAATTCAGTCTCTGTTGCACATACCGTCAGTTTAAAAGTTTCTGTTTAATGGAGTACCTGAAGGCCACATACAGCAAATAATTTATGAGCGGGATTTTCAAAACTTCTGTAGGCTAATCTTATCTATATTGCCTCTTGAATCATTATATCCATTGGGTAATATGCCCTAAGCAAGAAGATGCAGTGAGACACAAACTTATGATAGGCAAAACTGTCAGATTCTGACATTGTCTATCATTTGCTGCACACAAATTTAGAGAAAAATCAAAGGGTTATGGATAAAATCCTAGCATAAAGAATTTGGGTATATATGATTTACTATCTACACATGTATACTCACTAGGTAAAATATATTATAAATTAAGTAATATAGGGATAAATAAACATAAATCTCAAATATAAAGTAAATTCAGGGGATATATATGCATATATATAACACAGATCATAATGTGGAATTTGGAGAACTAGAAAGATATTGACATTGAATTTGGTTGTTGGGATGGAAGAGCACATATGGTAAATCTTCTTTGTGAAAGATGTTTTCTGTCTAGCCATAGGAACCCTATTTATGAAACACTCCATAAATTGTGCACTCAGATTAATTAAAGAAAAATATAAGTGACATGTAGTAAATTAAAGACAGGTAATAAAGAAATCTTGGAAGGTTGAGATATTTAAGAATAAAAGTAACATTTAAACAAAAGTGAGTTCTTCAAAAAGATTAATAATATTGATAAATCTTTAGCCAGACCAATCAAGAGAGGGGACAGAAATTGTCTGTAAATGAAATAGAGATCATCACTATTGATTCCGTGCACTTTAAGAAGATAATAAAACAATACAATCTCTTTGCCCATATACTTGCTAACTTAGATGAGAGAGGTCAATTAACTAAAAGAAAAAGTGAATACAAGAATAGATACCTGGCATATCATTGTACTCATAGCATAAAATAACCATTTTAGAAGCTGGGACTGATGGTTTCAGGGTGGATGTGGGAGGGGGGATGTTGGCTGATCCAGAAATGGGGGGCTATCAGGTGACTCAGGGTCAGTGGCGGGTTAGGTGTGGGAGTTCTGATAGAAATTGATTAAGACTAATGTAACAGAAAGAAAATATTGAAACCTGAATGGAGGTTGGACATGATGGTGGAATGGGAGGAGATATAGGGAAATAGAGAAAAGAAATAGGGAGTAAGGGGGATTTGTAGAGGTTAAATACAGGCATGTACATAGGTGCATATACTCATATATGATGATGGGAAATAGATCAATATGCATATACTTATAGGGTTAGTATTAGTACAGCAGATGGGCATTGGACCTCCACTCTGGTACTTCCTCAGTGCAAGAATATTTTGTTCTATTAAATTGGCATTCCATGATGTGCCTCTCCCTGACATAATCGCTAAAATCAAATATGTGCATAAGCCAATGTGGTGAAGAAAGCTGATGGTTCCCGACTATCAAAAGATATAGCGTCTGTGGTCTTATAGGCTTCAAAGCAAATAAGCAGCAATTCAGTTCAGAAGCAACAAAGTGCACATGGAAGAAGCACTTTTGTGGGACCAAGAGATGCCAAAGACACCAATTATCAGGTTTCAAGAACTAATAATCATAATATTATATGCTCACTTTCCTGATATGATCGCTGACGACAAATATGTGCATAAGCAAATGTGATGAAGAAAGATTATGGTACTGGGCTATCAAAAGATGTGGCATCTGAGGTGTTAAAGACTTGAAAGTAAACAAGCAGCCATCTAGCTAGGAAGCAAGCCCACATGGAAGAAGCACAACAGCCTGAGAGAACACAAGATGTCAAAGGGATCTGATATCAAGCATCAAAGACCTAAAAATTACGTCATTATAAATGAGGGGGAGTTCAGATTGAGGACCCAATAAGTGGAGTGACATCCTTTTACAGAGGGGTTGCAGTGAGGAGATGAACCCGTCTAGGTACAGTGTAGTAACAATGAAATGTACAACTTTCCTCTGGTTCTCAAATGCTTCCTCCCACAGACTATCAAGATGCCAGTGTTACCAGACAGAGTCAGCTAGACCAGCAGATGTATACTGGAGTCAGAAACATGGGGAATTTAGGATAGATGATCCCTTGGGACTAGTGGGGGCAGTGGTGACACTGGGAGGCGAAGGGATAGTAGGGTAGAAAGGTGGAACTAATTTCAGGGATCTACATGTGACCTTCTCTCTGGGGTGCAGACAGCCAGGGATAGGGAAGGTGACACATTTGGACAGTGTACGATATGAAGAGGTAATAACAATTTGTAAATTATTTAGGGTTCATGGGGGAGGAGAAGGGAAGAGGGGAAATATGGGGAGCTGGAATTAAAAAAAAGAACTAGAGGAAAGGGGGAAAGAGGAACTTATGCCATGGACTCAAGTAGAAAATGTTTGGAAATGAATGTGGCAGCAAGTGTACAAGTGTACTTAATACAAATGATGTATTGAGTGTTATAAGAGCTGCGTGAGTCCCCATTAAAATCTATATTTAAAAAAAGGAGGGGGAAGGAGGAGCTTATACCAAGGGCTCAAGTAGAAAATATTTGGAAATGAATATGGCAGCATGTGTACAAATATGCTTGATACAAATGATGTATGAATGTTATAAGAACTGTAAGAGCCCCCAATAATATTATTGGGGAAAAAAAGAAGAAGAAAAACTTTCCTCCCAAACATATTCTGCTGTTGCTAGGGGCCATAGCATCATGGCAATGCTCATTGACCCTAAGTGCCACGGAGCAAAGCGCAGAGATCTCCTGGGCCATCCTCACAATGGGTATGACGCTTGAGGACATTGTCATTGCTTTGCTGTTGTCTTAGGAAGTACTGATACAATCAATGTAACCCAGTCTGTGGACACACCAAAGCAGTAACATTGTATGATGATGTAAACTGGTCGTGAAAATCATTTAGATCACATCCAACATCCATTTGTGATATAAAAAAAACCAATACATTATGAATAGAGATAAAGAGAAGATAAGAGAAGATCTTTCTTTAAGAAGATAAAGAGCATGGTCAAATTCCTATAGCTAACGTGAATTTTACATTGGTCAGAAAATGCTGCCCATTTCCTCCCCAAGATCAGAAACGACACCAGAATGTCTCTCATCCTTCCTACTCAAAATTCCAAGTTCAATTGCAAGTCCAAATAAAAGTTCAAGCTAATGCAATAAACTAGCAAGTAAAAATGGAGCCTCTGAAAGTCATCAAGTTAAAAATGAAGTTGCTTTAGGTAATAGATAACACAGCTTTTCCTACTGAAAACAGCAAAGAATCTTCAAAAAGATAAACCCAAAACTTAGTAATGCAATGCATGTATGTCAAGGTCTCAGGATAACAATGTAACATATAAGAACTCAATTAATTTCCAATAAGTCAACAGTGAACAATTACAATAAAATTGAAATAACGATGCCGTCTATCGCTATCATTCTTAGATGTTTTCTGATGGATTCGACTGCTGGTGGAATGACAGAGGAATGACAGCATACAGCGCTGTCAAGCCCTTGGCTTCCTCACAATTGCTCTTAGGTTTCAAACAGATGCTGCAGTCGCGATGTCAATGCACCTTGTTGAGGGCCTTGCACTCTTTCCCTGTGCACTCCCTTACCCAGTCTCTCCAGAGACCATGGGAGATGAATGCCACTTGACTTGTTTTTCTAGACCCTTTGGCCTAACACAGAGATAAAGCAATCTCCAATGCACTCTAAATAAGAACCAGAAATACAATATTAACTATAAACTAAAAGAAATCTAATTCATTTTGGACTTTAGTCATTGGTGGAATTCAAATCATTTAACAACAGGTTTTCTGCCTTAATGAATATTTTAAGCATCAAGAAGATATACCAAAAAAGTAGTTCATGATTTCATAAAGTTAATATTGCCAAAGAACAATAGAAAGGCCCCAAAACTACATTATATTAGAAGATAGACTTTTAAAATATTAATGAAAATATATAACATCTAACAAAAATAAGAAAGCTTTTATTGACGGTTTTTCCCTATTGCTTCTTGGTGATCATGGTATCTCCCCTGCCAGGTAAGTATCCCATATTGCCTATTGATTGGCTGCCTTACTTGCAATATTCTTGACTTTTATCCAAGCATCATTGGCTATGTGATCTAGCTATCTTTTCATTGAAGATATAGGATCTCATTTCTTAAGGGTAGGTCAATTAGATAATAGTCATTATCTTTGATATATTAAAAACAGTTGGGCAACTTTTCTTCTCTGCACATGTTACATTTGTCTTTGAAAAATCCCTTTCCATTTCTGCTGAGCTTACAATAATTGATCTGGCAATATTTTTAGCTCTTTGAACACTTTCAGGAATTCAATCATTCACTAGTAATACGTAGGAGTTTGAGGCATATAACACAAAGCTGAAATGATGTCACCCTCTTGTTGTTAGACATATTTTTATGTTATATGTTTGTTTACTGAAGTAGCAAATATAAGCATGTAGTGGCCCAACTGATGGTTCCAGAGGGGTGGGAGGATGATGGGAGGGGGGAAAACGCTAAAATAACACAATTAGGCAAGCAATGAAAATCGAATCAGTGAGTTTGAAGAAAAAATTTTTGAATCCAACCAATTCAAAGAAAAATCATCAACAACAGCTAGAAAAGGAATCTGCCATGGGACACTACCAAAAGAAACAACCTACATCTTGTACAATCATCAATGCCATCTGGCATACACTCTCCTTTCCCCCACTACCCCTCCCCTGTCCCTCCCCCACTGACCATACCCTCATGGAACTATTGTTCCAGTCACCTTCTCTGAGAAGTCTGTCTATCTTGACTACTATATATTGAACAACCACAAAGATACAAAAAGAACAGGCAGATCTACCCAATGAGGCATATAGCATAAAGATCTTAATAGAAATGGAGGAAATTTTTTAATAGATCATTTTATTTAGGGACTTTTACAGCTTTTTTTTTCTTTTCAAATTTGGCCAAGTTTCCCTTTATTAACAGAAAAGTGTAGCCTTTGGAAAATTCCATCCTGAAAGACCCAAACCACAGGTAAAACACATACCAGGGGTGAATGGCACATGCATAGTCTATGGAACTGTGGCCTGCTTCTCCCCATAGCTGCCTACCTGTGACAAGTCATCTCCAGCCCTGCCAGTCACTGGACAGCCCTCAGGAGGCAGATAAGGCAGCCCAGACAGTTGGGTTAAGGTACAAATTAAAAAAAAAAAAAACGAAAACAGCTTCGCTTGTTAAGAGTTAGTTCTCAACAACTGACATCATGTTGCTCATGGATCCAATATAAAATGGAAAAAGAAGCAGTTTACAAGTTCCCACGGAATATTGGAAAATCAACTCTCAGTTCTTTTTAGCAGCATGAGCCTAAACACTGTTGCTTTTCAATATCTCAGCAGTATCCCACACATGACACTCTTCTCAGGAAGTCCAGATATTTCAGAATTCCAGGAGAAGCCAGGATAGTTTTGGCTTCTTCTGCATCCTGCAAAGGGCTCTCTCCATACTCCTCTTTCAGCCACTGCCAGTACTGGTGGACTTCATGCTTCTCAAGCTCCTGAAGCTGTTTTTGGAAACCCAGGTTGGGGTTGGCACTAGACCGACCTGCGCGCGCAGTGTGCAGGGCATCGTCCCAGCCAAAATCAGTGAGGGTCATGATGTACGCTGTCACCAAAGTCCCACTCCAGGAGACACCAGCCAGACCATGCACAAGACAGCCTTCTCCCTTCAGCTGAGTGCTTTCTTTGAAATGTCTTGTCAGCTTTTGAGATGGTGAATCTGCTGCTGGGATGCACAGGTATTTAAGCCCTGCCAGCACAGGTCTGGCACTGTCATGGAACACGTATCACCTTATTTTGACTCAATTGTTCTGCATCTTTGAAGTTGCCAATGTACAGACCAGGCAGGATCTTGTTCATTCCATTTCTCATGGAGATCCCAGACACATGGCGAGCTGACTGTCGGCCCGCAGCGCCAATGACAACTCCGCCCTCCTTACAGCTTTTATAACCTTCAATGCCTCGATTAGATCAGGCACATTTGTACATATGTTGCTAACATCATTTTCAAAACATTTTCTTTCTACTTGAGCCCTTGATATTAGCTTCTCTTCCCCCCCCACCCCCGAACACACACACACTTGTGACCCTTAATAAATGATAAATACTTGTTTTCATCTCTGTCCGCTGTTCACTCACATTTCTGTTGTTTGGCCCTCTGTGGAAGGAGTCCAACATTGATTTTTGCAGTCATCTCCCCTATGTCCCCCTCTGTCTCCCCCAACTTTCCCATTAACCATATAGTACTCTTGCTGTGTGTGTAGTGGGGCGGGGAGGGGGTGATAATCTATCCTAGATTCCCTGAATCAAGAGATCTTATCTGTACCAGTGTACATGCTCTGGTCAAGCTGGATTTGTAAAGTAGAACTGGGGTCATGATAGTGGTGGAAGGTAGGGTTACAGAACTAGAGGAAAATTGTATTTTATCAGTACTACGCTGCACCCTGGCTGACTTGTCCCTTCTTTATAACCCTTTTATGAGGGGGTGCCCAATTGTCTACAGATGGACTTTGGGTCTCCACCAGCCCCTTTATGAGCACTGATGTGATCGTTTATTTTTGGTGTTCTGATGCATGATATCTACTTCTATAGATATAATCACACATGTGGATATGCTTTTTCCATATGGGTTTTGTTGTTTCCCTCCTTAATGATCATTTGTTCAATAAAGCCTTTAAGACCCCAGATGCTATATCTTTTGATAATTGGGCACTACCAGCTTTCTTCTCCACATTTGTTTATGCACCCATTTTGTCTTCAGTGATTGTGTTGGGAAGGTGAGCATCACAGAATGTCAGGTTATTAAAAGAAAGCGTTCTTACCTTGGGGAATTACTTGAGTTGAGGCCCAATGCCATTCTGCTACCTTAATACCTAACATGTAAGCATATGCACATACACATATCTTTATCACTGTATATAAATACATTTACATATGTATTTGCCTATATTTATACTTCTATAAATGTCTTCTATCTTCCCATTTTTCCTCTTTGGGGAGGAAATTTGAAAGCTCTATAGTTACATGGTTCATCAGTGCCATACCATACCTTGGATTATGACCAATATAATTAGAACAAACTGTTTCTGTACTGAGGTAAGATTTAAGTTGAAGTCCAAATTCTGCCTGCTTCCTTGTGGCATCTACATTTATACATATATAAACAAATACATCTATATCATATATATAGGGAATTTTTCCCTCTTTTTAATTTTCCTTCCTACCTTATTATTATGTTTTTCCATTGTTCACCTCGCAGCAATTCCTCTCAGATACAATTTGATGATCAGCACAACCAGAGAAGCCCCTCAATCATCACTGTACCTTTAGAACACCACTGTTCCCCTATACCTGTCATTGCTCTCTCATCGTACTCGATCTCAAAGAAAGAAGAAACACATAAACAAACAAAAATCTGCAGCCAATTTCACATAAAACCTTAACTATTATTAAAGTTTTATCTTTTCCATTAGAAATTGGGGAAAGGAAGGTGAATCATCCTTTATATCATATAAAAATAAGTTCTAAAATATTTCATGTCACAATTCAGGGTTTTTGGGGGGGGGGGCATCACTGCCTCTGGTGGTTCTGGGAGTTACCCAGTGGTGCTCCTGAGAGCCGCCACTGGATTTGAACTGCCAAGCCTGCAGGCCGCAGTCCCACACTCAATCACTTACGCCACCGGGACTCAGCCCACACAATTCAGTTTTATAGCAAATATTAAAATTATTGGCAGTGTTACTCTTTAATCTACATACTCATTTGTGCAAATTTTGAAAAAAAATACTACTACCACTAGACAAATTAAATTCACCACATAATTTTCACATATTCTTTTTGTAGATAAACCATTTAATTTTCTTAGTATTTGAAGGAGAACTTATGACTGACAGTAACTTTTTAAAAAGCAAAGAATATTAGTATCTTAAAAGGAGAAACTGTATAATGCATTCCTATATGTAAGAAATGCATTAGTTGTTAATATTAAATACACTTAGAACAGTTATACATTTGTGCAATCATCTTACAATTTTCTATGATATTAGGTTTGCATATGAGGAAAAGTCAAAGAGCACCTGTACAAAATCATAGAAACTTTTTTTAGACAAAAAATGTTAAGATGTGAAGCTATTTTTTAATAGTCTCCTGGAGTTATTGCTTTCACCTTTCTAACTCTTCTCTAAGAAATGTGCTCTGTTTAATTGATACCATGTCAACTGGCACCTTTGGCATCCTCAAGGAATTAAGTTATGTTTATTTTAAAAATTATTTGAGTTTGGGGAGCAACTTGAAATCAGAAGGGGTTAGATTGGGGCTACAGAATAGAGTAAGGTTCCCAGTGAATTTTGTTGAAGACAACCTTTGCTGAACCTCGAAGGAAAATAAAAAAGCTTTCCTTCTTGCTCACTGATGCAGCTTTAATTTTGTTAATTTTCTGAAAATGTGTGCCTAATAAACTCCCTGGATTATGCCCAGTTCTTTGAGAAGCTCTACTAACATTCCTCCTTTGGAATCCAAACAAAGAAACAAAGTAAATTGTCCCCACAGCCATCTGAGTTGATCGCTACCTTGACATTAACAAGCTAGCAAAACCCTTTGGAAGCTACTGCTTTGACTGAACCGTCAGCATTCTTTAAGGCACCCTGAAACACAAGTTCCCAGTTCAAATCCATCAAGATGAGCAACCCACTCTGAGTGAGAAAATTAAACAAAGGCAGAATAGTTGGGCTATCTGCTCCTATAGTGGTTTATAGCTTCAAAATCACAATACAGGGTCAGTTGGAATTTACTTGATGACTGTAGGACTGATTTGCTTTCTGATGAATGAAAGTTAGAGTAGTATATGTCTGAGAGGTTTTTATGCTACCATTCACGATCTCACAGATGTATTAGAACAAGTAGAGTAGCAGTAATACCTTTGGACTCACCCCACCATATGTAGGAAACTTTCCATTTTCAACTCATACGTTTTGATTTTATGATTTAGAATTTATTAAGTCACAACATTAAGTATAATTTTATAGTCATAAGAAGTGTTCCTATATTCATGTCAGTTCATTTTTTAATATGAAAAAACAGTGCTAAATTTAGTTAATAGAGCTAAATTTAAATTAGTACAAGAATGTCCACAAAACCAGTCAATAAAAGAACTAGAATCTAATTTTACGTAGGTCATCTGATGGGTGAAAATTTCTAGCTCAAAATAATACATTCTTAGCTATAATATTTGAGTGGTCAGAGAGAAATTATATTTATATTATAAATATATTACATTATATTTATACTATGTATTTCCATGTTATAAACATAGAAATTATATTACATTCAGAAAATAGTTGCATTTCCTTATAACCTTATCAGACAACACATATAAAAGGTGCTTAGTCACACTCTTGTGAGACTACATCTAAGTTTCTCCAGTCAAAATCAGTAATGATTTCACTGAATACAGTTTAATACACTTAACGATGAAATGTATGAAACCAACAGGCACAAAAATGCATACAATGCGTGCAGAAGAAAGTGGTAATAGATTATTTTACAGATATCCAAATCAGTATTAAGTCTCCATGGAAAACACACACAAAACCTCTGCCATCGCGTCACTCCAACTCATAGCGATCTTACAGGACAGAGAAGAACTGCTTCGGTGGGTTTCTGTGATCGTTGCATAGCAGACAGCGTCAACTACTGAGGAGCACCTGATGGTTTCCAGCTGTGGGCCGTGAGGTTGGTAACCTGACGTGTAGCCCAGGACACTGCCCGGGCTCAGGTGAACTGCTCATCTGTCATGTTCAAAGTAAAAATTAAAACAAAGCAAGAAAATGTAATCATAAATTTGAGTTTTATTTGCTTCCTATATTTTGGCACAACGAATTAACTATGCACTAGCATTGTGTTTTGAAACAAACCCAGACTCCGTCCTACCTTGGAGGAGTTAATTATACTCTCTGAGCCACAGTTAATCTCAATTGTGAAATGAGGGTTTCAGGAAAGAAAACAAGTCCACCCTCAAGGCTTATGGAAAGCACGTTGTTACCTGAGTGCATGGAGGAAGGCGCTCTGGCATGTTGACACACATGTGTCCCCCATAACTTGCCTAGAGCCTGGTGCACAGTAAGAAACTTGATTTGTTCTTTTCTATAAAGAATATTTGAATGCTTCCTTAAGCATATCTTTGATTTCCCCTTTGAGAAAGAGCAAAAGCAAAATCAAGCTCAAAAAAAAAAATTCAAAAAGCATCCAGTTTCTGTCTTTGCATGTGGCCGAGCAGAGTCCTGCTTCATGGTGTTTCTAATGGCTGGGATTGGGAAGTATATTGCCACCAGGGTTTTTGTTTCAAGACTCCTCCAAGGTCTTCCACCTTAATCATACCCTTAGCAGACCAGCGTGTTCATCATTTGTACCACACAGAGACTACCCTTGAAGCTCAGCTGTGTGAATATTTAAACCCACATAGGATGTTCTATCTCAGTTCTACACATGTACATTATCTTATATTTGCCATGCCATTTAACCCTCATTTACCAGATGAAAATTTACCAAAGCAAGGTAAAAGTCCTGTTGGTCTTGCAGTCTTGTTGCAAAGGTGAAAAGCAATCGTTCTTACATGCCCAGTCTTTTTCTTAATATCCTTGTCCAAATCATATTTTATACCTTTCAGTAGAGTTTGCATTCTGTTTCTCAGAATCTTAAAGAAAAATAGTCTATTTCATCTGCTGGAGAACCACTAAAGGAGCTAGGGTTAAAATAAATTAATGGGGCGAATCCATAATTCACACCTCCCTGTGCATGCTGCTGGTGCATGGAACATGATGGAGATGGAATGCCAGGAAAATCAAAGCCTGCTGTTTAAGTAGAACAACAGCAAACAAACAAAGACCCTCACTGCATTATTTTTTCTTCTGCAACAGCGATATTAATTAGTTATTGTCTGTTTTCCATGTTATCAATCTGACTTTAAATTATCCTTGTAGTAGCTTTTGCAGCTTTTGAACTTGGGCCTTAATATGTGGACCTCTTCTCTTTTCTCCCTAGCTTCTTGATGTGGAATAGGAGTTTTAAATGGTTACTTCAGACTTCTCCTTTCTATCTTACTTTTGACAGTCCTGTAGCCTTCATTCAAACTGTGTGGCCAAATCAGGGATTTATTGAGAAACTCTTGACAATTATCAATTCAGTTAAATCCAATACTCAGGACCTCACAGTTCACATTTGAAAAAGTCTGCCCTGTCTGGAAAATTGATGGCTTTCAGAGGCACTCAAACTATGGCCCACAGGGCCATACGCGGCCTGCCAAGGACATTTATCCAGCCCACTGGGTGTTTTTGCCACTGCTGTTATCTAGCTTAGCAGACTTATCCAGGACGGCAGTGAATTTGTTCATAGTTGTTGTTTTTTATAAACTCTAGCCCGGCCGTCCAACGGGACAGTGAATTGGCCTCCTGTTTAAAAAGTTTGAGGACCCCTGCTAGATTAGCGAAATCGCGTGCTTGGCCTTGTGCATGTCATCTCTGCAGAGATCAAAACTGATGAGTATTTTTGAAAGCAACCAAATGGTAACATTTACAGTTGTTATTTCATTTATGCTTTAACTTACAGCAGTTTTGCTTCTGCATATTTCATTCAGAATCCTAGATTCTTGAAAACTTGGCCTTGGAAACAGCATGGAGTCAGGGAGAAAAGGAAAACATTTCTGTAAGCAGTCTAGATTAGAGGAAAGATA
The DNA here is from genome assembly GCA_004026705.1 of Nesogale talazaci. Lineage (NCBI taxonomy): Eukaryota > Metazoa > Chordata > Mammalia > Afrosoricida > Tenrecidae > Nesogale > Nesogale talazaci. The sequence goes on from PVJH01000354.1 coordinate 276,103, forward strand.
GACATGGTGCAATAAAGAAAAGAGGGAGTACTCAGAACATCCACACCTTAGCTGTAGGTACCATGTTATTTTTTTTTTCCTGCCAGGGAAGGATCAAAGGGATTCTTTTCAATAAAGGTATAAATAAAACTGTAAAACCAGGAAAATTAATGTGGGGGAGAGTATTATTCAAATTGCCTTCTCTGAAGAGGAAGACAAATTGAAATACATTTATACAATAAAATATTTATAAAGGAAAGTGTATTATAATATTCCAAAACAAGTACATAAGCAGATGTGATGCTTTAACTCTATGGAAATTATAATCATAAGTTGAAGTACAATAAGCTTTGGTACCCTTACTGAGATCTCTTTATTAATTAATTTTATAGTACAGTATATTTAGTCTCAATAGTTCAAATTTTTTGATGGGATGAATACTTGTGCCTCTCTGCTGTTACCCAGATAGAAACAAGTGATAGAACACTTCTTGTCAAGCATGAAAGTTGCCTGTGAGTTTACCATCTTTCAACCTCAAACCTTTACAAAACATATTGTACTAGATAAAAATAAATACCTTCTCATAAAGAACACAGTGATTCCTTAGATAAGAAGGAAATTAAGATTAATGAGGCAATAATAACTGGTTTAGTGTGTAGAAAACAGTTCCCTGTGGGCTTCAAATGCCTTGTTGTGTAGTTTATATATGACTTTGTTTTGAGAACAAATATTATTTGGCATGGAATCACTTTTCACACACCTGTTATTGTCATCTATAGATCACTGGTAGATTGTCATTGTTCTTTTTTACTCAAATAAATTAACTGAATATCAATATGATTCTTCTGCATTCTTCCACCTCTGTCTTAAATCAAGAGAAATAAATACATGAGGTGTCAAAGGGGGAGGGGGACAACTTATATAAGCATCTGAAATTCTGTTCCTTCCTGTCTAAAACGTTACTTAAAAGCATCAGTATTCTATATGAGACTATGAGTTTTTAAGAACTAAGCTTTCCTGTGACAAAGCTTGGCTTTTCCCTTCTGAGATGATGTGCTGATATGATTTTCTTCTTCCATTTCAGTAAACAGTCCCTAGTTGGCACACTTTGTGCGCATACCTCTTTCCATTGTCTACTTTGAGACTCTCACCCATCATTTAAAGCCCAACCCCAACATATATACATAGATTCTTCTATGAGATTTGATTTAAAATCCTTCCAGAAAAAAGATTCCCCTACTCTGCTCATTTTTATGCCTTATACACATTGTATTACTACACCTACTGTGGGATGCAGATTTTAAAATGATTTTTCTTGACAATTTCTTATTCTTTCTTGAGTAGTAGCACAGCAGTAGTTTTTTTTATGATGACAGTCTTATTAACAATTAAATAATTTGCTAGATGGTATGTACCGAATAGATTATTTCCCTGTTGAAAATGATGGTGAATCAGAATGTTGATTATAAAGCAGTAAGAAGATTCATTTTTATGTCACATTAGTAAGCTTTCCTTCAATAATTTGAAATATGGAAACAAAATATTATAAGAAATAAATATCAGTATCATAGATAATAAGCATATATGATTGTAAGAGGATTCATTTGACCTAAAATACCTTATATGACTATATAAAACCTTATTTCCTCAAGCTTTTAATATATGTTCTTCCCCTTGTCAAAATTATATCAACAACTCCTTTGAGTTTATAGCTAAATGGCTGTCTTGGTTGCTGGTGTCAAAATAATTCCAACTCACAGCGACCTCGTGTGTACAGAATCAAACAACTCTGTGGGATTTTCAAGGTGATGATCTTTCAGACATGATTGTCATGACTGTCATCTGAGGACTACCTGGGATTTTTCACCTGCCATTTTATTTTGAACTAGTAGTTGACATTTTACCATTTATTGGAGCCAGGGACCCCCATGTAATAGCGACCACAGTATATGAACCCTCATCTGACTATTCAGGTTAGCCTGTTGATGTATTTTGATTGGTTCATTAACAGTTGAAACATGTTTTGGTTCTTATCACAAGTATACACATATTTTTGGTTAAAATTTGGGTATCTTACAATTCTTGAATTAAGAAATTTGCTTAGAGTAGACCCAATTTCTTGCATGTCAACAATTACGAAAACTGATTAAATGGACACAAACTTGTCGATTTGTCACAGCTTATACCTATTTCATTGCCTCTCATTCCTTCTCATGCCTCGCCCTGAAAGACATTTATAGTTATAATTCCAAGACCTCATCCTCTACCACATCCCAACCCCAATACGCAACTGCTCCCCCCTGTCTATAGGAGATAGATCCAAGGCCTCTGGTGAATACCTGAAAGCAACATATCAATAAGGCTGATAAACTTTAATATATCAATTAACCACAGGGAGGAATTCGCAATAACTAGAAATAAAATAGAAAAATTGCCACAATATACTCTAATAAAAGTTATATGAATTTGATTTTAGCAAACTCAGCATACATTTTTATTTGTTTCCCTGTTAGGACTAGAACGTTTTACCTTTTCACTTCAAGGAAGTACTTTACAGCTTTTCATTGGCATATTTACATTGCTAGCCCCCTGACTCTCATGCTTTGAGATGGGGAGCATAGAGGGAGTGGGACTACTGGATGGACTATTCTTTAATCCTCCCACAAGCATAAGCCTACCTCATGCACTTCAATATGTTTCTACCTCCGATTATCTCATTCATTAGATGATAAATATAAAATTTTGCTAACTTCTTTTTGTGTTTTACGTTTGAATTGTGACATTTAAAGATTTCTTACAATCTTTGATAGCATGTGACATTCATTTATACTGCCAAGTTTAAGATTCCTTACAATCTTTTGATAGCATGTGATATTCATATATACTGCCAAGTTTAAAGATTCCTTACAATCTTCTGATAGCATGGGGCATACATATATACAATTACTTACATATTAGACTTTTATAAGACTAGTATGCCATATAAAAGATGAGATTTATGGTATAAGGTAGCAATGTTAGTTGCAAACGAGGTGATAGTTGACAAAAGAAAAAAGATCACATTTCCCAAGGATGGTTGTGGTAAAATTAAACGACGTGGACTGGTTCTTCTATCCCTGTTTTTGTAACTCACACCAAATGCTTGGGTAAGACCATGCAAATAGGGCTTGTGAAACACGCCCTATTAGTCAGAGTTGACTTCATTTAGATATAAGAAAATCATCTTAGATGTCAAGAGAGAGAATCCCATAAGATAAATAAAAATATATAACGATGTACAACAATATTATTAGTTATCAGAAAAGTGAAAAACAAGCATATCAACTCCCTACCAGAATGACTTACATTAAAACACTGACCAATAAAAGTGTTGAAAAGAATAATAGAGGCTTCACACATTGCTGAAGTCCAAATACTAACAGCCACTTTGGCAAATGGATGGTTTCTGAAAAAGCCATACCTGCTATTTCATACAGTCCAGCCATTCTTTTTTTAAGACATTTCTCCAAGAAAAGTTAAAGCAAATTTCCATGTCAAGACTTCACCTTGTAAGTGAAAAATCAGTCCAATTTTTTAGAGAGGAAGGCTTTTTTTTATTTGTTTGTTTTTCTAAAAAGGGGAATAGTGGGAGGTGGCTATTTATGAAGAATAAGTAACTGAGTTTGAATCCACCACATACCAATTGCTTGAGCTTAAGTTAGTTATTTAAACTCTTTATGCTTTAGTTTATCCATTTATAAAATTAGCATTAAATACTGTTAATCTTCTTGGACATAAATGTTTGATGGGCAAATGGATACCAAATACTGCAATTATTATTAAAAAACTGATAAGTGAGTGATGGAATACAAGCACATAAGTGCAAATAAAATTGTTGATAATATATTTACTCCAATGGTGTCTATTTCCCATATATTTAATTAATAATAAATGACTATTTAAATGTATCAAAATTATTGTTTGTAAAGTGTTAAGTATCAACATTAAAATACGAATAAAATTTTTGGTTGATCTCTTCCAGTTCCAGATTGACAAGGTCTAAAACTCATGTAGTTTAGTTACAACTGAAAACTAAATCCACTACCATAGTGGCACTACTTCATAGGAACAGACAGTCTACTTTTTCTTACAAGGTACAGTTTGTGCATTCAAACCACTGACCTTGGAGTTAGTAATGCATAAATCACTGTGCTACCAGGGCTCCAGTTGTATATGAAGGGAGGAAGATAGTAGATAAAAATACATTTTCCACTTACTCTCTTCAATAGAGAAGTGAACTTTAAAGGGTGGTGTGGACGCACATATAATATAGCGACGACTTAAGACTCAATCCCCACCCCACCTCCAGTCATCAAAAAGAAATGCAAAGGACATAGATCACTGCCATCAAGTACATTCATACTCATGGAGATGGTATAAGGCAGAGTAGCGCTTCCCCTGTGGCTTTTCAAGGTCTCAACTCTTTAGAGGAACGGAAAGCCTCATCTTTGTCTTCTGAATTGGCTGTTATGAAATTCTCATAGGACAACCTTTGCTACCTGTTGGCCTTTTCTCCCCCGGTGCAGTTCATTTTATCCTTAAAAATCCCTATGATCATCTTTGTCCATTGAGATTACCTATAATGCATGTCTATTTGGAAACCTATGAAATGTTTGCCATAATCATCTGTGCTAGTGATTCTGCCTTCAATTAAACCAAGAAAATCCCCTTAGAAGGCATGATTTTGTTTAAATCTTAATCTATTATATTGGTAAACTCTAGATTCTTCACTGGTTAAGATTTGTTCCACAAAATCATCTTCAGTAGCTCTGATCTTGCTTAAAAGACTAATGGAAATATCAGCTTTTGAGTTACTTGATCATTTCCCCTTTGAACAGTTTTCTGAAGTCAAGATGCTAGCTTGAACTTGAAGGTGCTGAGCCTGCGGAATCCTAGCTTCAGTAGTTATCAATTCCATTGATGGTGATTCTATTATCTTTTTACAACATGCTCTGGACTTCAGCCACTATTTCTTCATTGACCTCCCTTCTCTTGACTCATCTTTGAGCTCTTCCCAACATTCCTTAAAACCTTAGCTGCATCTAAAACTCAGATTCAACTGATTTTGAGCTAGCATATGCGTATACTTATTGAAAATCATCAATGATTTGGGTAGATGTCCAATTGAGTTTTGTTAAAAATCTGACCATAGAATCAGTTTTTTCCATGAGACAATAGAATCACTTTTTTTATATTGTATGCACGCAAATGAGACTAAGACAAGCAGACTGTTAGAGGGCAGCCTCTCTGCAGCTACCCACCAATTTAGGAGACATGGTAAACCATATTTTGTTTGGAATAACAATTACAGAGATAAGTAAAGCTGGTGTTTGAATTTCTGATGCTCCTGAACCCATGGTTGATGCCAAAAAGACATGGGTGAATCCCTGAAGCAATTGCCTTAAGATAATATTCAAACCTTAAAACAAAAATATTTTGGCTGGGCGTAGTGGTTGAGTGAAGGACACAGGCTTGGCATTTCAAATCCAGCAGCGACTCTCCAGGAGCAAGGCTGGGTAGCGCCCATGACCACCAGAGGGCAGTGATGCCCCCCAAAAAAGTTTTCCTGGAAATCCTCTTAAAACCAAATAATGGCAGTGCTATCATTGTTAGGTATCACTGAGTCAGTTCCCACTCCTAGAGACGCTATGCAAAGCATGGGAACAAACAGTAATAATAAAAAAAACACTGCAAGGACTGAGCCATACTCATAAGTCTTGTTATATATTTAGCCTATTATTGAAGGCACTGTATCAATCCAGTTCATCTGGGGCCTTGCTTTTTTTTGCTGCCAGTCTATATTACCAAACATGATATCCTTTTGGTTAGCCTCTCCTGACAATAAATATAATTATGTAAAATTAAATCTTGCCATCCATGCCTCTAAGGAGCATTGTATCCATACTTTCTCCAAGACTGCAATGTTTATCCTTCGGGCAGTCCACGGTACTTTAATATTCTTCACCAGTACACATTCAAATGATTCAAGTGCATCTATTCTTCAGTCTTCCTTAATCCGTGTCCAACTTTCACATGCGTGTGAATCCATTGAAAATACCACGGTACAGGTCAGGGGCACCACAGTCCTCACTCCACAGAGGTCTTATGCAGCAGATGGATCCAATGCAGTGTCTTTTTATCTCTTGATTGCTGTTTCTATGGTCATTGATTGTGAAGTCAAGCAATTACAACTTCAATCTTTTTTCATTTATTATGATGTTGTCTTTTGTTACAGTGGGGTGTCTGTGGGTGGATGCGTGTGTTTTATCCATACTGAAGACTTAAAAGCTTGGTCTTCATCAGGAAGCACTTCACACAGGTCCTTCTAATTATCGGCATACAGGGTTGTATTATCTGCATATCACAATTTGTTAATAAACCTTCCAATCCTGCTGCTGCAATATACTTCATATAACCCAGGATCTCTGACTGTGTGCTCAGCATTTAGACTGGGTAAGTATCTATGATCAAGTTCTCCATGAGAATGATGAAGTATTGTGACATTCCTGTTCTTCTAAAGGCTACCCAGGCTTGTTATGATCCATGTAGTTGACTTCCACAAGCCAACATCTTTCACCATGGTATTATCTTCTTTGAGCCAAGACACATGTAGCATCAGCAACAGATACCCCTTGTTCTACGTGCTCTTCTGAATCCAGCCAGAACTTTAGACAACCCTCTGACAACATACTGTTGCAAGCGTTGTTGGATAATCTTCAGCAGAGTTTGAGTTGCAAGGTATATACATGGTATTGTTCTATAATTGGAGAATTTCATTGGATCACCTTTCTTTGGATGAGTACAAACATAATTCTCTTCCAGTCAGCTGCCCAAGTGTCTGTCTTTCAAATTTCCAACCATAGACCCTTGAGTGCCCCCAGTGCTTCATCAGCTGGTTGAAAGCTTTCAGTTGGTATTTTATTAATTCCTGGAGGCTTATTTTTTGGATAATGCTTTCAGTGCAGTGTTAGGATGAGGGTCCCCAACACTAAAATGAGTCCTTAGGAGTAACTTTGTGATTTTGGAAAATATTAGAGACAGACAGACAGAGGGGCACAAGGGCCCCTCATCCCAGGTCAGAACTGAGAGAATGAATGTATTCGCCAATGTGTGTATATAATGGGGATTACAGGTCTTTCATAGGCATGCACATCATTTATAGTTAAATGTTACTGTGTTAGTCTGGGTAGACTAGAGGAACAAACTTCATAAACATGCATTTAGATATAGGGAAAAGGTTTATATACAAGAGGAACAGGACAATGAGCCAGTCCAGTTCAAAGTCATAAGTCCGATATTAACCCACATGCCCAAAATCAGTCTATAAAGGCTCCTTCCGACTCACAAAGTCACATGTCAGTGGGTGCAGAATCCTGGTGCTGTCAGGGGTATCCCCATGGCACCTCGCTTCCAGGGCTCAGGGTCCATCAATAGCATGCCACTCCAGCTTCAGAGGTCTGCCTCCATCAGGGCAAAGCCGTGCGGTCTCTCTGCTGGCTCCTCCAACTTCACTGCCATCTTCTCTTTTCTGTGATTCATCATCTCTCTCTGACTAACTCCCAACAACTGGGGAAGATAGCTTCTCATATTCATGAGGGAAGTATTGTGAGATTTCCCAGATGTCTCAGGAGAAATCCATGCCCACATAGAGGCCTCATTGGCTACTCAATGACTATCTCCAGATCAACAGGCTAGACTCCACCCCTACATTTCAATCATAAAATTAACATAAGCACATGACTGCCACAGTTACATAGCCTATAGGTAAAATCATAGGTGGGTAATATAATAATCAAGCAATGAGTTGGGTCAGAGACTTGACCTAGTGCTGTGTGACTTCCACTCATTCTGAGCCTTCTCGAGGGATGCTACATTTACAGTGGTTTGGCTATAGAACCTGGTTGCTCTTATGTACAGACAATATCCTGGCACAGGGACTAGCCAGATGTATGCATGATTCATCTTCTATGACAGATTCTTTATGAAAATTCCTTTATTGGGGGTGGGGGTTATTAGAGGGATCATATCCAGTCAAAAGAATTTCTATTAATATCTATTTATATCTCATAACCTTGAAGGTCTTCCCCGACCAGTCAGCTTTCCAGACTCATAATTTTGAACACAGATGATTTAGCTACATTGCATTTTCATCCAGTCCCTCAGTTTACCAGAATGCAGCCTGCACATCATTCTTCAGTTCCACCAATTCTTTCTCTCTTTTTTCATTTTATTTATTTATTTATTTATTCATTTTTGTGAATTTAGATCATTTTGTTGGAGACACACATCGCTTTTCACTATACATATATACATATACTGTACCAAGCACCTTCACATGCCTGCTGTCACCATCATTCTTCAAACATCTGCTTTTCCACTTGAGTCCCTGATATCGACCTGCCATTCTTTCCGCTCAGTCCCTGCTTCCCCCACCCCTACCAACTCTCAATACTTTATAAATTATTATGGTTTTGTCATATCTTATACTGCCCTACGTTCCCCCTTACCCTCTCCTCTGATGACCATCCTCCAGATAAGAAAATGTGTGTAGATCCTTGTAATTGGCTCCCTCTCTCTAACTCACCTTCCCTCCACCCATCAGGTAACTCCACTCTCACCACTGGCCCCGCAGGGGTTCATCTGTCCTGGATTCCTCTTATTGTCAGTTCCCATATATGCCAAACTTAAGGATTGGCTTTCTACAGGTGGCATGTGACTGTATACTTGGAGGTAAATCCGAGCAGGTCAGGGGCTATTCTTCCTAAGGAGGCTATTCTTCCTAAGGGTTATCAGGCATCCAGAGCATGCAGACTGTAGAGTCTTTCCCATCCTAAGTTGGATCCACTCCCTCCTGATAAGGATAGTAGCAGACTACTTCCTTGTAGGAGATCAGGAAAGTCAAGCCCACCCAGGCGTGATCAAGGTTAAGGTGGCCATCATGAATCTAGGATCCACCTTTCTTGACAAGTACACCCCTAGCTCACCCCCTTCCTGTTTGCTCATGCCAATTGCACATCCCCTTCCTGTGACGTGTGGTGTTACACTTATGTCTATTGTCCACCCCCTTGCTGTAATCATGCCCACAAAATAGATTTAAACCTTGTTTAGCAATACTTAATCCCTTCTACAGACTCCCTCCTTCTCCCTGCCCCAGCTCACTCTGACACCTTCTGGCTCTCTCCGGCTCTCTGACTTCCTGTACACCCTGTGCGTGGACCTGGATTTGAGATACTTTATTATATCATATCCCTTATAAGGATGGGATGTATACTGCTTTATTTTGGTGAGGTGAGTGGAATAAAGGCTCAGGGAGTAAAGACTTCCAGATTTTATAAAATTTTTTTATTAAAATCATTTTATTGTGGGCTCATACATCGTTTTTCACAATACATAAATGAACATACTGTGCAAGCACTTTTGTATATCTGCTGCTTAAGACTTCCAGATTTTTATTTGCTGATGGGGAACAACTCAAAATGAGAGGAAACAGTTGCATAATCTTCTAATAATTAGAATATTGCATGTACAAAATATGAATCTAGTAAAACTGAAGGCTATCAAAAATTTGATGGAATACATAAAGATAGATATCCTAGGCATTCATGAGCTGAAATGAACTAGTATTGGCCATTTTCAGCAGAAAATCAATCATATGGTTTGCTCTTTCTGGGATGACACATCATGAAGAATGGCATTGCATTTCTTGTTAAAAAGGATATTGCAAAATCTATCTTGAAATTCAATGCTGTCCGTGATAGAATGATATCCATCTACCTTCAAGGAAATCCAAACAATAATACCGGTATTTAAATGTATGCACACACCACTAAAGCTAGTAATGAATAAATTGAAGAATTCTACCAAGATCTTCAGTCTGAAATTGATCAGGCATGTAATCAAGATGCATTGATAATGACTGGAAATCTCAATACAAATGTTGGAATCAAAGGGGAAAAACGAAATGGTGACTATAAATGAGAACTGCAGATGAAATACACATAAATCAATTTGATTCCACCTGTGGGAAGAGACCATGGAGAAGCCCTTGGTATCGGCTTTTCCATCCCTTCCCTCTTCCCCTGCTCTCCCTTCCCCATCAACTCTCAATACTTTATAAATTATTATTATTCTGTCATATCTTACACTGCCCGACCTCTTCCCCCTTCCCACTGCTTTGATGTCTGTCCTCCAGATAGGAGGTTTTGTGTAGATACTTTCAGTTGGTTCTGTCTCTCTACTGCACCTTCTCTCCACCCATGCAGCAGCTCCAAGCTAACCACTGGCCCGAAGGGGCTCATCCATCTTGGTTTCCCATATCTCCAGCTCCCCTCTCTACTACTGTACCTTCTCCAGTCCATCTGGATTTGTAAGGTAGAGTTAAAACATGGAACATTACAGCAATAATTTTTTACTTACTCTTGTATTTTGTTAACTGCATAATGGCCAAAACGTTATGTATTTTATTATGTACTAGAAGATTAGGTGGTTAGCAAGACAAAGACTTTTAATAAAAGTAGTAACTATCACTAATGATATTGGGATATTTTTTTCATGTGAAAAATGTAGTCAAACCTAGCTATTATGATAGTAAACAATTCAATAATTCTGTGGTTGAAATAAAAAACGATTTTTATTGGCAAGAGGATTTTAGTAAGTATTTTTTTCTCAAAGGAGGCAGTAGGTCAAGTAAGCTTGGGAACCTGTGCTCTACCATAGTGGCACATCTCTCTCCACTTCATATATTTCTGCTACTTTCATCCTCTTATCATGTGGCCTAGTAAAAACCAACTCTTGTCTAAGGTATGGCATTCTCTGAGGAAGTACACTTTTAGATAGTGTAAGAATGTACTAGAAATGACTTTAAAATATGTACCTATAATCCAAACTTCTAGGCAGAATTTTACTAGCGATAACCGGTAAAAGGAGCCCTGAAGACAGGTAGTTCAATCTGCAGTTGCTAACACAAATGTCAGTGGTTGGGACCAACCAGCCTATCGCAGAAGAGAGGTCTGGCCATCCCTACTCACAGGAGGACAGCCTATGGGCAACTTTGGTTAATTGCTGAAAACTTCAATTGACTCATCTTTGAGCTGTAGGCACTGAATTTAATAGTTTGTCTCCCACAAACTAATGTTCCTTGAAATCGTGTATATGTTTTGATGAACTGAAGTTGCCGATGATCAAAATGTCCCTGTGATATCACTCATATGCTCAGCAACTTCTCAGTCTCTTTATTGGATTTGGACCAACAGATGCTTGATAGAAATCAAAAGAACAAAGCACTAAACCATACGTGAATTTTAATATCACCTTCTTCTACAACTCTTTCATTTGTGCTCAGTGAATTTTTGCTTAGAATTACTATGGGGGAATAATAAAATATAGATTAATAGTTGCCTTACTATGCTTTTGATGAGTTGTTTAATGAGGTATGTTCTGTTTTATGTCTTACATCAAAGGGAAATTTGATAGAAGACTTCTCATCATATACATCAAGTGATATTTGAACTAATTAGCATAATCTTCTTAATAATGGAATATGGTGTCTCTCTTTTAAACCAATGAACTTACCTTATAAGTTTGGATCCCTCTTTTCTTTCTTACTTAGATAAAAACATTTTGTTTTTTATTTATTTTAAATTACATATTTTTAATTACATATTTTTTAACTAACTGGTTTCCATAAAATAAACTTAAATGCTATATAACATTATAAAAATAATCACATGACACAAACTATGAGTACTCTTTCAGGCCACAGATTGCAGCTCAAAAAATTGTCACAATGGTGTTTTAGCTGCACAATTATTATAGTTTCTATAGGTACTATTGTTCACTTGCATTTTGGATGTACTTTTCCTGTCACTATATGATGTATAGTCAATAAATATATGAAGCATTTACCATACTGAAGTTAAAAAAATATCAATCAAAGTAAAAATCTTAGGATACACACAAGCACTATGTAATTTATCTTATTTCTCCCTAAAAGTCCAATTCTTTTGCCACTACCATAGTATACTTCTTCCTGTTCACGTGTCATTTAAAATTCAATTTTATTGTTTATATTAATATGTGTGAACAGTTTTCTGCATCCAGAGTAAGTTAATGTATCATAGACACAATATTTAAAACTGTGCTCTGAGTACTATTAATATAGAATACAGAAAGTAGGCATTCATATAAAATAAAATTAAGTTTACTAGAAAAAAATATCAAAATGAAATTATTTGTCACTATTTAATAAAACATGCATAGGTTTTAACAGAAACCAATTAGAAGCACAGTTGTAATGCTTCTTGAGTTTCTTTACTCATCATGATAGGATGTATTATTAGGAATTTTTCTTAAAGAGTATTGACATTGAGCTCAAATTATAAGTAGTTTTTCATAGTAAAAGAATCTTATGTATAAGACAACAGTTACATTGCACCTGACATTCCATCTTCAAAAATCCAACTAGAATTATTTAGTGAAGTATTCACTCAAAAATATCATTTTGTTTTAGTCTGTGACATACCGGATTCTATTTAAGGAATGAAACGTGATCCTCAAAGGTGAATTCCTTTGATCATCAATAAAAAAGAAATAAGCAATTTTCTGTTAATTTCTTCTTTCAGCTTATATCAGTAATGATATACCTCATGCTATGTCCTCATACAATAATATGCCTTGTGCAATTTTGTTGAAGGATCTTTAGAAACTTTTTATTTCATGTGATATCAATCATATTATTTTATAGTTTCAGCATTCTATTGGGTCAGTCTTTGAAATGGGTACTAATGTGGACCACTTAAAATTACTTGGCCAAGTAATCTTCCCAAATTTTTGGAATAGATGAGTAAGTGCTTGTAGAACTTCATTAAGTTGGAATGTTTCAGTTGGTATTATGCAAAATTCTGGAAACTTTTTGGTAATGCCTTAATTGCAACCTGGACTTCTTCTTTCAGCACCATTAATTCTTGATCACATGCTGTCTGTTGAAGTGATTCAATCTCATTCAGTTCTTTTTAATCAATGTCTTTTTTCATTTTTTGTTCTTTTATACTCCCTGCATAGTTCAATACTTTGCCCATAGAATTTTTTAATATTGAAACTCTAGGCTTAATTAATTTTCGTCAGTTCTTTCAATTTGAGAAGGTTCTTCCTTCATTGTTTACTCATTCTAGGTCTTTGCATATTTTGTTATAATTCATTGTCTTTTTGAGCTTGTCTTTGAATTTTTCTGTTCAGTTCCCTTATTTATCATCTTTATTCTCTCCATTTGCTTTATCTCCTCAATGGTGAAGAGCAAGTTTCAGAGCCTGTTCTGGTGTCCACTATGAAAGTTTCTTTTCAATGATCTTCGCTTTTTTCATGCTGATGTTTTCTGTCAAACCACCAGAGCATATGGGGTGTTCTGTCATTATTGTTCAGTGATCTTAATCTATTCAGAAATGTTCTCAAAATTCAGGTGGGATATATTCAAGATCACAGTTTACTTTTCATGAATTTCTTTCAATTTTCTTCAATTTGAACCTGAACTTACATGTCAGTGAGTCAAGATCTGTTCTAAGTCAAAATCCAGAGTCATTTTGGATGAAGATAGTGAGTTTTTCCATCATTTCTTCCCAAGGGTGAGGTCAATTTGATTTTCATGTACTCCGACTAGCAAAGACTACATGTAGAGTCTCCTTTTAGATGGTTGAAAAAATGTACTTTCCATGAAGACATCTTTGGTCTTTCAAACTTCTATCATGGGATCTCCAACTTCATTCCTTTTCCACTGTTATATTGGCCTCCTACTCTCCCTTCCTCATTATTTCCAACTTTTGCGTTCCAATCACTAATTATTATTATTGCACCTTAATTGCATGCCTGATAAATGAATGAAGAATGAAGAAGTCGGGAGATTCTTCAAATTCTTTATCTCTAGTTTTAGTGGTTGGTGCATAAATTTGAATGATAGTTGCATGGTTGGAATTTCCTTGTATATGTAGATAATGGCAAAGTCAGCATTGTACTTTAAGATACATCTTGAAATGTTGATTGATGATGAGTTCAAGGCATTTCTGCAGAAAGTGTCATTCCCTCAACAGAAAATGATGTAATTGTCAAGTTCAAAGGGGCCAGAATCAGTCCACTTCAGCTCACTAAGGCCAAGGACATGAGGAGGAATTTGTTCCACTTCATTTGTTACAATGAACTTTTCCTCAATTAATACTCCTGACAATTCACTTCCCCGCTATTAATACATGTGTTCAGTTGATTGTTCTCATTTTGCATCCTGCCCCACCTAGAAGTGTGGGCTCGAAAAACCTTACTCCATCCACACCATTGTGGTCAACTTTACTTTGAGAAGGCAGCTCAACTCAGTCCTTTTATCAGTGCTTTCTGACCTAAGAGGCTTACCTTCCAACCTTCTTGTCTAAAAATCAGACAAAAATCAGAATCTAAACCTCATGATATTTGTGTTAGTTCAGGTTTAATAGAGATATAAATCCATAGACATGCATCTGGATATAAGGGAAAGGTTTATGTTACAGAAGAATGGGACATTGAGAAAGTATTCCAACCCAGTCCACCCAAAAGTCATAAGTCCGATATTACCCCATAGGCCTGATACCAGTCTATAAAGTCTCCTTCCTACTCACGAAGTCACAGGTCAGTGGGTGCAGAATCCTGGTGTTGGCAGGGGTCTCCCGATGGCTCCTCACTTTCAGGACTCAGGGTCCATCAACAGCATCCAGTGGAGGTAGAAGCAACTCAGCACTGGAAGGAGTCTCCACATGGCTTCTCCAGCTTCAGAGGTCTGGTCCTATCAGAGCAAAGCCGAGTGGCTTCTCCTCCAGCTCCTGGGACGCTGCCATCTTGTCTTGTCTGAAGTTTGTTGTCTCTGAGACTAACTCCCAACAACTGGAGAGATAGCTTCTCATCTCCACCAAGGAAATACCGTGAGATTTCCCAGAAGTCTCAGGAGAAAACCATGCCCACATGGAGGCTTCATTGACGACTCAATGGCTCTCTCCACATTAACAGGCTAGACTCCATCCCCACATCTCAATCATGAAATTAGCATAAGCACATGACCACCACAGTATTCATAAGGTTTCCAGTGGCTCATTCCTCAGAAACAGACAACTTACTTATCCACAGTCATCTTAGTCTGAAAGCTCTGTTGAAACTTGCTCAAGCAAGGGTTGAACCTGGGACATAATATCTAGCATCATAACACCAAGGGACCACAGGGTAACAAATTAATAAAGGGTGGGTCTTCAGTCTCATGCTCTCCCAACTGAGCTATTTCAGCTTGTAAAGGGTGGATCTTAATTATATAAGTTTTAAAAGTATTTCTCTATTTTCAAGTTTTACATAGCCTGCCCAGTACTTGTCATAGATAAAATTATATTCTACCAAAAAAAAGTATTTAAGATTTGAGATTCTAAAATGAAAATATTCCTCAATTTTAGTTCCTCTGTGCTATTTAGTTAAGTGTGGGTTCAATCAATAGGACATTTCATTTTGCATTACTTTAATGTTTTGATCATTTCTGGATCTGGACATTTCAGATAAATTACTAAGTCTCAGTTGACATTTGAATTAAGATTTCTTTATGTCACATTCCCACAGATTTAAAAAAAGGACTTTGAAAATCCAGGGGATAACAGTTTAATCTTACTTCTGTTTGACCTTGGCTACCTCATTTCAGAAGAATATACAACATATCATCGATCTCAATTCCTAAATTCCATGCCCTTTATCTTATTTCTTATATAATAAATTGGTTTTTTATACGCACAAGCCTGAAAAATGACTTGAGGGAAAAGAAAGATTGGATTTCAAAACTAAGGATGTGGCAGATTTTTACTTTTAAACAAAAAGTAAATATCTTCCCAAGTCTAAGAGAGACTCTTGATTAGTTCATATATTGAAAGTATTTTCTCCAGACCAGAATGTACAAAAGAAAACTAGCAGAAATAGTGTTTTTAGAACATATAGGGTTAAAATTAAAATAAGTTGCTAAGTCAGACATCAAATAACACTACTGGATTGAGGAATATGATGCCCAAATATAAACAATATATGGGCCAATATCTGATCGTAGCATCAGATTTCAAGGTCGTTTTCACTTTCAGATGTCAAACCAAACACCCATCTTAAAAATGTGTAATTTTGTAATCCCCATATGATATTTTTGAAAAAAATTAATTAGATTTGCAACAAAATAAGCCAATTTTACTACAGAAAATGGTGTATAAGTATATCTTTAAAATTAGTAGTTGTATGCAGTCAGAAAATTGATAATTTTATAACTCATAAAGAAAAATAATTCCCCTTGCAAATGAAAAAAATACAAATCAGGTTGGAAATGAAAGACTAAGGGTGTAATTTGAGGGCAATTTAGCATCATGTGAAACTTATTTGGATCAAATAAGATTTAAAAAATTAAAGCAACTGAAAGCACATATGTACAAGTGAACCAATGTAAACTGTGTAGTCACCTAGAGTGCTATTGTGTCATACACTTATTAGCATTTCTTAAGGTAGGAAGATCTTTATGAATAATCTATTGTATCGATCACTTATTTATTCAGGTTTTCTAGTGATGCATTGGCAAAGAGAATAAGCACAATAAACTTCTATTGAATTAGTGGTCTTTACCTTCTTTTTTAACATCTTAATATATGGAAGAGAAGTAACAATAATTCATAAATACATAATAATTTTAGAAGTAATATGTAGTCTAAGAATCAAGACAAAATGCTTCAAAACACTTTAATTTATTTCCATTTGTATGGTATATCAAAATAGTTTCAATTTCATATTAGACCTTATTCTTTATGGTGAAGGTCAAAGGTTTAAATTTATATGCTCATCTCTCTTTTGGATTTCAACATAGTCCTAATTGAAATTTGACATATATGCCTATTAGTGGAATTTATTCTTTTACACGCTTCATTAACAATGCACTTGACTATACTACAATGGTAATGCTCATAATAAAAGTCTCTTATGCAATGTGTATTACATTGAAACATGATTGATCATCTCAAATGTAACATAGAATTCATATTATAAAACTTCATATGCTAAAATTGAGTCTGTGCTTAGAATTTAAATGCATATCGAAAGAAGTAAAACCCATTTTCTTTACACCAAAACAAACAAAATTTGAAAAAAACTACAGTAATATTTAATTAGGCCATATACTATGTACATATAGAGATGTTATTTAGGACTTTTATTAAGAGCACCTATTTTTATAAACTATTTATTAGTAGAGGCTATAAATGGTGTATGGTTACAAAAATTTCTAAAGTTCCCATTTTCTACCCAAGCTCTTTAAAAAATACACACTTTGAAAAGTTTCAATATTTTGCAGTAGTATGGTCTTTTATGAAGGACATGAATGCAAATGTGTACTACTGATTCTTGAAATCGATTCAAGAATAAAGTAGAACTGATTCTAATTAGAATATTAAAATTTAGAACCTAATTTTTGATGTAATAAATAGGAAATATCAAAGACTCCTTGTGGAAATCAAAACTTGCTTTCATTCTACTTGTGAGAAAAAAAATTATTGCTTTGCTTTAATTTTTTTAATTATTTGGCAGTCAAACTTTAAAAAAAAATATCTTTCACAAAATAATAGTTCAGTTCTGTAACTTATGTCAACTTATAAGTAAGTGGGACTCCCTTCCCACTACTTTTCTGTAGACTACAGGTCCTTGGAAAAAAACTATGAATGTTCATTTCAAAAGATACCTTTAGGTAATTCTAATGCATGGGATCAGAAAATATGGTTCTGAGTTTCTTTTTTGTGACCAAATAACGGGAACTTTTGTAAAATGCAGGAGTCTATGCCCAACTCCATGTTTTCCCCCAATTTAGTGGGAATGGGGTTTGCATATTTAGAGCCCCTTGAGTATTTTAATTTGCTGCCATGGTTTAGAACCATGGATGTGTGGTAGGACCTTCAAACTTTAGTATGCAGACAAACCACTCAGCGATTTTGTAAAATTCCAGAATTCTATTATATAGAATTCTATTATAAAGAATTAGAATGGAGCTTGAGATCATGCATTTTTAATAAGATCATGATGATTCTGGTGTACACCTACCACTTTGGGTAGTAATTATGTATATTATACTTTAGTGATAAATTACTTTTGACATAGCCAAATATATATCACCTGAGATAGTTAAGGAGGTTGGAACGGGGAACTAGCCACTGTATTAAGGCAACTGTGCAGAAAAGCAAAACCACAAGCACTGCTCTCGAGAAGAGTAGAACTACTGCTTAGAGTTTTCCTAGAAGTTTTCCTTTATGCGAGCAGACAGACAGTGTTCTGTAGAAGTGCTGGGAAGTTACAACTTGATGTTGTAGCTACTAACCCACCATTTAATCCACTGCACCACGAAGACTTCTTATATATCTAATGAGATGCACTTCTTCTGCAAAATAATTTCCAAGCTGGCTGAAAAAAAGAAGCATCTGATGGTTTTGAGAAATATGAATCAGAGTTCAGAATTATGTTTATCACTAGGGGTCACAACAAAGGCAAATATGAGATTAGTTTTGTAGTTATCAAGTTTATAATGAGTCATTGAATAATAATCAAATTTCTTTTTGAAAGTAAAGATTACTATAACCAAAATTTTAAAAAAGATTTTCTTTTAATGTTATGCCTTTGGGAGAGAAACTCGGTATTAAAGAAATTAACATTTGGCAGCTGGAAAATATTGACTCAGGAGTGGGATCTGTTTTCCTTGCAGTTTCCCTGAACATTCTAATTTCAGGAAGTTGCATGACTTTCGAATCACCTCCATGTAAGACATTCTACTTGACATACGGATTTATTCCTGGCTTTCCATCAGCTTCTAATTAATAGCACCACTGTGTGCTACATGATGTGAGAATTGAAAAATCTCTAAACAGTACCACAGGAACACCACATTGCATTTCTTGAAAAAACACCTGATCAGTTACCCAGCTGTTTCCTCCAGATGTTGTCTGTAAACTCAAAGGTCATAGTTCCGCTAAAAGTGAGAACAATTTGATTTAAAGGGATCACTCACTATCAATAACAGTAAAATTATTAAAATCAAGTTTTTCATTAGCCACAAGTTTAAACAATACAAATCTACATGAAATGAATCTGCTTGTAAGAGCCATCTCCCCCACCCCTATAAAACATATAATTTATACATGTGTTATAAATAAGTTCTGAAATGACATTTTTGTTTGTCTTTAAGAAAACGTATGGCCTTCCTTCTGAGTTAATTTTCCAAAAGCACAAGAACATATTATTAGTGCTTAACACAATGACAGAATTCAGTTTAAGATGAAAATTCATATGATATGAGTTTTACTGTGAATGAATTTGTCATTTTAAAATAATAACTGTGACTGTCATGTATTCGGGATGTCACATTTCATGATTGAGATGTAGGGGTGAAGTCTAGCCTGTTAATCTGTAAATAGCCATTGAGTAGTCAATGAGACCTCTGTGACCTCTTTCTCCTGAGACCTCTGGGAAATCTCGCGATATTTCCCTAGTGGAGATGAGAAGCCATCTCCCCAGTTGTTGGGAGTCATTCTCTGAGACAATGAACTATGGGCAACACAAGATGGCAGCATCCAAGGAGCTGAAGAATTCAGAGGAGAAGGCATATGAACTTACCCTGATGGAACCAGACCTCTGAAGCTGGAGAAGTCATGTGGAGACCCCTTCCAGCGCTGAGTTGCTTCTACCACCACTGGATGCTGTTGATGGGCCCTGAGCCCTGGAAACATGGGGAGACCCCAGCCAGCACTGGGACTCTGCACCCACTGGCCTGTGACTTTGTGAGTCGGAAGGAGACATTATAGACTGGTATCAGGCATATGGGTTGATATCGGACTTATGACTTTGAACTGGACTGGGTTGGGATGCTTTCTCAGTGTTCCATTCTGTTTGTATATAAACTTTTTCCTTATAGCCATATGTGTGTCTATGAATTTGTTTCTCTAGTCTACCCGGACTAAAACAGTAACTGATTTTGCAATGGAAAATAGAATCTGCTAGACTGTTATTACTGCAGTCTCTTTTTGATCTTGGGAGAAAATTAGTCAGACCCAACCAAAAGATTAAGATTTTATATCTGTGTGTGCATGTGTATACATGTGTGTATTCTATTATATAGAATTCTGGTAAAATATCACAATTTTATTAGATTAAATGTGATCATGTTGCAAGTAGGTATTATTAGTTATAAGCATTAAATTTGTCCTTATAGAGAGTCTTGATATTTAATTGCAAGTATACTTTTACATAATGAAATCAGAATGAGAGTACCAGTGCTGAATAACTCTGCATCTGTACACTTAGAAACAGACTAAATATATCTACTATATTACACGTGTTTTTCATGCCCTCAAGATTGTTCAATGAGATGATAACTTTGGACTACACGTGCTGACTTTCTATCTCTGAAAGATTTATTTCCATTAACTGTGTGTTTCAATTATTTCCTTACCCATTTAAAATCAAAATCTTGAAGAAGGCTATAAAATAAAAACATTTTGGTCTGAGTCCCGGTGGCGTAAGTGGTTGAGTGCGGGACTGCGGCCCACGGTCTTGGCGGTTCAAATCCAGTGGTGGCTCTCAGGAGCAGCGCTGGGTAGCTCCCACAACCATCAGAAGGCAGTGATGCCCCCCACCAAAAAAAAAAAAAAAAAAACATTTTGATAATGAACATTCAGTGAATTCATATGTATATTACATTGAGCATGTATTATTCTCTAAACAGCAGTCCCTCATAAAATATTTACAATTTGACATGTTTACACGTTATAATAAATGTTCCCTCTGAGCGGAGTTTATCTTGGGTAAATTCCTTGCCCTCAAAATAATCAAAATTTTTGTTATTTATTAATTGATTACAATGGAATGAAAAATAGTGTGTTGCCCGCTTGAGAATAATAGAATAATAATAATAATAACAGATATAGCACTATCATTGACACCACCCAAGAAAGTATTTATTGAGTCAATAGGCCATATGCCAAACACTCTATATACTACATATTTGCTATCTGATCAACATAATTTTTTGATATAGATAATTTGGTCAGTGTCACTTTCTATATGAAAGGATTAAGGGTTGTAGGTTTAATTGACATGCCAAGTGTCACTTCATTAATGAGCAAGAATCAGGAATCAAACTTAAATTTGGTTTCTACCATCTCAGCCAATTTTTCAGTCAGAAATCAATACAGTTAAAGATAAAGTAAGTAGAGATA
The DNA here is from genome assembly GCA_004026705.1 of Nesogale talazaci. NCBI lineage: Eukaryota > Metazoa > Chordata > Mammalia > Afrosoricida > Tenrecidae > Nesogale > Nesogale talazaci. Next base: position 297,387 of record PVJH01000354.1, read on the forward strand.
TTTAATTCAACATAGTTACTCTGAGTGAGATAGTTTTCTAATTGAAAGAAAGATCGTAAGAGCAAAGGGGCAACCCAAATCATGCTGATGGGGACCTAGGGTAGGGAATTAGCAAACCAAAATCCAAAATCACTGCCATCCAGTCAATTCTGACGCATACCAAATCTGTAGGACTGGGAAGTACCGCCCTTGTGTGTTTCTGAGACTAACTATTGATGGGAATAGAATGTCTCATCTTTCTCCTCTGCAGTGCTTTGAACTGCTGATCTGAGGGATAACAGCCCACTCATGCTCAAATACACCATTCAGGAACCTTAGAGAATTATTATGGGACTCACAATTTTTTTTAAATAACATGGCATGCTATTTTGACTACTATTAGTACTTCAAAATCCACATTATAAATAAAGTATTAAAAATTTTCATAGTCTAGCACAAGTTAAACATATTTCTGGTTCAGAAAAAGAAGAGAGAACTCAAGATTTGAGCAGTGACCTGTATATTAAAGCTGTATAGGCCCAAAAGCAAGCTGTGGAGACCAGAATTTTCGTTCTGCGTGAGATTAAGACCAATTACACCCCAGGTGAGGTGGAAGACTAAAATGGATTTCTCTGTGTGAAGCCAGGCCCTGGGATATTGTGTACACTCTGATTAGTGAATACAGAAAGCCCTTCCAAATACTGACAGGGGTCTGAACCTAGAAACTAGTCTGGTGTCCCTGTGACAGTAAAGGGATTGTAAGGACATTTTCTACTAGGCAAGAACGTCTGCATTTCTCATATGAAGCTTGGCACCTGAATCTTTCCAACTGAGATCATCAAGGAATCAACTACAACACAGAAGAAAGGCAAAAGAGAGAAAAATCTTAAAATTCTGAAAGGGATGAGTTTTCGAGCCCCATTCTGACGTGCCAATAAGGAAGCCTAACAAGTTATTCATTCACTAAACTGCAAACCAGAATATCTACACTTAAATAAGATGAAGCACTGGGGCAACGTGACAGTGTTTTGACAGTGTTTTGAAATCAGAGTTAAACCCTCAGTGAAGTAGAGTAACAAATGCTATAAATAAAGTCCAAAATTGACCAGACAAAGGAGAAGGCTCAGCAGTCAAGAAGTAAGTACAGGCAACCATGACAAAGGGTCAACAGGGAATCAGGAAAACCAAAACTATACGCACCACAGTCAGATTTTGTTGTAGCATAGTTTTATTGTTATAAATAGAGCAGTGGTTTGACAAAACTCCAAGAGTAAATTAAACAATAGATATCAAAGCAAACATGTTTAATGCGAAAGTAAATGTTGGCAAATGGGAATTTACAAGAGTTGAACATATGTAGCCTGGTATGGCGTCGAAGGGCAAACCTGTCATAGTGGGGCAACAGTAGACATTGGCATGTCACTTCCTCAAAGACATTTTATGTTCGATTTTTTTTTAAACTGCTTCAAGCTGGTTCTTTGATATACCAGATTAATTTAGAAGGAAAAATCTGAAGTCCTTTTATTTTAACTAAACTCTCCAACATGAAATATTCCCCCTTTTCTTCACAATTAGCATAAGAGGAGAAGCAGAATTTGATCTATCACCCAGGGACGGACACTTCTGATCTGAACCCTCATTTCTTAAACCTTGACCTCAGGATTTCTGATCCAGTGCAAAAGTACTACTGCCAATTCTCCCTAATGAGTGCCTGCATGAGCACATTTGTCTACTTGTCTTCACAACAGCTTTAGCCAGCAGGATTTCTTTTCATTTTATTCCCAGAACGTGTCCTCTCTGTCTTTCTAGCTTGATTGCTACTATCCCTTTGTCCCAATCCCTGTGCTTCATCAGCTCCTCACAGATACCATGGACACAATCAGCAAGTCCTGGGCTACCAGTCCTAGCTGAACTCCCCATGGTAGTGAACACACCAATACCCAGCAAAGAACAACATACACTATGTTTAAACTCTGGAGGAAATTGTAAAGCTTTCATTTGAGATTTCAATGTGACAAATAACAAAAGCATAAGGCAACTAGAGATGTGGACTAATGGAATATAAGTAATTATGATTTCATCTAGATTACATTTTCCAATAAAAATGTCAGTCTACTCTAAATTTTGTAATTATGAAAACTGTTAAATTTTTCCCTGCACCTAACAACGTGTATAGCTCATGGGTCCTTAAAATATGTAATTCAGGAACACTTAGAAGAAAATTCTTCGAGACTGAGCCCTGGTGTCAAAGTCTGGGCTTCCTACTCTCACCACCAGAGGGCAGTGATGCTCCCCCAAAAAGAAGAAAATTGTTCAACAATCAGAAGTTTGTTTTTGTTTTGTCTGCTTCTTGAGACCTTCCCTTAGTTATTTCATTGATTTCATATTATATCAAATAAAGTCTGTGAATTAGCAACAAGAAAATAGAAAGATAAATATTCTGCCTGAGGCAAGGGTCAAATAAGTGAAGACCATACAGAGTCAGTCAGGCATTCTGCCATTTGCAATACCTAATCACAGTAAAATTATGGGCACAGACAATGATTACAGAGCTGGGGGAAAAAAACTGAGGCCCTATGCTGCCTTAATCCTTCTATGTGTTTCATAAATGACAATTATAACTATTATTGCAGTGTATAATATTTTATATGGATATTAGTTTCAGGTGAATAGATTGACTATAGTTATAGACATAGTTAATTGTTTCCCTTAGTAACAATAATAATTTACAGAAAATCTATTAGCTGGTCTTTTTGTTTTGGGGGGACATCACTGCCCTCTAGTGGTGGGAGTAGGAGGTCCAGCCTTTGCTCCTATGGAACCGGTGCTGGAATTGAACCTCCATCTCAGTGGGCTGCAGTTGCATGCATAACCACTACGCCACCAGGGTTCAGCCCCTAGCTGATCTTTAATGGAAGTAAAAAGAGAAAGAATTTTCAAGATTGGAATCTAAATTGAGAGCTGTATCCAGACTAGATTTTAAATCTTTTTTGTTTCCAAGAGGTCGTTTTATATGAAACAAGTAGACAACTAACAGAGTTTTTTTTTCCTTTTCTTTTTTTAATCCAACACAAATCTAAAAGCCATAAATAGAAATCTATCACAACTCCATTTCTAAGTATATACTAGGATACCCATATTTCCACCAAAAAGCTTTGGATGGCTAAAGCCATCTACCATTTATTAGGAAATGTCTCACCTCTCCAAACCTTCAGGACTGGAGTAAGAACAAAGATATATTGGATAGAATGGATGTAATAAGGCCATACAGTCAAATTAGAAAATACAGCAGTCTACTGTAACTCAATAGAGACTAGCCTTTAAAGCCATGCTTTATGGTACATGGACTAGAGTCCACACGTGTGTGTGTCCTTTATATTCGAAGTAGAAATTTTTTACTGGTTTTCTCTCTTGCCATTCACAATTAAAATGGAACTTTGTTAAGTTCTGAATATTTAGACTATATGCATCAATATTTTAAAAACTCACACCCAAAGAGAATGAAGGAAAATTAGATTTAAAAGAAAACTCAAATTTAGAACAGACTATAACTGAGTTTTCTCTCAAATTGAAAACATAAATAACCCAAACTGACTGCCAGTGAGTCAATTTTGACTCTTACTTACCTTTCTTGGCAGAACTCCCTAAGATTTCTGAGACTTGACTAAAGCAGTTCTCAACCTGTGGGTCATGACCCCTTTGGGAGTCCTATGACTCTTTCACAGGGATGACTCAATTCATAACAGTAGCAAAATTACAGTTATGAAGTAGCAGTGAATCTCGTTGTATGGTTAGCAGGTCACCACAACATAAGCAACTGTATTAATGGTCCCGGCATTAGGAAGGTTGAGAAATCTTTAGGGAAGCAAATCAACTCATCCTTCTTGAGATAAATGCTGTTACCAGCTCAACACTTCATAATCACTACATCGCCAGAACTCCTTTTGCAAGATATAGTATAGTTGCATTGCATTTGTTGGAGCATTTTTGATATTTCATGGATGGTGACCTAGTCCAAGAGGGCTGGAGATGTTAAGAATTTGTGATGGGGCCATGATCTATATGCAAGGCAACCAATGGGAACGCCAGGGAGTCTGTGAGGCAGCCCACATTGAGCTGTCCAGAACCCCATTAGATGAGGAGATGATAGTTGAGCCTATGAACTGGGACATGAACTGGGTCCTGATTGGACCTTGATTATGGATGTGGACTTCACAAGGTTCCAACTGGAATGAAGATTTCTTACATCAGTGTATAATTGTCTCCTCAAATCACTGGATTGATGTGGGCAGTATAGAAAGTGGATAACCCAAAATTAGGGGAGATAAAGGCATGAAGTGGTTGACTTACAGATTTTCATTGATTGGGTAATATATTCATAAGGTTATAGAATTAAAATGTAGATGTTACTTAATTATTAGGCATAGGATATTTTTTGTCAGAGAGAATATTATGTTTAAGTAAAGGTGGCTCATTTTTAATTGTATGCATTTTATTTTTATGAATGAAGTACAGATATGATTTTATATTGTTTGTTTCAATATTATATATGGCTATAGAACTGTGTAAAAGTATCAAATTGACAAGGGGTGGTCTGTGGCAATTACATAATCAGGTGTCAACCAGGTATGTGGTGGCTTCTGGCCTGTCAATAAGGATATAGCCAGTGCGTTCTCTGGGAGGGCATGGCCTTCTCCTGAGGATTCTGAGAACTCAGGTAATTCTTCCTTGGAGGCAGAAGAAACACTCTAGCTGTGCTAGCTCCCTGCAAGACATGTAATTGACAAGACGCACGGAACTATACTAATGTCCTAAGGTGGAGAACCCATGTGGAGACCCCTGCGACCATAAGATACTTACAATGCCACTGGATCCACAAAGCGTCCAATCCACTGGCCTCTGATCTTCCTGCATTTGGCATCATTGCATGTGTTTTCTTAGTCAGAAGAGGACTTTAATTGATGACACTGTCAGGGTTTTTTTGCTGTTGCTGTTGTTTGTTTTCTCCACATAGGGGTGAAAACTCTACCACTGAACACCCCTCCAATTTAATATATACCTGTATATTAATTAAATATATAATAGGATTGACTTTACTAATGAAAAGTAGCTAAAAGCAGTGAGGTTTCAGTAATAGTTTCAGAACATGCAGAGTATCTGAATATAAGCAATCTCTCTTTTCTCTTCCTTAAGAATACAAGCAATATTTTACTTCAGCTCAGCCACTTCTATTTTAGATGTTGTGCCATGGAACTTTAATGCCACTGGTAGAAGGTAGAAGTATAGTAGTCCATGAAGCCCTTGTCCTAGACCCTAAAAGTTTACATGAAAAAAGGAACACTGTAGATAAAATTTAGTTAAGATTTTGAGAGATTATTCTGACTGTCAATATAATCACAGCTCTGATTACAAGTGAAAATTAGAGTGTGAGTGAGAAGGATATGTGAGCACAGAAGCAGAGTTGACAGTACATTGATAGAACCATGGCATGAGACAAGGAATATAGATTATTTTTAACATTTGGAAAAGACGAGATAATTAGTCTCCCTAGAGTCTCCGGTAGGACCAGAGTTTTGTTGTTTCTTTATTTTAGTCCACTCCGAACCATTGCATATTTGTAATCCTCTGACAATGTCATCTTAAATGTTTTTGTTTTTACTAATAAAATTTATAGGTCTATGTTATAGCAGCAATAAGCAACTAATACACTGCATTCAATCTATATACCAGGCTCTTTATACCATTTTGCTGTCACCATTTTTACTCCTGTCAATTTACAATTCTGTGCTCATGCTAACTGCCTTACTCCATCACAATTGTTTCTTGTTTCAAAATATAGTCCTTTGGTTTAAATTTAGTTTGTCATAAAAAATATCTTCATGTAGTTCTTTCAGTGGAGTTCTTGTGTGATGCATTCTATTTGCCTTTGTGTGGAGTTGTATTTACAATGTTTTAATCCCCAAATGAGTATTTGAGTTTAGAATTCTCATTTCTCAGAGGACTATCAATATATTACTCCTCCATTGCCTTCTTGTTTATAATGTGGCTTTGGGAAGACAATTAGTCATAGTGTAGGTTTTTACTTTTGTTCTCCTGTAAATTGCTTTTTTCTACCTTTTTTAGTTAATTAGTTACTCATTCGACTATTTCCTTTTAGACTTAATTAGCCACTAAGGAAGCCAATTAACTATAAAAGCCATTCTCTTAAATAAAATTAAAAAGGTTAGTCTTAATGTAGAATCACTTACAGTCATTTTTTTTAAAAAATTGATAACCAAAGTTTCAGACACAAGCCTTGTGTCAACTACATATTTCTATAAAATTGTTTTTTCCCAGTATTCTTTTAAAATTATTTATTGTAGTTCTTCCAGTTGGCTGAAACATTTTATTCTCTAGTTGTTTCCATAAATAACTCTGAAGAATTAAAATGCCTGGGATATTTTATCTTCTGTGTGAATATGTGTTTTGTCTCATTTTCCACCCTGAGAATTTGGGCCAGAGTTTAATCAAACATTAAAAATTAAATTAAAAAAATTTTTGTTTTATCAAATTCCACATTAATATTTAGAATAACTTTTCTTCTATTTGGGAAGAGTTTAATTTTGTCTCAAAGATGAAACTGAACTTATTGAGTTAAAACTGTAATTGCTAATGCATTTTATACTAATTGCTATTAATTGGATGTTGATTTTATGACTTTTTCATGTCTCTAACTTTATTAATATGTAGAATGCAGTTCATATTGCTATGATCATCATATTTTCCAAGTCTAATATATAGTTCTGAGTAGGATTTGACTTATTGATATTTCTCCCAATTTTTATTTGGACTTTCTTGATCTTTTTAATACCATGTAATTCTTTGAATAAATTAAAGGTACTCTGAATTTCACTCTCTTGAATACCGAGCACTTTGGTTTTCTATAAATATTTTTTAAATATATTGAGAGACGCAGATAAATTCCTCAGAAATAATTTGATTTTTTAGTGTCACCTTTATAATTTAAGTAGATAACATTCTACTTAATTTTATAATTTGCATATAAGTAGAATTCTATTACTCATTTTATAATTTGTTAGGAAGAATAGCATTCTCGAGATTGAGATGAAAGCCTTGGTGTATTGGTGGTAGGTACCATCCTGTCAGTACTTACCCAGGGAAAACTCAGAGCACAGCATGGTTAAATGCTAACCAGTATCATGATCTCCTCACCATTATTCCTATGCTTGAGAACTTTGTGGCAATGACTATGTCAATCTATGTAATTGAGTGTTTTGCCCATTTTTCATTGACTCTCTATTTAACCAGGCATGTTGTGCTCCCTTCTCCAGACTAATACCACCCAAGAACACAAAAATAATAAGGGGGCAAAATTTGCACTTTTCCCTTCTAGAAGTATGATGGCTACCTATGTTCTTCCAAAGCAATTGCTTGTTCTTCTTAGAGTCCTGGGTAAATTCAATATTCTTTTCCAACAGCATAACAAAAATGTATTCGTTCATCTCTGATCTTCTGAATTTATTGTCTACATTAAATATACGTATGAATCTATTGCAACCTCTATGGTGAGTCAAACACACTATAGTCTCAAAGTAACAGATTTGCTATTTAAAACTTTTAGGAGGTCAGTTGCAGTACACCTGACCAAGGCAGTACATTGTTTCTTTTTGTGACTGTCACTTTATGAGTGTCAGCTGTAGCTCCAAATAAATATCTGACAACTTCAATATTTTCTCTATCATTATTATGCTTACAAAGGTTCTTTATGCTAATTCGTAAGATAATTTTTTCTTTATCTTTATATGTCATCTATATTGAAGACTGCCGACTTTGATCCTCGGTAGGAAGTGGTTCAAATCCTTCAACTTTAAACAGTAAAAATTATGTTATCTGCGTATCAAAGATTTCTCATGGGTTTTCCTCTATTTCTGGTGCCATATTTTGTTCAGATAGCCTAACTTTTCTGATGTTATTCAGAAAAGTATACTAGTTGAATAATTTTGATGAAATTATACTACCGTGATGCTCACTTTTTTTCTGATTTTAAGCCAGTTAATACTTCACTGTTTTGTCTGATATATTTATAGACTCCACACAAACACAAATATGGTGTTTGGGAACTCTCATTCTGCACAATGTTATCTATAATTTCTTATGCTTCACCCAGACAAATGCCTTTGTATAGTCAATAAACACATGTAAACATCAGTTTGGTATCCTCAGCTTTCAGTCAAGAACCATCTGACATCAGCAATGATTGATCCCTTTGTCCATGTCATCTTCTCAATACTGCTTGAATATCTGGAAGTTCCTTATCATGGTGTGCTGCAGATTGTTTAATTGTACTCAACAGAATTTCTCTAATGTGAAAAAATTGTTACTTATGTGTGCTATTGATTATAATTTTTTGATAATTTTGACATTATGTTGCCTCACCATTCTTTGAGATAGATGTGGTCAGCAAGCTATCCAGGAAGTTGCCTTCCAAATATTGGCTAGAGAAAAAAATCATCATTGGCTAGAGAAAAATGAAACCTCTCATTTATCTGGACTTCTTCTGTAACTTTGATTCTTGATCACATGCTACCTTCTGAAATGGTTGAATGTCTACCAATTTTGCTTACTACAGTGATTCTATGTATGTTCCTTCATCTTTTGATGCTTTCTTTTTTCTTAAATTGTTTGTCTATATACTCCTTCAAAGTTACAACTCAAGGCTTAAACATTTTTTCCTTCTTTTTTGCCCCCATTAATTAAGCTTGAGCATTGTTGAGGGGATAAGTCACTTGATGCTTTTTAAAACCATTATAATTTGCTTTGTTTCAAGTGTTGCTCTCTAAAAACTTATTTCAGCTCTCTACACCATCATTTCATCTGTGTTAGTTTTAGACAGTCTATTTGCAAGAGCAATAGAGTCTCTTGTGACAGTCATTTTTATCTTCTCTCTGTGTTATCCTTTCATCACCTTTGTTTGCTTCAAGTCTTCTGATCTTGAAGGCACCCCACACTTTTTTGAACTCCAGTCCTTAATGTTCATACAACAAATATGTTCTTTAGCTATTTTCTTAATTCAGATGATATATATTCAAGCTTCTATAGGCATACTTGTTTTAATTTTTTAACTTTAATTTAAATGTGCAGACAACTTTGATCTATTCCACAGTAGCCCCTGGTCTTGTTCTGATTAATGAATGGTACTAAACTTTGACAATATCTCTCCCCACAGATAGAGTTAATTTAGCATTTGTGTAATCCATCCACGACATGTATTGTATATTGAAAAGAGTCATTCCAGTGAAGAAGTAGTTAGTCTTGCAAAACTCTGTCACAGGACCACCAACATCATTTATGTCACCAAGGCTATATTTTCCAAAACGTGATCCTTCTTTTCCATTTCCATCTTCCACATTTCAAAAATCACTAGTAGTCATCAATACATACTTATTGACTAGTTATCAATTTCCATCTAAAGAAGTTGTTTAGTTTTTTCAATTCCTTGATCTTTGGCATAATTTGGTTAGTGTGTAAATTTGAGTAAGTTGTCTTACATGTCTTCTTGTAAGAGTATGGATAATGTGCTATTACTGACATCATCGCACTTCCAATTATACCTTGACATATTTGTTTGGATAATGAATTGCCAATACTTTCCTATGTGACAGTCTCAACATAGAAGATAATTTTTTCCACTTCAAAATAGCCAATATATGTCCATTTCAGCTCACTAGTATCTAAGATATTGATTTTTCCATGTTCAATTTCATTTTTTATGGCTTCCAATTTTCTTAGATCCATATTTCCTTTATTGTATGCTCTGATTATTCATGAATGTTGGCAGCAGTTTCTTCTCATTTTCAGTTGTGCTATATCCTCTACTTTGGGGAGATAACACTTTCCTGGTGATACTTCAAATGCCTTCTAGTCTAAGGGGCTCGTCCTTTGTCACTCTATTGGACATTGTTCTATTGGTACTCATAAGATATCAATCAGGTAATTCCCCCCACGCCCCAGAAACAATTAGCTAGATCCTTCCTAAACTCTCTTCATCTGGATGTTTGGCTGCAACCTGTCAATCATGGAGATCATGGAACTATTTAAAATACCACAAACTGATAGGAAAACTGAAAACTAACAGACAAGCTGTGATTTTAGATGCAGGCAAAAGGGATAAGAAGAATAATTCTGCTCTTCACTGGATTCACAGGAGAAAGTAAAATCCAATTTCACTGCAGCACAAGGCCAATTTCCATGAGGAAAAAGACAGATTTGCCTCTACATTCAAAGCTTCTTAAATTTGTTCTGACAAAAACTGTCCCTACCACAACACTCTGTTCCTGATGGGCCCAACAATCGATTATAATGCCTACACAGAAATCCCAGACAATATGCTCAATCATAGAGCTTATTAGGGAAGTTGGTAGATTATAATTCATGTTCAGAAATGTTAAAGACATATATATTTTGTTCCCAGTGTCTATTCTGAGGCATGATGGTGATCATACTTTCTCTGGTTCTCAGTCATTCAGCACTTCTCCCTGTGGCCTCTGTCCTGCTCAGGCAAGAATCACATAACGCCTTTTACGCTGATAATAACTCTTAAAGAGATTTGCTTAAGACTAAATTTTGAATGTGCTTTCTGCCCAGTAGTAAAACAGCATTTGCCTTTTTTGTCCTATAAAGGGGTCAAGTTAACTGAAAAGTTCTATTATTTTTAAGTCAATGTTTTCAAATAGCCATTTGATATTCCCCTTGTGCATGTTTATTTTCTTCTATTTTAAGTAATTCTTCAACATATTTTACAGTCTGAAAAAAAAATTTTGCCATTCAAATTGACTTAGAAAAGTAAAGAATGAAACATGTTACTTAAAACTGCAATTATACTTTATGTTTGAACTTCTTTGTATGAATAGCCATCCACTGCAATTTACTGACAACAGTGCAGAGTTAATATTAGGTGATAAGAAACAGGAAGAATTTTATAATGGATCAATCTTAATTCACAAGTCAATATTAACCTGCTACTCCAGTGGTTAGGTAACATTGCTTCTATAAAAAAGAATGATTTTTAAACAATATTAAAATGCAAGGCTGAGTTCTATACTAGGGAGTATCAACAACTCCCACTCCCACCCCACAATCCCCACAAACAAACCACCCCCCTGCCAATAAAAACTCCAGGAAAAGCACTGCTGGGCAGAGCTTTCATTGTATCCATTTTCCCCACAAGGTGAGCATCAAGCAACTCACTCTGACTTAGTGCACACAGTGGCATTGCCTGGAAAGTTTCTCTCCAGTCATGGATATTTTTTCATAAAAGCAATTTAGGTCAAACCTTATTTCTTGTGATAGCTGATGTAAGAGAGCAACATGTGGCTGTGAACTTTATTTCCTATTTGGGATAAATGCCACAGGCACTTTTGTGTTGTTGAACACAACTTACAAGGACAATGCTATGAGAAAGACTCAAATGTCTGAGTGCTTTCCTTGTTTCAAAAAAGGTGAAAAGTTGATTGATAACAAAACTCATTCTCGACATCTTTCAACTTCCAAAATGGAGTGAAAATGTTGACAAAATTCAGACACTTGTGCTTGAAGACTGATGACGGACCATTGAAGAGAAGGGGAAGCTAAATGGACTATCTTGGAGGTCAATTCAGTGGGTGTTAACAGAAGATTCATGAATGAGAAGAGTTGCTTCAAAATTTGTGCCTAAGGTTCTGGCTGATGAGGAAAAAGAGGGTTGAGTGGAAACATTCCATGCTTAAAGAATACATCAAAAAAAAAAAGAATACATCAAAAGCGCCCCAGACTACCCACCCACCCCGAAGTCATTACTGATGACTAGACTTGGTGCTATGCTTATGAGCCCAAAAGCAAATATCAGCCATGCCAGTGGAAGATGCCCTCATCACCTTGCCCACAAATAGCTTGTCAAAGAAAATCAAGGATCAAGATAACACAATGAAAGGGATAGTGCACTTGCAGCTCATTACACCAGGTCATACATCAGGGTTTCTACTTAGAGGTTCTGAAAAGACAGCAGAAGAGTGTGCAACAAGAAAACTCTGATTTGCATCAAAGACCCAGAGCAAACAATCATAAGGTGAATCGGGAGGGGGGGGGAGAGTGTAGAGTGGAGGCCCAAAGCCTATCTGCAAGCAATTGGGCATCCCCCTAAAGAAAGGTCAGGGGGAGAAGATGGACCAGTCAGAGTGCAGTGTAGCACTAATGAAACATACAGCTTTCCTCTGGTTCTTTCATCGCCCCCCCCCCCAACCACCCACTATGATGACCTTACCTCTACCTTACAAATCTAGCAAGACCAGAACATGTACATGCGTATAGATAGGAGCTGAAAACACAAGGAATACAGGACAGATAAACTCCTTGGGACCAGTATTGAGAGTAGTCATATCAGGAGGGAAAAGGGAAGGTAGAGGTGGGGAGGAGAGGACCCAATCACAATGTCCTAACTAGAAGCCCCTTACAGTGGGTTGACAACAGATAAGTGGGTAGGGGAAGACATCGGACAGTGCAAGACATGAAAAAATATAATTTGTAATTTATCAAGGGTTCATGCAGGAGGGAGTGAGACAGGGAGAAGGAGGGAGGGGGAAAATGAGGAACTAATACGAAGGGCTCAAGTAGAAAGAAAGTGCTTTGAAAACAGTGATGGCAACATATGTACAAATGTGCTTGAGAAAATGGATGGATGTATGGATTGTGATGAGTTATATGATCTTCCAATAAAATGATTTTTAAAAAAGGCCTGATTTGTGGCCGATGAGAGACTTGTTTTGCCACCAAGACAATGTACCTGCTCATGTAGCCATCTCAGTCAGCCAAAATTAACTTGTTTCTCTTGCCCTACACACCCGACGCATCTGACTTCAATCCATGCTTCTTTTTGTTTCCCTGAATGAAGAAGGATATGAAAGGACAGCAATTTGAGTTTGTAGAATAGGTGAAGAAGAAAAAAATCCAACAAAGAAGGGAGGTACTAAGTTTAAAAAATGAGTCTGAAAAATGTTTCTAAGAATGGAATCACAGATACAGATTTACAGGCAAATGTAAAGTGTAATGGACAGGACTTTGAAGATGATAAGTTGTTTTGTAAAAAAAATGAAATACATAGCTTTGGGGGAAAATACCTTTTTGGGGGGTATCCCCTCATAATACTGAATAGCCTCTCCCTTCCATAGGAACAAAATCACAGAATTATAGCATCCTAAACCCATGAAAACATTTTGGTTTTTCAGATTTGACTATTAAGTAGATAGGTTCTTAATAAATTTACATTTAGCTGTGATTATCAGACCTTGCTGCAATGAGACACAAGTTATGGAAAGGTTCAGAAATCACTTATGAACAATAAGTGCTGGATAGAAAATAAAACAATAATGAATTTGATTGAATTCATATTGCCAGATGAAATCAGTTTAGTCGATTTCTTTGTTAAATACTGTACTATAGAATTAGTTTAACTTTTGGCATACAAGTGTTACGTATTTGTGGCAGTTTTGTCCTTATGTGAATTTCATGATTGAGATGTAGGAGTGGAGTCTAGCCTGTTAATCAGGAGATAGCCATTGAGTAGCTAATGAGGTCTCTGTGTGGGCATGGCTTTGTCCTGATTCATCTGGGAAATCTCGCGATATTTCCCTTGTGAAGATTAGAAGCTATCTCCCCAGTTCTTGGGAGTTAGTCTTGGAGATGATGAATCACGGATAAGACAAGATGGCAGCATCTGAGGAGCCAGAGAAGCCACACGGTTTGGCTCTGATGGAGCCAGACCTCTGAAGCTGGAGAGGCCACATGGAGACTCCTGCCAGTGATGAGGTGCTTCTGCCGCCACTGGATGCTGTTGATGAATCCTGATCCCTGGAAGTGAGGGGCCATGGGGAGACCCCTGCCAGTGCCGGGATTCTGCACGCACTGTCCTGTGACTTCGTGAGTCAGAAGGACACATTATAGACTGGTATCAGGCATATGGGCTAATATCAGACTTATGACTTTGAACTGGACTGGGTTGGGATGCTTTCTCAGTATTCCATTCCTTTTGTATATAAACCCTTTCCTTATAACAATATGCATGTCTATGAAATCTGTTCCTCTAGTCTACCCAGACTAACACAGTATTTTAAGGTTCACGCTCACTTAAACTTCTGTACTTGATGTAAGAAAGGCATTTATTATGATTAACCTGTACTACAAGTTAAAAATGATCTGTCAATTTTATGCCACCTGCATTTTAATGGTCTCTATTATGGGATATTATCTTTAGATATATTATGATTAATATGCAGTATTCAGCTTAGTGAAAAAAGTTACTACTTCTATGCAAATATTTCTTATGTTAACAATTACAATAAATGTCCTAATCTAAGTAAATATATAATATCTTTCCAATGTAGCTAGAAATCACAGGCCAGTGGGTGAAAATTCTTGTGGATCCAGTCGCAGTGGAAGCATCTCGGTGTTGGCAGGGGTCTCCACAGGACTCCTTTGCTCCAGGGCTCTAGTGTAGCTCCATGTGTCTTGTCAGCAGGAATGCCTCCCAGAGAATGAGAAGGTGTCCCACCTCCAGAGAACTATTTATCTCTTTGCAATTGGTCGATCTTAGTGATGGGCCTAAAATAATCTAGTCAAAGTATTGCCATCATCACTTCTAAGGAGCATTCTTGTTTGATTTCCCCAAAGACTCAGTTTTCATTCTAGTGTCGTCTCACAGTACAGTCAATATTGCTTCTTAACACAACTATTGGAGGGCTGAGCCCCGATGGTGTAAGTGGTTGAGTGCAGGACTGCAACCAGCAAGCTTGGTGGTTCAAATCCAGTGGCGGCTCTCAGCACTGGGCAGCTCCCACATCAGAGGGCGGTAATGCCCCCCCCCAAAAAAAAAAAACACCACTATTGGAATGGATTCTTTTCTTCCCTTTTCATTGCTCAGCTTTCAATGTATATATGAGCAGTTAAAAAGATTTAGACTTGGAGTGAATATTAACAAAAACATGTACTGGGTGAGTACAATGTTCAAAGACAATTGCCATTTCTGCTGAGTCAATTCCGAATTATTCAAGCAAACATACAAGCAAAGAAAACCAGTTCACTATCATCAGATTGATTGTGACTCACAGCGAACTTCTAGAACTGAGTAGAAGTTATCCTGTAGATTTCAGAATCAAAGTCTTTTTCTTAGTAGAAAGCTTCGTTGATTTTAAACTGCTGACCTACTTGCCTAAGAAGTATTAACGATGCCACGAAGTCTCCTATTCTGACTCTATAATACACAATACTCCCAGATTAGATCTATGGAAGCAAATCATTGTAATTTTCTCCTATAAGCAGGTGGGGCATTCAAACTGCCAGCTCTTTTGTTAGTACCCAAGTGCTTAACGTATGCACCACCATGGATTTTGATTTTTAAAATATAAGTCACAAAACTGTGATAGCTCCCCATAATATCTTTGAAAATAAATAATAGTGTATGATCTGTGTAACCGTATGTATGGTTGTATGTGTATACTGAGAAAAAAGAGAAATAAGGCAGTCAATTTGGCATTTTGCATAACATGTTCTATAAACTATGATGGCATAGAATACTGGTTAAGGTGGACAAGAAACTGAGTTTTGTTTAGATGTAAACTCCCAGCACTTTCTTTACTTCTCTTTGAATAAATTCTAAATAGTGTGACTTTAAGTAATTTATTATAGGAAATAATACATGCTTGCTTTAAATAAAGCATGCTTGCTTTAAGATGTATTGAAAATCGATTTAAGAGATTTGTACCATTTGAACTATGCATATTTTTACCTAAATACTTTGTCAACTTATATAATCAACTTACGTAATTTCATTATCACATCTAAGCTAATTTCTCCCAAATCACAAACTATGTTCTGAGATCTCTGGCAAGCCTTTATAACAATACTTAATTCATATATCCTCCAGGACTTTTCTTTGACTTTGAAATTATTCTGTTCATTTCATTTTTTTTAGTTAAGGGATTTCCCAGAAGGTGGCAGAATAGGTAGACAGACTAACTGGACCTTCTATAACAAAACATGAGAGACTAGATTAAACAAATACGGGTGATAATCAAGGAATCCTGACCCTCAAGGAAAGGATAGAGAAATGGACTGGAAACCAAGAAAGTAAAGAAACTTGACAAAAGCAGACAGAGAGGAGACAGACAGAATTGGTGAATTGTCAGCTGACCCGACAAAATAGAGTTCTTTTAAACTTGTGCATGATTGGGTTTTTCTAGATAAACAAAACCAGGACACTTATGTATGGATAGGTTTATTAAAGGAGAAGAAATATAATAGGTAATTAGTCCACACCGTAGTATAAAGGGCTCAACTCACTTTTGTGGAATAGTTAATATACTGAAAATCCTTCAGCTCCCAAACGGGGCTTCAGTCCAAGCTCAAAGAAGCAGAGATTACCTTCAGGCAAAAGAGGCAGAGTCTGCAAGCAGGCAGCAGACATCAGGATAATCAGCAATAGTTGCCAGCTCAGGAGTTTAGTGAAGCATCGTGGTAGTTTGGGCAGAAGCATTGCATATGGGGAAGGCAAATCCATATCTAGGGTAGGTGTCTATTCCAATTAGAACAAAATGCTCTCCCCTCAGTAACCGAAGTGGTCCGATGTATTCAACCTGCCATCAGGTGGCCAGTTGATCTCCCCGAAGAACTTTCCCCAATCTTGGACTCAATGTTGACTTCTGCTGTTGGCACATGGGGCACTCAGCATTGACAGAGGCCAAGTCAGCTTTGGTGAGTGGAAGTCCATATTGCTGTGAGCGTGCATAACCTCCATCCCTACGACCTTGTCCATGTTGTCCATGGGACCACGGGCAAGGACAGAAGTGGGGGAGGCAAAAGGAGTACTAGTTCCAAGTATGTGCCTTTTTATCCACTCGATTGTTAAAAATTCTCCTCTTCAGAAAAAACCCTTTGCTGAGTATTCACATGAGACATGATTATCTTTACTTTCTTGGCCCATTCAGAAAAGGCTATTCATATTCCTCTTCCCCACACCTCGTTGTCACCAATATTCCAATCATGGTTCTTTCAATTCCCTGACCATCCAGCCAAGCTATTAGCCACACCCCTTGAATCAGTATACAATCTCTGTAAATAATCCCCTTCCTGGTAAACTGAATGGCAGGTGCTTTAGTCGAAGTTCTGCCCATGGGGAGGTTTTCCCATCACTACCGTCACTCAGGGAGATCTCAGAAAGGGGCTGTAGTGCTGCTGCTGTCATCACTTATGCATGGTACCCACATATCACACAGGAGCATTCGAAAGATCAAATGACATATTGCATTGGACAAATTTGCTGAACAAGAATTCTTGTAAGTGTTGAAGAGGAAGAGTGTGAAGAGTAAGATGTCCCTGACCCAAGCCATGGTGTTGCATTTCCCTCACAGTCATGTAAATGTTGGGCAGTGAATAAGGAAGGCCACATTAAAAGAAATTGATTTATTTGAATTATGGTGTTGGCAAAGAATATTGAAAGTAGTTGGATTTTAAAAAATCTGATAGAAGTATTCCCAGAATGCTGCTTAATAGAAAAGGATGGAGATGCTTTATCTCAATGACTTTGGATAGGTTTTCAGGAAGACCTTGCCTTGTACTCGGATTCATGGAAGAGGAAGAAAATCCCCCTTGAGATGAATTGACACAGGGCTTGCGACAATGGGCTCACATACAGCGACAATGGTGAGGTCGGTGGAGGACCAGGCAGTGTTTCATTCTGCTGTGCAGAGGCGAGCTGTGATTTGAGACTGAGTAGATGCAATCTAACAACTCTGAAAATAATATTCCTTTTTGCTTCTGCTACCATAACTCAATGTCTTGCATATAATAGATTGGCAGTTTACATGACCATAAGCTTTGGCTTTCTTTAGCAGACCAGTATTCACCCGAGGTCACAGGATTTAGAGAAGACTATGTGTTCTTGAAATCTAGAGAGTAAAAGATGTATTGATCAATGCTAGGATCAAGATTTTCCACTTTGAAAATTATTCTTCATTCTCTTATTTTGCTCTTACTTCATTGTTAATGTGGCTCCAGCTTAATATTTTTACTTCTTAGCTAAATTTGTCTTTGTTTTTAGCATGGTTTTGGTTTTGCTTGAAAACTCCAGCTGAAAAATATATACATATTTTTCATTCACCTAATAATTATAAAAGAGAAGACAGGTCTGCTTAGTTTTGAATTGCTTTTTGAAAATTTTCCTTGTACCTTGAGATTTATTTTCCCTTTGCTGGCTTGAGTTTTGTTTTTGTTTTTTGATCTTGAAAAAAAAATGAAAGAATTTTGATGATGCTTTTATCCAAATTGTTCCTGTTTCTTCTGCAAGAATGCTAGTAATCCTAAAGTTTAATATTCATTATCACTCATTATCATTTCTTCATGCCCCTGAGATAACTTTCAAACATGTGCATTGTTTTCTTTGTTGGTCTGCACTTGGGAATGCTATTCTGTTCTCTGCATATGAGTGATTCAAATTTTATTAACTCCACTTTTGCTTTTAATCTCTGGTCTAGAGATTTCAATTATGCTGATATATTTGTCATTCTTCCTTATGTTGATCCTGCCTTAAACATGGACAAACAATTTAGCTTCTTGTCTCTACCACTACTCTAGTGTCTTGTATTCGATCATCACTTTAGGTCATGTTATGTACCTTCAATTGTGCTTATATTCCATTGCTAGGTTGACTATAAATCCCGATTCTCTCAGTACAAGTCTTTATTGTTGTCCTTGTGTGATCATTAATGCTGCTTTTTTACTCTTAAATGTGCTCCATTTCTGATAAGAAAATGTATGATTTCCCTATGAATACAAATATGTCTTCTAAAAAATGTGTCTGTATTAAAACTAATCAGATTGGCGTCTTCTCTTACTCATCAGTATTGTTTAAAAAAACATATTTTTATAAAGAATATTTGGCACAGAGTGTTTATGAACTTCACTCTGCTCACAGAATTTGTTACTTCTCTGCTGTTTTAACCACTTCTATGCCAACTTTCTGATTAGCAGCCAGATTACAGGACAAGACATTGAGCCTGTTGGAGAAAAGATTGCTCGTGTCTAACTGCCAGCCAGAGTATAGAGACCTTTCTCCGACAATTCCTAGCAACCATGTTCTGAAAACAATCTTACAGATTTATAATTTGGATTGTTTGCAGAGAGCTTTCATGTAAATGGTTAACACCTGGATTTTCCCCTTGGGAATCCCAAACAAGAAACTAGTCACACCAACCTACGCTTTTTACCTACAGAAGTGAAGCCTTATGTCATTTGTTCTAAGTTGGTGTTAATTTGTGACAGCATCAACAGTCAACTAATTAATGAAACACTGAATGGTGTCAATAAACAGACCTGCTTATTTACCCCCCAGGAAGCACTAGATCGGGCCAAGATCCTAAAGAGTGAACCAGCAAGGACCCGTTAGTCAGACAGCTACGAAGGAAGAGGGCAGTCCGGTCACTTGTTCATTCTACCCACATTAACATACATACAGGGATTCCTTTTTTACAAGTGGAGACTGCATGAAGTCACCTTTTTTTCTCTTTCATAGAAAGTTTTTTTTCAGAAAAGAACCACTTCTCATTGAAATATAAATGTCCTCATGTGCATGTCTTCAGTTTAAAAAATAATAATTAAAAAATTTCCATGTTACTTATTCACACAGATATATTTACTTCTCTGAAAAAAACTTGTCATTGAATGTGAATGAGAAAACCATTTTGCATTCAAGTTTGGATCTCTTCTTTGCAAAATATGTTTCACCAAAAAGCTTCATATTATGAAAAAGACAAAGAAATTAAAAACTAATAAATGTACATAATTATAAACATAAGAATATTATTTATACCAGGGATCAAGCAAATTATATTTCAAACTTTTATTTGTAGCAATATATAAAAATTATTTTGT
This sequence comes from Nesogale talazaci, assembly GCA_004026705.1. Classification (NCBI taxonomy): domain Eukaryota; kingdom Metazoa; phylum Chordata; class Mammalia; order Afrosoricida; family Tenrecidae; genus Nesogale; species Nesogale talazaci. The sequence continues at coordinate 317,319 of PVJH01000354.1, forward strand.
TTGCAAAATTTTTACTACTATTTAAAATTTCATCAAATTTTACATCAGCTGAAAGTAAAGCTATATAATTCATATCAAAGTTATAAATTGGCCTAATTAGTTTTGTAGTTAACCTTAATAACTTGAAGGAAAATTTGTGACCTTCATTAAATTTGCTTATTTAGTTTCAGATTACAAGTGAATTTCTTTTAGCTAATAATACCTCCATTCCCAAAAGTTGATGGTATAAAATAGTAATTAATTAGAACATGCAAATGAAACACATTGGCTTAATATAATACTAAATTCATAACTATTGCTTAATTTACAAGAATATATATACGCCAGCATTTTGCTATTTTTTCAAAGACATGATAAACAGTATAATTAAACTTTGAACAAGTAATTTGTTCTAAGCATATTTTACTAAAAAATAATAACTTGTTAAAAAAAGATACTGTAAGTTTTCTTGCTTATTTTTCTTTTAATGGTAAAGGGTCTGATTAGAGGAAATATAGCCATTAGCATTGGTTCAATTACTAATTTAGGTACATGCTAATAGTTTTTTATTATAGATGACACTTCTAACACCATATAAGAAAAATGCGAGACAATGATATTTTTAATTGTGAAAATGGAAGTTAATGCCTTTCACTATCAATTGCTTTGTGTATTATATATAAAGCCTTCCAGATCCTTGTTGTCAAATATGGTGTCTACTAGCCACATAGTTATTTAAATTTAGAATAAGTAAAATTTAATACAAGCTAAAGACCAGTTTGTCATTCCCATCAGTTATATTTCAAACACTCAATAACCTGTTGCACATGCTCACAATTGCAGAAAATTCTATTGAACAGAATTGGTCTGCATTCAATGATATATTTATCTATATATACCTAATGTGTGTGTATGTGCTTAAAATCAGGATCTTAAGACATCACATTATCCAAGAAATGGTAAACAGTAATAGTTCATTACATACTGAATTAATAATACCAATTCTACATGAGGTTTAAGCTGGCTCTTAGTGGCAAATAAAGCTGATGAGGGATGTGGTTTGGCTTTTAATTCCTTCTCCTCTGTGGCAGTCATGTACTCTGGTGCCAATTTGATTAAGGGTTGGCATCTAGCCTGCAATTTGGAGATAGCCAGTGGGACCTCTGTGTGGGCATGATTTTTTTGAGAATTCTGGGAAATCTCGCAATATACCCCCCCGTGGAAATGAGAGACTTGGAGATGTTCTACTTACAAAGCAAGATGGCAGCATGCTGATAGACCCTGAGTCCTGGGCGAACTGGAGAAGAAGCCACATGGGCTTACCCTGCTGGAACCAGACTGTCAGGCCAGAGCAGCCACGTGGAGACCCCTGCCAGCACTGAGATGCTTCTACCGCCACTGAATACACAAGACACTGCACCCCTTGGCCTGTGATTGTCCTGGCGTCATTCCATGTGCTTTGTGAGTCTGAAGAGGACTAATGGATTGGCATCGGACATATGGGTTAATATTGGACTTAGAACCTTGGACTGGACTGGGTTGGGATGCTTTCTCAACGTTCCATTCCTCTTGTATATAAACCTCTCCCTTATATCCATATGCATGTTTATGAATGTGTTTCGCTAGTCTACCCAGACTAACACATTCTCTCTGTTACTCCTGGGGATAAAATATAATATCTTATATTAATTTAGACTTATAAAAGATATCATAAGATAAAATGAGGGAGAGGAAGGCAGGGAGACAGAAAAGGAGGAGGAAGCATTTGAAATCATGCAGTCACCCCTTGAACTTGCCTCTGAAGGGCTCTCACAAACTGAAATTAACATCAGAAAGAATAGGACCCCAGGAAAATATAGCGAAAAATGACTTAATAACATATGCTTCCACAGAGAAAAAAAATTCTTAATAATATTTATTCCTATCCTTGTCTTCCAAGTCTTTCCTTTTAGCATTTTTTGCTAGAAACAATGACTCTCATACCATTTATTTTATTCTAATTAATTTGCTCAGGGAAATGATGAAAAGTGGCATGGGAACAACAATGAATTAATGGGAAATAAAATATCCATAAATTAGGCATGCATACAAGTATGAAGTCTCCCAACTATTTTTTATGCGACAGAGAAAAAATAAACAAATAAGAAAAGGCAAGTGCAACTCCTTCACATACGTCACCGGTATTAACATGCCTGGAGGTCTAGTACATGGGACCCGAAAGAATGGCAGACAGGAACATGACTCTGCCTTGATGAATGAGTTCCAGCACGCTGATCATAATAAAGACTAATTGCAACTCTTTTCTTTTGTTTACAACTTCATCTATATTTAGTATCTATTTGTTGATAAAATCGAGACAATTCCTAAGAACAAAGCAATGTAATGGATTCTGAACATTCGCTTTCCATACAAAGAATAACAATAATTAATGCAGTTTATACTTTAAAGAGATAAAAGCCGGAATCATATGGGAAGAAAGTGTTAATTATGTATTTGAAGTCAGTAAAGTAATATGCAAATGTAGAAATGTAAGGGCCTTCAAAAGCCCATAGAGAAATTCCATTATCTTTTCATTTTATTTTCCTATGAATTTTTTGAAACCCACTCACATATGATTCCAATTTTAGTGGAATTCAGAATGGAGACTTGTGCATGATATAATGATGAGGATCTCCAGCAGCAGTGACCGAAACCAGTATAAATGCTTAATGAATACTTGGATTGAAGAAAGATGTAAAATTAAACCCTGAGGAAAATTTGACAAATGAATGCAAGCACAATAACTTACCTCAATAATGAAAAACTTTTGAATATATTCTGCAGTTAAAACTAATAGTAAGAGTTTATTTTCATATGTTTATACTCTCTAAAGTAGATAAATTAATAAGTACATTTTAAAATTATATTGACATATAATAATGACTTTAATGTGGTAGAATTAATTTCAGAAAAACAAAAACAAAACTATAAGCGCAATAGAAAATGCTTACATTTAGTTATAAGATAAAGAATGCATGTAATAATTATTTTTGATATCCAATAACTTTGAAAAAAATCTTCACTAAGAAAATAGATGGGCAAGACGATAAAAAAGAGTGATGAAAGATGATATTGTGTTTACATAAAGGACTTTGACCTGATTAGCTAACTCATTTGATTTAAAAAATTTCAGGTTTCTCCTAAGATAATTATAGATTATCTAAGGGTTATATAAGAACAAATCAAAAAATGAGATAATACTCAGTGAAGTGAAAGGATTGATTTTATTATTATGTAAATCATTTTACTGGGGTCTTTTTCAACTCTTAGAACAATCCATGCATCAATTTTTCCAAGCACGTCTGTACACTGTTGCCGTCATCATTTTCAAAACATTTTCTGTCTTCTTGAGCCCTTGGTATCAGCTCCTCGAAAGGCAAACAAAAGATCTTGTCCGGTCTCACGAGCAATAGCAGGTATTCGGTCGGGAGGGGGCGCTGCTTACCAACCAACATTAGACAGGCGTGCTCTTGCCAGCCAGTGGTGAAGCCTAATTACAGAGTCAAGAGAATTTCCACCTGAGGCAAAGATGTATTTAGAGGAAGACGTTTGTTAGTGTTGTTAGAGGAGACCAGAAGGGCACATGCCAAGTTACACTACTTTTTCTCCCTCCAGGGAAGGCACTTATGGTATGTATTCATAATCCTATGCTAGAAGCCTTAGGGATGGATGATTAAAATGTGACGCAAAAGTGAGTTTTTTCCTGGACTAGGTTATAGTATGTTAGTAGGGTGCGTATTCTCCTGTTAAGTCCATGGCAAGAGCTTGTGGCATGAGGGGGCAGGATTTTATTCGATGATATTGGCCTGTGTTCTCTAAAGCAGGTCATACTGCGTGTGAGGAGGGCTTGGCCCAAACCCCGGCTTTCTGAAACAGCTTTCAAAGAAAAGTTTCTCTCTTTTCTCTAGCATCCTCCCAGGTGGGTGGGGTGGTGCGAATGGGTGTACAGCTGGTACTTAGTTTCCCGTGCAAGTTCCTGTTTCTCCGCTACAGGGGGAGCCCCGCCCTTGTTGCATTCGGCCCCTCAACCTTTCTGAGCATGGCTGTTTGAAGACTTTTCTCCCTGAGTCTTCATTTCTCTGTATTACTTCTTAGATCTGTATTCAAGCCATCTGGGAAGGTGGCGCAGCTACACGGTGCTCTGTGATCGGCATGGTCTGCAGGTGGAGACCAGCGGCAGCTCCGCAGGAAACTCCTGCTCCCATCAACAGCTAAGCCTTCAAAGTCCCCTGAGAACCAGGTTGTGTGTGGGGGTGGAGAAGTCGCTATAAATCAGCAATGACTCAACCGCAGTGAGCGAGGCATCCTGAGTGAGGGATGTGAGGACGCTGGCGCAGGACTGTTGTTCCTCGTCTAACTATGAGTTAAAATCTCACAAGCAGTAAGGACAGCATCATCATAAGGTAAAGTGACCAGGCATGCCCCTTTTAAACAATTTAACAACATCCCGCGGCATTTTAAAATTAAAATAAACAGATGACAATACTATTTTTGCGTTCTATGAAAATTTTTGTTGCTCCATGTAGACCACAATTTTAATCAAGAACCTCACCCCCACCCCACCCCCAGTCAATGGTGTCTCGTTTAAAATCTGATCTCTTTTATCATAAGGGTGACTCAGTAAATTTCATGTAGGTTTTTCAAAGCACATTATTTTTCTTTTTCTCTTAACTGTGCAACCCATCTCAGCGCCGGAAGCCCACGGGGTAAAGCCAGGCAATGGTTCGGAGTTACAGTTTGCTCTGGCATGGGGCACTATGAGAGGCCCATGGGATCAGACCTGCCATAAATCCCAACCCGTGCACTCAAGCACATTTTATAGGAGAAAATGTCTGATCAGTTGGTGTCAGGATTGAACTCTAACTACCCAAAATACGTGTGAAGTTGTTAGGATAAGGCAAATTGAAGGAAAAAAAAATAAAGGTAGAAATCCTCCCTTGAGTGAAATCCATTCTAACCTATAGTCGGCAGGGAACAGCTCCTTCTGGTGTCTGAGGCCGACTGTCAATCTTCGCAAGGGCAGAGGTTTTCATTCTACTTGCTGAAAATGAGGAAAGGGATCCTCCTTCTTCCTTTGTTCCTGGAGAATTCCTTTCTTAGAGCCTCTGTCATTGTGAACTTTCCATCTCCTTGCAAAGTTTGTGAATCGTGGCTGTTTGCTCAAGGATCCCGGAATCATCTTATTTGAAAGGTAATCGTGAAAGATGATCGCAACTTTTTCTTCCCAGGAGAAAATGAGCTTAACTTCTAGCATGCTGCCCCCACCTCCCCACCCCCCAATACTAGAGAAATAGAAATTTCATTTTGGAACCATGAATGTTATGGTTGCGATCTGCTCGGTCGTATCAAGAGCAATTTTTTTTCTGATTTTGTAATCACTTTATTACACTGCCAGTGATGCATGCTATTCCTGGTTCCTGGTTCCAAACCCCAAATCAGACTGACTGTCCTGGAAGGGTCTCCACCTTTACCCCCCTGAGCAGGGTCTGAGATTAGGTCTGTACAGGCTCAGAAACGCTCCCCCGTCTTCCCTGGAGCAGCGGGTGGCTGAAGCTGCCAACCTTACCGTGAACAACCTACTGCTCAAGCTAAGCTCTGACGACTACTGATAAATAAATAGAAGCAAATTAATTAGTGACACATTTTCTTCAGTTAAAAAAGGAAGGTTTCAATTTGCATAAATTTCAAAGCAGAAACCAAATCTTTTAAAAAGTTGGCCACTTAAGAACCATTACACTAACGTGGAAAAGTAAAATTGATACAGGAAAACCAAAAATTATATATTTTCTCATTCTCGCTCATCATTCTTGTTCTCATCAATTTCTGATGATGATAGAATTTTTTTAGTTAACCAATCAATTTCAATTAAAATGTTTTAGCACTTGTGACACACTTAGAAACACGAGTGTATGCACAATTTGAACTTTAAGATACCTATCAATGTGATACATTACAATAATAGATCACAGAAAGAAAGTAACAAACAAAAGTTGTACTTTTCTTGGTGGATGAGGATAAATACTTACAAATAAATAACATTTATTGAGGCGTTATTATGAAATGGGGGTTGCTGTAATTTTATAATTATCAGTTCAACTGATTTCACTACCACTTTATGTGGGATACACATTATTTTCCCCTTTCATAGATAAGGAACTTGAAGTGCACTAAGCTTAAGTAATTTGTCCAATTTGTATAGTACTATGAGTAGATAATCAAAATGCTAACCTAATTTAAATGCATGAACTTAATTATATTATATTGTGCCTTTGAAAAAATTCAGTAGCAATTACTGATAAAAAAGCTTAGTAAATTACACAATAGCATAATTTGTATATAAGATAGCTATTAGAAATCACTTTATAAATCACAGAATTAATTTTAAGACACTGAAACACTTTTTATTGTAGTCAGAAATAAGTCAAATATGGAAACTTCCATTGTTTTTCTACTGCTGTCAGTGATTCTAACAATAGATTGAAACAACAAAAAATGCTTCTAAAAGTGGAAAAGAATAATCACAGTAATTATTTAAAGCAATATGAACTTATAATTTTTTATAAACCAACTGATCTTTCATGCATTTATATGCCCAGAAAAATGTCAGCATGAAATAATAAGGTGATGATATCACAACTCTTTTTAATATATTTAAATCATTGGATTGTATGGTACATGAATTGAAGGTCAATGAAGCTGTGACAATATTGACATGTTTTAAAAAGGACAAAGATATGACCTTGAGTATATCTGACTGAAATGTAGAGACCATCTCAAGAACAGATTTGGCACATTGAACCCTATTGACTGAAGACCAGGAACGAACCACACTGATTGAAGCTGTATGGCAATGCACGTCATGAAAGATTTCATCCTAGAAAATGCTGCGGGGCACAGTTGGAATCTGCAATAGACAATGTGGGAACCAACTCAACTGAAGTGCTTTTCCTTTGTACGTCCAGGGAAAATTAACATATGCTGCTTCCAGGGTTCCCATCATCTGTGCATGGGGTCATGCCAAATAAAATATGCTTAAATATGTTTCTGCAATTGGTGAATGGCTGTAGACAAGTGTTCTCAGTGATCCAGTTTTCTTAGTCCTCTTAGACTGCCTACATTAAGGAAAAAAAGTATCACCTGAAAATCAGCTTCCTTAAAAACAGAGTCTTAAATTTTAAAAAAAAGTTTCTTTCTATAAGACTTTGAAATAAGATTACAATTAAATGAAGTTGGAATGAATCATGACTAGTGTCAAGTGTGCAACTTACCATTATGATCCAGAGAGCAAGGTCCAATCAGAACATTGACTTCTGACAGAGCGGACTCTTCAGGGCCAAATAAACTCTAAGTAGACATGTTAGCTCAGAGGGGGATAGAAACAGGTTTTTTAACTCCAGAGAGGAAATCTTGTTCAATTTTCTCAAAGGTCAGAGGATATTCATGGGGTCTTATTAGAAAGAAGTTGCTGTGTTTTTAAAACAAACAAACAAACTTAATCAGAGAGGAAAAGGCCAGGAAATTTGCACTGAGGAGTTTTTTTATCATGTCACACAAAGGCTCATTCTTGGAAAGCAGCATGAACTATTCTATTAAAATCCCATTGGAAGACCATACCCATCCACTGTACAGTTCTGATCCTGCCCCTTCTGATCTATTTTGTTCCCACACTCAAAGACTGTTTCAAAGGAACACAGAGTGAGTCCCTCATAGATGCCCCCACTGCTGTTTTGTTGTGAGGTCAATAGAAGATTGGGAGAGGGGCAGGGTTAGAAGAATGGAAACTCCATGATTGACTAGACCTAGATGGAGGTTGTTTGAGAAATGACATTTTGAAATTTCATATTAAAGGTTTCTATGATGTTGTAGCAATAAACAATAGCAATTTTCATACAGTCTATAGATTCATATTTTTACCTCACCAAGTATAGACTTCTGCATATCTATGCATGTATGTATATGCATATGTAAATAGATTATAATACTTATAATATTATTGATATGATGGCATATATTATATATCACCTTATGAATTAAATATACATAATTGCCATTTCAGGAATTGAGATTTGTTAATGATGATAAAGAATTTTGCTTAACTTCATAAATTCGTCTACTGAATTTTCTCCCATATGTCATTAGGAGCTACCATCTGTAAGACACACTTTCTTCCACCTGTTTCCCTTTTTTGACTTTATAAAGTCCAAGTGAGGTAGAAATGTTCAAAAGGCAGGTTTTAAGATTTATTTTATCTTCAGATTTGACATTTTGCCCTCAGAGCATAAGTTTTCAAAGAAGCTGTGCTTCCCTAAGGCATCTGGTGCAAGTTAAGGACCTTTGCTTTTTCTGAGCATCTCGAAATGCAGACCACCTGACTCCCTTCAGCTGGACTTGCCTCTGTGAAGTGACACTCCGACAGCCCCCGTCAGATATTTCCCACTCACTACAATTCAAACGGCCCAGGAGTCTTTCTCTTTGCACTCTGACACACAACATGTGGGTTTTTCTGCTTCACTAGCAAATGAAACTGAAATTACCCACAGGGCTTCCCAGTCCGCACTGCGAGCTGTCATGGCTGACACTAGAAACTCTGTTCTCCTACTGCTGTGCGCTGTGGACATCTTCTGAGCAAGTTCCCCAGCAGCATACAAAATGCTTTGAAATAGAAATCCCAAGTATCTTAAACTCGGTTTGGAATGTGGTTGGTGAAAGATAGCCTATAAACAAAGAAGCAAGAAATAAGCCGATATTCAAATTTTAAATCCATATGGAAATGATGACATTCCCATTGAGAAGATCCTGGGAAGATCATTGTGCCTGGTAAAGTGGAGGGACAGCAAAAAATAAAAAAAAAGGAAGAGTCTCTGCAGGACAATCAATGACCACCGTGGCTCTAACAAGGGGCCCAGCATATGAAGGGTCAAAAGGAAGGGGCGGACGGAGAGGGTTTGCTCTGTGAACAGGATCCACCCGGGGGGGGGGGGGGGGGGGGGGGGGGGGGGGGGGGGGGGGGGGGGGGGGGGCGGCGGGGTTCTAACAGCAGCAACCAGTCCACAGACTAGAAGGAAAAAGAATTCAAAACAATAACAGCACTTACAAGAATCCTTCCTCTTCTTCTTTAGGGATTTTAGGACTTTTGTCAAAGTATCACCAAAGTTTGTGTTTTCCTTTGAAATCACTGAATTAGCGTGTGAACAGTACATCTTTATGTTTGACACAGTATGACACCATTTATTTGGTATCTCATGGAACCACTCTGCTATGGATCCCAGATTGCAAAGTGGTTCAGATTCTCAGCTACTGGCCTAAAGATGACAGATTTGAACTTACCAGTCATTGCGAGAAAGATGTGGCAGCCGCTTTCCTAAAGCGGAGAACTCTGCATATCCTGTGGGCAGCTCTCTGACGTGCTCCACGCTCACTGAGAGACTCAATTAACTGGAGCGCAGCAGGCTTCAGTGAGCTCTAAGATACTGAAAATGTTACTCTTCCAGTAATGAAAATTAACATGTAAGTGAAAACGTTTATGGTTTTTGGAATCTGTCCTGTATGGGTGCTTTACAAATGTCGTCGGTAGCTTATTTGAACATCACAGCAGCTCTCCGGGCGTGGTGGCAGCTATGTTGCATTGGAGGCACAGAGAGATACAGTCGTTTGTACTGGCATGCAGCTCAAGCAATGAAACTCGGCGTTAAATGTCAGCCGTCTAACTTCAGAGCAGCAGAACACTGTTAATGTCAACCAGGATCTAATGGGCAGGGATTTCCCCAAGCAGAGCCGCTGGTGTCAAGGAATGCCAGTGCTCTGATAGCCTGCACTTGGAAGGGAGGCCACTGCCGGCAATGCTGCCCAGATGTGGAACCAGAAAGCCCGGGCGGATTCTCCGAAAGCTGTACCGCAGGGAAGTGACATCTTACCCACTTTCTAGGACTATAATGCCCTATTATTATTTGGGTTTGCAATAAAGAAGTGTTATAGAAATGCTGGTAAAAGGTGGTTTTGGACAGCTCCCTATCTGCCCCTTATCATCGTTTACATATCAAATAATGATTACAATAACCGATTCCAGAATACACCTCAGTCTCTTTAACTCACCGAAAACACATTACAAAAACAAAAAAACCCAGCATGACAGCTGGTAATTCTACATCTGAAAAATGTATACTTTCCTTGGATAAAATACTTGGGGAATTCGCATCGTCTGCAGCACAGAAACTTGGAATTATCCCTTCAATCTTTCAACTACTTTAAAATGATCTACCTACAACCCACAGCTGGTTTCCAACCTGCCTGCCAGTTTCAATGAAAACCTTCATCAACAGCCTGCCGTGTCTTTGAATCCTATTGCTCTTACATTCATATCCACCATGGAAAAAGTCATTTTAAAGCTCATGCTTATAAGTAAGTGTGTTTGTAAATAAACTGAGAGATTCATGTTCTTTCTCATTTCCAATCCCATCACTGCTTTTGCTCAGGATTTCCTACCATAGGTCTGCAATTCAATTTAATTTTCTCCACCAGCTGCACCCCATTTTTCCTTATTTCCTAGTCTATCTCTAACTACTGTCCTATTTCCAAGCGCCTAACTTCTCTTGCCACTGTAATAGGGCTTTAAAAAAAAGTTTTATTGGCATGTACTTCACAGATCGCACAGTTTAATCATTCAATCATATTAACATTTGTGCAACACTCACCACAATCAATTTTGAAACATTTTTCTCATAATGCTTGTGGCTATCTTCCAATTTCTCCTCATCCTCCCTAGCCATGCCTATATGCAATTATTGACTCTGTAGATTACTTATCTGGGATTCCAAACACAGAAAATCATACAAAGCACAGTCAGGAAGCAAACAACAATTCCCAACAAAAATGACTAGACAAAGTATAGAACAGTATCAATTTAAAAAAAAAGTGTACATCAAAAACAGAAACACTTTAAAATGTGAAGTAGAGATCAAATGATAAAGTATTGCATTTTAACCTAGCTGAATTTTCCATAATTAATTTAACAATACTCCCTGTCTCATACCAAGGCTATTCATCTCCTTGAAATGACAGAGGGCATGCAAGAGAGGCTTAATCCAAGTGGAGACGCTGCAAATGGATTTTGAGCTGCCTACTGTAAAATGAGGCTCACAGTTTAAGCTCTAGTGCTATTCTGTCCTTGAGATTTTGCCTTTATTATGTATAGTTCTTGGATCATACTGGTCGATGTGCTTCTTCCATGTGGACTTAGCTAACGCCTCTGTTAGAGGGCTGCTTGTCTGAAGACAACCCTGTAAAGATTCGGGTGCTGTTCTTTCTGCAAACTGGGTGCCATGTGGTTTCTCCATCATACTTTGATTGGGACCCATCTCTTCCGTGATAGCTTCATGAGGGCAAGCATCAGGGAAGGCCAGGTCTTAAGATCTAGCTGTTCTTAGATTGGGGCTAAAACTCAGTGTGGGCCCCAAACCCGCTCATCTTTGTATTTGATTCACTTTAGAGACACCATTATCACTTTTGGATAGTTAATATTTTAAACCTTCCTTCTGGGGCATGTGATAATTCCACCTATGCTGTTGTGATGGTTAGGTTCCATTGGACCACCTGACAGAGCGGTTCTGTGTGTCACAAAATGAAATTCTATTGATTGTGTCTTTAATTCAGCCAAGAGCATAGAATTTGAATCATTGTTGAGAAAAGAAGACTACACAAACATCAGCTGGCTTCAGAGGGCAGTACATGAATCGTTGACCAATACAGATTAAACTCTTATGTGACTGGACAGCACACACAAGTGGGCGCTGATGATAGGGTCAGATTCAATAAGCATGACCATGTCTGTCAGATTAGTACATGGCATAAGAAGTAAAGGGGGTATTAAAATAATAAATATCTGGTGGTCCCATGCCATCTTTCATTGAGTACATGCTGTCCAATGTACAACATGAGTAGACAGGAGGCCCAAGAGAAGGACCGCGTGCTTGTTAAAGTTGAAGGACAATGACATCGAGGAAGCTCCTAAGCAAGATGGATTGGCAGGATGCTAAAACAACAGACTCCAACACAGGATTCGTTAGGAGACTGTCACCTAACCAGAGTTTCCTTCTGTTGGGCACAGGCTCTCATGGGTTGGCACTGACTCAAGCACCACCACCAACAGCTTTTCTGTTTCATTGATCAATTTTATTCCTCTGCTAATTCTGCACAGTCGTGGTTACTATGGCCATCCTAGTCTTGGAATTGGAAGATTTATTCTTCATCCTTGTTTTAAAAAAGAAAAATTTATATCTGTCTAGATGCTTTGATTTTTATATACATTTAAATTTATTTTACTTATATTTCATGTTGTTAAGCTCCACAGAATCATTTTGCTTTGCTAAATGTTTTCGTTTTGTTTTTGGGGGCATCACTGCCCGCTGGTGGTAGGAGTAGGAGGCCCAGGCTTGCTGCTGGATTTGAACCTCCCACCCAGTGGGCCGCAGTCCCGCACACAACCACTACGCCACCGGGGCTCAGCCTGTTTTGTTAAATTTTTATCGGAGTTGGCTAAATATCTCTATCAATTTCGGAAGAACTGGCATTAGGAGGCATTTTCCTATCCATAAGCGTGGCAAGCTGTTTGTTTATTTGGGTATTTGTTTTCCTTTATCATTATTGTGACATTTTAAACATGCAACATTTTCACATGATTTGTTAAACAATATTTCATTTTTGAGTGGTTGTAAATAGTATCCTACCTTTGTGTATCCACATGTCCATTGTTGACAAATGAATATATAATTATTTCAGAAATGTTTGCATTGTTTCCAGTGGCCTACCTGAACACTTGCATTTTATTTCCATTAAAAATTAAAAGATAATGAATCACAGTTACTGTAGAAGATTTGCTTTGTAGACGCCTTGGGATTTTCTATGTGGGCAATCATGGCGTCTGCATGTAGGAGCATGTTTACTCTCAATATCTTCTCCAGAATAAATTGACTTGTTGCACTGGCTAGAATTCCAGCAATAGGTTGAGCATGAGTGGTGAGTGTGGAAATTCTTGCTTAGTTCTTGGTATTAGGGTAAAAAACATTCATCTTTTCCCCATAAGCTATTTGTAGGATTTTTGTTGAAGCTGCTATCAAATTAAAGACATTTCCCAATAGTCCTAATTTTCTTATGAATGGATAGTGAATTATGCCAAAATATTTTTGCTATATAAATTGCTATGACCACTTGATCTTTATCTTATAATAAGGTGGATTACACAGATCAAGTTTCAAATATTAAACAGAACTTGCGCACCTGGAATAAAAGTCATGTGATCCTGCTGTCAGAAGACAGATATCATAGACAATTGCCATTAAAATTCTGAGACGTTTCTACTTTGCACAACAGTATCAGTAAGATTCAGAATTTAACTTCATGGCAATGTGCTTGGGTTGGCTCATATTGTATAGTGTTTTGTGTATATTGCGGAATTCTATTTAACAATATTTTGGTAAGTATTTCTGTATCTGCCTTCATGAAGGATATTGGCATTTAGTTTTTTTTTCTTTTTGACTATTTTTCCAGCTTTTGTATCAGGGTTAGTCCAGGTTCATAAATAAGTTGAAAAGTGTCACTACTCTTTTGTTTTCTGAGAGATGTCATATAGATTTGATATTAGTTCTTTTCTAAATGGGTGCCTAAATTCAGCAATAAAATCAACTATCCTCAAAGATTTCCTTTAACAAAAAGATTTAAAGTACAAATTTAATTTTCTGATTTTTACAAAAGAATTTTAATGGCACAGATTGATGCAGCTATTGTTTTTCTAATTTGCTATAAAATGAGGAATTGGAATGAAATTTAAGCTACATTTGGTTTTAAAATTAGCATACTAATAAATAAGCTAAATGAACATTAAAATAAATTACTAAGCATTAAAATTTATGCATTTAATAAATGTCATTAGGATTTTTTGTCATTAGAATTTCTACTTCAAGTCCATGTGTATCTCCTGTAAGATATGAGGCATGCTAAGTAAGCCAGATATATGTGTGTCAAAATCAATATGTGATCTTTTAACTCTACTTTTTAACAAAAAAAGGAGAGCCAAGAAGAATAATTATTTTCCCAATTTAACAAATAAAAATATCAATCGTGGTCAGTTACTGGAAGGGTTTAGACTTGAAACAAGACAATGATTCTAAGTAATTGTGTTCCAATATATGAAAACCTGCCAACCTGGAGAACTTTAGCCAATAGTACAATGTACAAGAGAAACACATAATAAGACATCCAGTAGAATGCAGGTAAGCAGCTGAGTTCTGGTGGCTTAGTGGTTAAGTGTGGGTGGTTCAAATCCAGCAGCAGCTCTCCAGGAGTAAGACTGGGTACCTCTCATAACCACCATAGGACAGTGATGCCCAAAACAAAAAAACAAACAAAAACAAACCAAAAAAGAATGAAGGTAAGCAATTCTCTTCTTGATTTAGTTGCTTAAATGATATTGAGATGGCAGTTACTAAACATGGCCTATATAGTGATATCACATCTCTCTTCTTAAAAGAAAGATTATTTCTGAAGAATGCAATTATATAAATACATCAATTATTAAAAATAAAATTTATCAAGGCACCATATGTAAGTTTAAAGAAAGATAAATTGTCTAGCAATAAATAGAAATCAGAAATGGATTCATGTCAGTAGCAGCAAGAGGCAATTACACAGCAAAATATTGCTTTTCATATATTAGACCACAACTCATTAGAGAATATAACCATTACCTTGGTTCAATTCCAAGCTCTTCCAGTTACTGATCCAGTACTTATATTTTTTCTTTGTAAACTCAGGAAAAGAATTACTATTCTGGAAAGTTTCATCATGTTTTATTAGATGTTTCTGCAAATAGAAACATGTAAGTGGCAGCATGAGTAGATGCCACACCAACATCAGGAATGAATATGGATTTTTAAAATTAATTTTTCTGCTAATATCATCCAAGGCTATAAAAGTAAGAATGAAAATAGAAAAATTATTTATATATTTATTTAAACTTAATTTACTTAATAGCCTACAACTCAAGTTTTTCATTCTACCAGCATAAATAGTAAGAAATTTATACATCCTCATTGGCAATAAAGTTGGTTATATATAAGAATGAACATAAATCAAATGGCCATTTTCTTTTCTTTTTCATTTCAATCTTTCCTTTTTATTTCACTTTGTCATTTCATTAGTAGTCTCAGTATAGTGGTACAGGGTGCCACTGATTTATTCTGCATGCTTTAATAAGGAAGCAAGTAAAAGGAAATGGTTTATGTGCTCATTGTCATGCCATTCCCCAGAATCCTTTCTCAGCTTTCAGCTACTTCTTGTAGGGTGAGCATCTATGTTATGGCTAAGGAACAGTGTCTTTTAGGTTGTAAAGAGCACTTTAAGAATGAAGTAACCAGAATCATAAAGAACATTTTGCATATTTAAATAGCTTCACGTGTGGAAATGTTTGTCTACTTTGAGGGAGAGAGGTAAAAATGTGATCATGAGTAAAAGACAATTGTTCCTCTTTACAATAATCAGGTTAATCATCCCAGAAAATTGCATTGTTCAAGACAAGTTATATCTGCAATTGGTTAAACTAGTTGGCAAATACTGTGGTATATATAAAGACCAAACATGGCTTCTTTGAACTGTCTCACCAAATAGTACAGAGCATAATAGCCTTTAATTTAGGTAGGTTCCATGGTGTATAGTGTATCTTTAAAATTTCTAGAGTTCTTTAATTGTGATTCCATATGAATATATGACCATACTTACCCTTTTAAGTTCATGGAGTTCATCTTTGCAATTGATGCCCATTTATCTCAGTTCTTTGTGCTGGGTTATAGTTCAGTCTATGAAGACTTGGTTTTTCCATTAACGTGTACATACACT
The DNA here is from genome assembly GCA_004026705.1 of Nesogale talazaci. Classification (NCBI taxonomy): domain Eukaryota; kingdom Metazoa; phylum Chordata; class Mammalia; order Afrosoricida; family Tenrecidae; genus Nesogale; species Nesogale talazaci. The sequence goes on from PVJH01000354.1 coordinate 333,222, forward strand.
TCAATTTATTCTTTTCGTTGATTTTATTATTTCTTTTAGAAATTAGTTAGATGAGGACCAAAATATATAGTTGATTTTTTGCATTAAAAAAGTTAAAAATCTAGGCAGAACATTAACATATCCAGTTTATGCTTCAAATAAGAGGAGAGAAGTGAAACACCATGACCAGGAGTTAATCTTATTGATTAGTTTACTTATTTGTTCAGTTGATTTATTTTCTCTTTTATATTTTTACCCTTCATAAAACAATTACTAGGGAGGGAAGGGAAATATGGGGAGCTGGTACTGGAGGTCTAAGTGGAGGGAGGGTGTTTTGGGAGTGATGATGGCAACAAGTGTGCATATGTGGCCTACATACAACTGATGTATGTATGGATCATGATGGGAGCTGAGTGAGTCCCCAATAAAATGATCCATTTAAAAAAGGAGGGGGAAAGAAGGAGCTTATACCAAGGGCTCAAGTGGAAAATATTTGGAAATGAAGATGGCAACATGTGTACAAATATGCTTGATACAAATGATGTATTAAATGTTATAAGAGCTGTAAGAGCCCCCAATAGAATCATTGAAGAAGATAAGCAAACAAAAAAAGAAAAACAATTACTAGAGTGAGGCTGACTGCAGGAGAAAAAGGGTTGAGTGTTGGACCTTCACTTTCTCAAGAAATAGGACACGTGGGGGAAATTCTGAAAGGCACCACTTTCTACAGAAGACAGGAAACATATAGAGGAGAATGAAAAGAAGGATGTTGATAATCAAGCCATCTTTTTTAAGATCTAAGAGAAGAATCATCAAAGAAATGGAAAGAAATAAGAGAGGTTGGATAAAAACAGAATTTCCAGATTGAGAGTGAGGACCATTTCAATCAGGTTGCTTGACCTTCCATAGTTTCATGGGGTTGGGGGTGAAAGCTGGGAGCAAGAGCTTCACCATCAGTCTCACCTCAAGGACTATGCCCATGAGACCGAGGTCAGGCATGCCTCTGTCCTCCAACCTTCCTTTCCAATGCTAACCCAATCCATCCCTCCTGCAGCATTCTTTACTTCTCAGCTGTGTCCCATATTCCATTGCAATGACCACCCAGAATCACATATTTATGATCCAAAGTCTCACTAGGTAAGCTAACATGTTAAAATTCAGGAACAGAAAATCTCTGGATACAGTTCTTTGCTCAGAACAGACTCTTCCGATTTATGCCCTATGGCTTGTGTGCTTCCTGAGCAAGGTTATATAGCTCTTTAGCGCAGTCAATAAGTGCCCATGGACAAGATATTCGGTGGATCAGCAAACCTAGCTCTGTCGATAAAGGCTTGGAGAAACCACACTCCATAAGCAAGCCTCATACATGAAGACCCCAGCTACACTCACTCCATGAATCATGAAGTCTACCACTCTTGTCTTTTTCTTGGCTCCTGGTTCTGTTGATGCCACTTATCTGGCACTTCTCTGGTGTTACAATGTTCATTTCCAGGATCGTGAAGGTTCACTGCACAAACATCTTGGAGTTCATATGAGGAACTTGGTCTGCTGTGCTGATGGTAGTGAGATCCCCTGTGTTGTTGCTAAAATGGATCACTTTACACTCAGAATAGCAAAATTGACCAATTCCCTTGATAGCTTTCCAATAGTCTACATCATAATTAGCTCTGTTTAGCATTACTCACAATTGAATCATATAATCCTACCAGCGTTTCTCACTTTCTCTTAGCCAAACCAATAAGGGTAAAGCTGTTTTGTGGCAGTTAAAACACTAGGGTTGAGATAGCCATAACAAGTAATTCATGGCACGACAATTACAAATGCATTCAAGGCTTGAGGTGAAAAATAAAACAAACCAGTAGAGAAGTTCAATAACTCCATCACTTGCTGTGATGGGAGATTTTTGAGGCTTGTTTTCCCTGTGACTCAAAACAACAATATCACAGTAGATAGGCCTCGGTCATCAGGAAGCAGGCTAGAGCATAGAACCACTTGAACCGTGAGAGGAAGAGCGTGCGTACCCTCTAAATGTTCTGCACAGCTTCCAGAAAGAGTCCTCCTTGTAAGAGCCCTCCTTCAAACTCAGGCTCACAGGGGAAAAACAATTTAAATTTTGCCACGACATGGGAGATTCAAATGGACGGAGTAAGTGCTGATATTGCAGCTGAGTGCCAGCCAGAGTGCTCTCTCTCTCGTTCATTATGGAAAGCCCTCCACATGAGACTCATCAAGTCTCTTGAGAGAATTACTTGTATTCAGACAAGTCTCCTCAGAAGACCCTTTCTCTTTATCTCTTTGCAAAACTGGTAGCGAAAGTTAGTGTTAAAATATTTGCCTTTTTTCAAGAACCAGACTAACTTTTATCCAGTACTACTTTCTGACAAAGCATCTGCTCATTATAGTTTCTCAATTCATGTACCCAGTCTACCACTTTTAATCAGTAATTATATTATTAGTGTATTATCAACTGTATAATAATTGCCTAATAGTCAAAATGCATTTGGTTTGAGGCCTTGATACCAAAAGCAGCACTAGGTCAGAAAACACAAATATGAAAATGGTATGGCTGTTGTTAGGCAGTAGGTGAGGCAGTAGGTGAGGTTTTCTGAGAAGGTATGTAGCGCTAGCGCTCTAGAGATTATATGGGGAGTGAACTGAAAACACCACATGTTCTTCCTGGTGAAATATTTAACAGTGTCTTTTCAGTTCTTGAGTGCTATGTGTTGTAAATGAGCCATTTTAATATCAACTACCAGTGATCACCATGATGGGAAGCCACTTCTTATATTACAGAATCCTAACATTAGCCCCCCACATTCAAAAGTCATTGCAATTGGGTTTACTTAGAACCAAGAACAAGGACAGGAAAAAAGTTTATCTCATAAACTTGAACAAACCTTGAACTTTGTTAAATGTTCTGGTATTCTTCATTAGTAATACTGAGAGAACAGAACATCTATCCAGGAGAAAACTAAGCAAAAATTGAAAAATATCAGTAAACCAAATCCAAATCTATTATCACTAAGTTGGTTCCAACTTCCAATGATCCTATAGGCCAGATCAGAACTACCCTACCAGATTGACACTGTATATTTTTTAAAAAGTAAAATTGCAACATCATTATTGATCAAGAAGCTGCTGACTATTTGGTTAGCAGCTTGACTAATCTATAAAAATTACAATGGCTTACATTTTTATTTGATGTGCATCAGGTCAAATCTCACCAAATTTTGCAGAAGACCTGAAACTGTCTTGCTAAAGAAAACATCAGTCTAAAATGTTTACCAAACATTCTAAAAGCTTTCAACATAATAAAGGAGCAAAATACTGCCACCCAAGAGTGAAGAAATACTACTATTGATTTTTGCAATTTTTCAAAGTATGACTTTTTAATGAACCAGTCATATTTAATGTTCACAATATATTTGTTGTAAATTGCTTCTTCATAACTGAATATATGCTGATGGGAATATTTTGTTGGTTTAAGAAAATGAAATACTTTCAGAAAACATTGTCTATAATAAAATGTGAATTTAAAATGGTATAACGTTGTGAAATGAACTTTCAGATTAGCACAGAGCAATGTTTAAAGTATTCTTAAAATACAGATTTAAAAAAAACTCATTAACCAAACTGACCAAATGTACTTTTTTATTCTTTCATTTGTTTTTAATATATCAAGAACTGACTTGTGATCTGTGATATAAGGTGCCAAGTTTGGGGGAAGACCTGAAACTGTCTTACTAAAATGGGATTCAAAGAAAGAATTAATATTATAAGGGAACCATCAGTCTAAAATGTTTACCAATCATTCTAAAAACCATCAACATAAAAAAAGAAGCAAAATACACAAAACCATCATTACTTGTTAGTGTGGTGAGCCCTTAGGTAGACATTTTGTTTGCTACTTCATCCTCAAAACGCCCCCATGTTCTAGCTACAAATCCTATTTTAAAATAATTGAATTAGGGTTAGGAGGGCTTAAAAAGTTTGGTCTAAAACATTTGGCTGGAAAAATGTCACCATCTTGATGGAAAACCTGTGTCATCTGAGCTCAAAGTCCATTTCTCCATGATGCTGCCACAAAGGAAGACCCGACTTCCTTCACTTAATATAAACATCAGCGAGGAAAAAAATACCTTAGAAGACAGTTTTTTACTACTTTGGTTAGTTTGCATGAATCTACCTGGAGTGTCTTTGCACCTGTCTTCCAGCTCGGTGTATCCAAATTTGACACAAGGATGGCGAGACTTCCTCTCAAGTACTTTGGGCATGTTGCCAGGTGAGGCCAGGGCCTGGAGCAGAACATCATACTTGGGGAAGTACAGGAGCAGCAACTCCGCAAGAGGGACTGACCCAGTGACTGCAACAAGACACTCGCGCATCACAACCATCGTGAAGAGGGTACAGGACCAGGCAGAGTTTCCCAGTGCGCATAATAGGCTTGCACAGAGTGATAACTGATTCCATGGTGCCTAGCAAAAACAAAGGAATACTGGCTTAATGCGAGTGGATTTTTTTGGAAACTCTGAAATATGTGCTTTGATACAAAGTTGTAAATCTCTGTCATCTTGTCAAAAGTAATAGATGTTCTATGACATTATAAAAGAGCAACATGGCTTAGTTATAACATAGTAAGTAAGGTCTCCTCTACATCTTTCTATGAATGCACAAACTCTCTAAATGAGGGATTTCCTCTCGTTTCTTTTATTGCCATTCGAATTTCTAACGTTGTGGGCGTTATGTTAGAGCTGCAAGTGGGTCGAAGGGTACGGGAGTAGTTGTCTTACCAATGAAAAGACATATCAATCAACTGCAAAGATGACATCCTCAACCTCCAAAAGAAGGTAGTTCTCTTATTTTATTCCTTTGCTGTCGATAAGCATAACCGCACACTTTAGATTTTTACTACAATTCATTTATTCTACAACTATTGATGGATTTCTTTCTAACGAGCCTTTATATGTCAACATGCAAACTTTTAGAATGAGTAAGAATGTTCAAGCATACATATAGTTGTATTGTTTTTATATTTTGTTATCTTGTTTGGGTTATATTTTTTTGAACATAAGGGAAATAGGGTCTAGGTTATCCAAAAATATTGCTGATCAAAAAGTCAATTTGTCATCCTAGTCTTAGACTGGGAAAAATTTTTACATACTTTATGACAGAATAAGTATGATTATTATTGAGTTTTTCTAATATAAGATATTCAGATGAGACATTCAAAGCATTAAGAAAATTAAAGGGAAGCCATTTTTAAATTAGAACTCGGATGCTGAAGTACATGTTCAGAAATCTGGTATGGTTCTATGAACTGAATATGAGTTCTATAAACTGAATATGAGACTGGGATCAGTCAGGCATACTCTTTTCATTTTCCTAGCCTTCTTCTTTCTCCACTTTCAATTCTCCATATGAAAGGGCTTCTGCTTTTTTGTAGCATTTCACAGTCAATAAGAAATATTTTAGAAAGCATTGCTGTCACTTAACATCTAAGCTCAAAGAAAAGCTAAGGTTGAATTGCACAAAGATCAGAGCCATGAAGCAAAATACAAATAAAAATAAATGAGCTCTGGTTTATTTTCCTGCTAGAAAATTCATATTTTGATTAACCTATCCATTTAAAGATCAATTTGAACAATATATATTCTTAATCTCCCTTTTCTCCAAAGATTAGAGAAGATTTTGAGTTAAAATTTAATTGATCCTTATATATAAAATTTCGACTTAGGGGTTTGAGTGGTAAAGGAATAAGATATTAAGATCATATGCTTTAAAAAGTGTCCCTTTCTTTTTTTACACAAGCTGAAGTAGGGCAATTAGAAAGTGACACAATGTCCTGCCCAGTAAGCGACTACTACTCCATCGAAGACGGGCAGTTGGGCACAGCGCAGGGCAACTGGACCATAGTCTCTGTGAAGCCAGAGAATGGAAGCTTTACTGTGTCTGAAAATTATTATTTGCTAATTGTCCAAAAATTCTGTGTATACAGGAGGATGATTTGACAATCATGAACTGTGGAAATAGGAAAAACCAGAACCCTGTCTGCATCTCTCCCTAATGTAATAGCAAGAGAAAACTTAGGTCTTGGAATGTCAGCCTGCTGCTGGACCCTGCGTGAGATTTTTAAAGCCAAAGATCACCTATAGCTCTCTTGCTATAGGTTGGAGCCCCAACTTCAGTAAACTGAATGGAAATATCAAACTTGGAATATTCACTGCTAAATGAAGGCATATGAAATCTAGGTCCATGCTAGCTAAAAAAATAGGTGACCGGTGATCTCAATGTTGAACTTTTTCAAAATTTGGAATAAGACATTTTCATACTTAGCTGAATGTTTAAATAAGCTACACATTTTAAGAATTTGGACACTCCAGAAAAGATTTAACTCCTTAGTGTGTTGGTGGTAGATTTTTTTTCCATATGAAAAGTGTTATTCAGCAAATAGTTCTACATTGATGATCCATTTATTTAGTTGTCCTAACACATACTCTGGGTGATGTCCTGCTTAGCCATGAGTAGAGATGCAGTGGAGGAAGCAGGATGATGCAGTGAAAAGATCCTTACATACTGGTACCTTTACTGCTCTCTTTTCAAAAGAGAGGACCCCATGACCAAGACCTGCAGTCCTGGCACAAGAGATAGTGTCAACGCATGTGAAACCTGGAAAGATTACGGAAAACTCCTGACTCCCAAGTTGGAGGAAAAAATCATAATGAATTAAGCCCAGAAAGAAAGGTAAAATTTTATTTTTGAAGATATTGTTTAAGGAGTGGCTTGGTAGGAGCATTTTATAGAAAGAACTTAAGATGTTTCAGTCCATGTTTTTAAATAAACCCCAAAACAATAATTTCCAACACCGTGTTAGGATAAATAATTCATGTCAGAACACAAAAGAATAAAGTGGTGAAAAGTATAGATGAATGTTCTGAAAATATTATGTAAAATCATCTTATACTTTTTCAAATTAAAAAGAAATAAACATGAATATAATATGAATTTCATGAAGGAAATAGAAAAATTTACTTATGTAGCATTAAAAATATGCTGAGCTGAATAACCAGTGTAATGAAAAATAAAACTACATATAAATGGTGGAAGGTACTATTTGCAATATATGTTATTTTTGATCATTTAAGATAATCAATTGAACAAAAAAAAGATAATCAACTGAAAATATTTTAGATCTTACCGAAGACATAAGCAAAGTATAAAAAATACTATAGCTATAAAATCACTAGCAATAGCCAATTCGACAATATCATAATAAAGAGTCACTATTTCATTTACAATAGAAGCAATAATCCTGACACTCCAGGAATAAACATAGCAAAAATAAGTGTATAGCATATAGTTTTCTCTACCACCTCTCTTGTTTATTCTGTCACTGTTTGATGCACATTGAGGCTCTGGAGGTAATGGGATCCTGTCTCACATTTTGATGGGAAGATACAATACTGTAAAGATGACAGTTCCCTTATTTAAACAATAGATGAAGTGCAAACATTGGAAAAATACTAAAGCATATTTCTTGAAACCAGACAGTATAGGTCAAATTATGGATGTGAGTTGCCCATGCTAATAATCAGAATATTGCTTTAAGTTAGCGCCATGAGAAAATGGTCACCCTAGATGTCAGCAAACATATTACATTTATTGCATATGTATATAGGGTACTGACGAATAAATGAGATTACATAATAATCACATAGCTTCTTATCAGGCCATATACATAGGGAAATTTGATCCATGATAATGCATATACATTATTCAAGAGCTTGTGTCCATAAGACAGAATACCCACTCTAACATGCATGAGTCAAATATATAGACCGGCATAGCTGAGAGGCCTCGGGATCGGCCAGCCTCACCCGTGGTGGTGGTGGGAAATGCTGGGGACACTGTTCTGACATAGTGTGGCAGTATGGAGCCCAGGATGAAACACTGCCCTGCCCTGCACCGTCCTCGCAATGTGTGTGTGTGTGTGTGTGTGTGTGTGTGTGTCTGTGCGTGTGTGTGTGTCTATGTGTCTGTGTGTGTGTGTGTGTGTCCACTGTTGTGGCACTGGATAAACCCATCTTGTTAAAAGACTTCCTGTTATTTTTGCTGACTCTCCACATTACATTAGTGTTCTTTCCTAGAGACTTCCCTGGCTGGTCATATGTCCAAATATGGATGATCTCCCATCTCTGCCCCTCATTCCAACCGTATTTCTTCCCAGACAGATGTATTTGTTCCTTTGAAAGTCTTTGGTAGTTTCAGAATTCTTCACCAGCACCATAATTCAGTAGCTGCCTTCTGAATGATGTCTTCTAATAGCAATCTTCAAAATATCTGGCAGAGAGGTGTGCTTCCAGTGCATCATGGGTTTGTTAAAACCTTTTAATTGGCATCCTGTCACTTCCTGAAGCCTTGTTTTTGAATAATGTCTTCATGGAGCCTGGACTTCATTCTTCAATAGTATTGGTTCTTGATAATATACTACCTTTTGAAATGGTTGAAAACCAACAGTTCTTTTTGGTACACTTTACCTGTGTATCCTTTCCATCTGCTTTCGATGCTCTATGTATTGTTCAGATTATTCATAGAATTCTTCAATTACAAGTGAAGATAAATTTTTCTTCAATTCTATCAGCATGAGAAATGGTGAGCATGTTCTTCACTTTTGTTTTTCTAACAATTCTTGGAACATTTCATTAGAATACATTACATTATCTTCTGGAGCTTCCCTTTGAAATTTTGTTTTGTTTTGTTTTCTGTGTCTTGTTTTTTATCAAAGATTTTATTGGCACATAATATAATATATAATCCATATAGCATGCAATTCAACAGTTATGAGTGTTATGATCCTTACCACACACAATTTTAGAACATTTTCTTCTTTCTTGTTTTCGTTGTTATTAACTCCCTGTTCCCCCCAACTTCCTCTGCCATACCACCAAGAAACTATTAGTTCAGTTATTGTCTCTAACAATGTACTAGACTAGATTTTGTATACAGAAAAACATGCAAAAACAATAATAAGAGATGAAAGCAAAAACACCAAAAAAATCTAACAACAATAATAAAACAGAGGCAACCCTTAACAGAAAAGGAAGTAGAAAGTATTTAAAAACCTGGACCAAATATAAAATGGATAAAAAGAGAAATCAAATGACAAAGTGTTAAACCATTGCATTTTCAACGATTCACATTGCAATGTCCTCTGCAAGGCTCTTCATATTCCTCATCCTTGGTCAGAGGGAATTCACCCTTACAGTCCCTCCACCCACCCTCTCTCCACCCATCCCAGCAGCTCCAATCTAACCACTGGGCTGAAGGGGCTCAACCATCTTCATCTCCCCACATCCCCAGCTTCCCTCTCCACTAGTAAACCCACTCCAGCCCATCTGGATTTGTGGGGTAGAGTTGGGACCATGATGGTTGGGGGAGGAAGGCTTCAGGAACTAGAGGAAATTTGTATGCATCATCGCTGCATGGCTGCCCCTCGACTGGTCTGTCTCCTCCCCATGACTCCCCTGTAAAGGGGTGACCAATTACCTACCAGTGGGTCTTAGGCCCCCATCCTGTTCTCCCCCTCATTCGTAATGATGAGATTATTGTTCTTTGATGCTCAATACCTGCTCCCTTTGCCCCCTCTTTATCACACATGCTGGTGTGCTTCTTCCATGTGGACTTTGTTGTTTCTGTGCCGAATGGTGACTCGATTATCTCCAAGTCTTTGAGAGTACAGACATTCAATCATTTGGTAGCTGGGCACGACCATTTCTCCTACTCTGTTTGCCTCTGTATCAATTTGTCTTCAGTGATATCAGGAGTCAATTGGTCCATTGATTTTAGTCTTTGTTCTTTGATGCCTGATGCCAGATTGTTTCAGCACCTCATGATCGCACAGGCAAATGAGTTTCTCCTATGGCTACACATATGGCTACATGGCCTCAATGAGCACAGTGATATGTGTGTTTTGTCTAGACCTTCCACCACCATGTGGCCATGCTGGCTATCATGTTTCTTCTGTGTGGGTGTGGTGTCTTCCCAAGTAAATGGTCTATTGTTTATCTTCAGGCTTTTAAGACCCCAGACAATACATCCTATGATGGCTGA